>KZ452027.1:264976-473943 GCA_002786265.1 Apostasia shenzhenica
CCGTCGTCTCCTGGAACTCTTTTTTTTTTTTCGGTGTTCCTTGGGATCTCCTACATGTTATATTTTTTAAAAAAATTATATTTAAATTAATTATATAATTATAAAATATAAAAATACCTATTCTCCTTTCTCACCACCGGCAGTTCCCCGATAGCGCTGCCCGCGCACTGGCCGGGGCGCCGCGCGGCGCGCTCATGGATGCCGTGCGTGAGGACAACCGCACGGCACGAGCGGTTCTTTTGGATGCCCCGAACTCTCTCTCTCTCTCTCTCTTCCTTATGCTTCCTTTAACAGACTTACCCCTCTGCGCACCGTCGTCTCCTGGAACTCTTTTTTTTTTTTCGGTGTTCCTTGGGATCTCCTACATGTTATATTTTTTAAAAAAATTATATTTAAATTAATTATATAATTATAAAATATAAAAATACCTATTCTCCTTTCTCACCACCGGCAGTTCCCCGATAGCGCTGCCCGCGCACTGGCCGGGGCGCCGCGCGGCGCGCTCATGGATGCCGTGCGTGAGGACAACCGCACGGCACGAGCGAATGGCCGTTGTGCATAGGAGTGTGTAAACTATCATTTAAATTGAAAAATTGAACCGAATAGTTTAAATTTAGCCGTTTGGTTTGATTTAGAATTTAACGATTTGGTGATGATTGGATATTTTGAGTATTTCGATTAATTAATTTTGGTTAGATTTTACATATTTGGAAATCAAACTGACCGAATTAACCGATTATTAAATAAGCCACATAAAAATACGATTTTAGGGTTGAGTCAATTTTGTTGTATTATAGTAGTTTTACAGTATTAACTTTGAATTTATTGAAGTGATAGTGTATATGTATATTTATGAGTTTTCATAGTGTATTTTTATGCTAATTATTTAATGTATTTTTTCAGGTTTGACAATTAGAATGAATTCTTACAATAGAGACTATCTGAAAACTTAAAAAAAATGTTTATCATTTTTAATAAACAGATGAAATTTTTATTATGTAATTTCGATTATGCTATGATATTAATATAATGATGTGTGCAATTTTCTAGATTTTTTCTATTTTTTATTAGTTTATTTTGGTGGTTATTAAGTTAAATTACTTATTGTGCTAAATTAATTTATATTAAAATTAGGGTAAATAGCATCTGAGTCCTCTAGTTCACTTGTATGGGCAAATAGGTCATTCGAACATTTAAATGTGGAAAATTGGTTCTCCAGTTTGATGAAATATGTACATAGGTACTTGGGCTGTAACAGACGTTAGAAATCACTCTCTCCATCCTCCCCGCATCTCTCTCTCCTCCTGATCATCACGCACGGGCGACGCTGTTGGACCCACCGACGGCCGCGCGGCCTCTCTTGCCTCCCGATACCCGCGCATGCAGCCGGTGGGTCGCACGCTCCGCGAGGCCGCCGAACCTGCCAGCGCCCACGCGACCTTGCCCATGCGCGGCCTCGCTCTCTCCTCCCGATCGCCGCGCAGCCGCTGACGAGTTGCGCAGTCACGCTCGTGCGCAGGTATCGGAAGGAGAGAGAGGTCTCCGTGCACGAGCAACCTGCCGACGGTAGCGCGGGCGCAGCGTGGCTGCCGGTCAGTCGCACACGACTCACGGCCACCTCTCTCTCCTCCCGATCCCCGCGCTCAGGTGACACCGGCGCGACCCGCCGGCAGCCACCAGACCCCGCGCCAGTGGGTCGCACACGCGGCACAGCCACCAGGGTCCGGCGGCGTCGCCCGTGCGCGACGATCGGGAGGAGAGAGAGAAATGCAGGGAGAAGAGAGAGCGTGATTTCTAACGTCTGTTATGGCCTAAGGACTACATGCATATTTCATCAAACTAGAGGACCAATTTGCTACATTTAAATGTACGAGAGACCTATTTGCTTATACGAATAAACTAGAGGAACTCAGATGTTATTTACCTTTAAAATTATTATCTAGATATTAATATAATAATATTTAATATCATTATAAAAAATTAATAATATTTTTTAGATAAAAAATATGATTTAAACTAAACCAAATCAAACCGATATTTATTTGGTTGGTTTGGTTTGATTTATAATCTAATTTGTTTAGCTTGGTTTCATTAAATTAAAAAACGAACTCAATCTTTTTTTTTTTAGTTTAGTCACCAAACCAACCGATTAAACCGAATGCACAAACTTAATTGTGCATGACCTGCGTGCCTATGACCATGGCAGTGGCCGCGCACGGGGCAACCTCGCGGGTTCACAAGCCACGTTGCGGGATCACAAGCCACGTCGCGGCTGTGAGAGAGTGCAGGGTTCGTGTGGCGACCGCGAGCACACCGAAGGCCGGCGCCATCCCCGGTGCAGCCCGCGGGCTCCGCCGGCCTGTGCACCGCTAGCGTGGCACTGCCGGAGGTGGGACATGAGAATGGATATTTTTAATATCAATTTTAGGGACCTCGTTTAAAGAAATTTAAAATCATAAACCAATTTAAAGTCCGCTCTAAATTTCCTGGGTGATGTTTGCTCAATTATAAATGTTCTTTTTAAGCTCTTTCCTACTTAATATATGTAGTGTCATATTCCCTTGTATCAGGGTTTTTAGAACCAGATCGGACCGGTCGGTTCGGCCGGTTCAATCGGAAATCGGCCCAAGGTCCGGTCTGATTCAACATTAGAATCGAAATCAGATAAAAATCGAGTTGGTCCGATAAAAATCGGTTCAACCGCCAAACCATACAAACCGGTCAAACCGAAATTATTATTTGAACTTCTTATTTTATTTTTATACATTAATATTTTAATATTGATGCTATATTTTGAATAATAATTATTTTATATAATAGATGTTTTGTTGATTTATTAATTTTTTTATTATGAATTTTTTTTGAATTGTTATAAAAGAGATAAAGTATTTTGAATGACAAATTGACAAGAAAAGTAATTGTATTCATTTTGTTTTGTAAATTTTAATTTTTTATACATTTCTTGTGATAGTAAATTTTTTAAATTAGTTGTACTATTTTTTTTAAAATATTTTTTTATCATATTTTAAAAATTAATGTCACTTTTAGAATGTTTATATTTAATTATTTAGTTATCCGGTTGAACCGATAAATCCATGAACTGGTCGATTGACCGGTTCGATCTTTTGTCCGATTCTGAAAACCGTGCCTTTTATTCAAGCTCCTGACGGCTTAGCAAAATAGTTATTGCTAAATATTTTTTAATAGTTGTTGCCATCGTATATTATACATATAAAGACGGTAGTAAGCCATTGTAATTGGGCCTTTCCAATTTTACGGTCATAAATCTTTTATCGTTCAGAAAATTCCTTCTCTTTTTGATGTGGTCCATTCCTATATTTCTCTACATGTGTGTCTGTATATATTTATATAACTACAACTTCATTTGATTGGAGTATATGTTTAACATGTTTTAAAGTTTTTAAGATAAAAAAAGAAAGATAATTATTTTAATATTATGATATAAAATAAAGTTAACTTATTATTAAATATTGTGTTAGATGTGGAATAAAATTAATTTTTAATATTTTAAATTATGTATATATAGTATGAAAGAAATATAAAATATTAATGCAGAAGGATAGAATAATAGTACTCGATTAAGATTAATAGTATTTGCCTTTTTTTTAATAATAGCAAATGACAAATATTTGTTGTGTATAGAATTGATCATATTATTTTATAGCCTATGAACAACAAGAAACTTGTATCCATATGTGATTCCAAGAGAAAAGCCTGAAATTATTTTATTTTATCATGCTTAATTATAATTGTTCTAACGTTAACAAATATTTTTGTTATTAAAAAAAAAAACAAATATTTGTGTTATTAAAAAAAAAAAACAAATATTTGTGTTATTATATAATCCCAAGCATTATTCGATCCAAATGTTGCCAATCGTCACCCTATCTCCGCCGATCTTCGGAACCAACGTTACTGCCAGACTGTCATCCCCCGCGGCGCCGATCGCCTCCACAAATTCCGTTATTCCGAGGCGGAGCTCCGTCGACACCGCCGAGCCCTCGCCTGCAGCTCCGCCACCCTCCATGTTAACGAAGCAGCCGGCCGCCGTCCTCACCGTCGCCCGTAGTGCTTCACCCCCGGCGCGTCCCACGTACACATCGAACCAAACTCTCTCCCTCCGATCAAACTGTATGCCCCCCACGACCAGCTTCTCCCCTTCCGCACCCGCCGTCCTCCCAACCTGCACCGTAACGGCAGAGAAGCCGAGCACCGCCGACGCGCTCGCTCTGGACCGCAGTCTATCACCTGCCACCACACGCTCTATCTCGGTCGTCATGTTAAGCCACGGGATTTGCACGTCTTCGTAGTGGTAATTCAATTGCTTCCGCGTGTCGATGCAGTCGCGCACGCGGATGCGCACCCGCTGCATGTTCTCGTCCCAGAAGACGAAGGAGGCGTTGAGGAAGTCCGGGTCCTTGAAGGCCTTGCTGCTCCCGTTGCCGGCGATCGACTCCCATATCGCCCACAACCGGTCTACGTTAGCGTGGTGCGCGAAGAACAACGGGTCGCGGGCGGCGGTTCTTATCCGCGACATGTCGGAGCCGGTGTTTATGTGGACCGGGCTGTGAGGGACGTTCTCGAGGACGCCGCCGCCCGGAAAGCTTTCACCGCCAGCGCGGTATGGCAGGCCGAGGAAGAGCTCGGTAGAGTTCGAGGCTGCAGCAAACTGGCGGTGCATTACGCGGAGGTTGCACTGCCTCTGCTTCTCGAGGGAGGGCCTAGCGGAGGCGTCGGGCTCGCAGCCGCCGATATCGATGAATTTTAGGGCCTTGGGGTTCCGCGTGGGGTTGTAGAGGGAGGAGGAATTGCGTCTGTAGATCGCCGGAATGCTCATGCCGGCGGGGTGGTCCCAGTTCCAGAAGGGGAGGGCGAAGGTGGGGTCGCCGGCGAGCTTCCCGAGGATGCGCTCGTAGAAGTAGAGGTAGGCTCGGTGCCACGGGAAGAACAGCCACGAGCCGTGAATCTGGTGATCAAGAATACGCGTGAGGGCCAGTGAGAACTCATGAATTTTAGATATAAGAGATCGATCAAGTGCGAAAATGATGATGTAATTATATCAACCTCAAGGGAGATGTTTGCTCCGGTCTGCCGGTGGCCGCCGGAGCAGTACGCACAGTGAACGTTGGACTGCTGGAAGAAGTTCCAGGGATGGCCGGGCGGCAGAGCCCGCATGGCTGCGACGGCTTTGGAGTAATTTGCTGCGGCTGCTGGGTCGAGGGAGTGGGCGGGTCGCCGGACGCGGAAAGGGGAGTACGGCGGCGGCGGGGTGAAGTTGATGATCTTCTTGGCGCTCCGCCGCGGGCAGCATTTGAAGGTGAAGCCACCGTCAACACAGTGATTGAGGTCCGGGCTCACCGGCCTTGAGCCGGCCGGCAGGGCGCACAGCAGTAGAGCCGCCGCGAAGGCCATGGCTGCCGGCGTGGAGCAGGAAAATGGCGCCATTGTGGGGTTTGATGAAGCTGATCTTGTGCAGTGAGCTGCCAGAGAGAGGGCAACCATTTTATAACGAGCAGTTTTAGTGTTTTATTTTTAATTTTTAATTTTTAATTTTTAATTCTTATTTTTTATTTATTTTTCAAAATAAGAGTTTAGTGTTTTATTGGTAACAGGCATATCTTTGATTATGTCAAAAGTCAAAAATCAAACTTTAATTTAGAATAATTCAAAAAACAATTCATGGAAAATAATTATATTTGTCGTAGTCTGGAATTTTTTTTCTGATAAAAAGGACTGACAAAATGTTTTTTTTTTTTAAATCCTAACTTTTTTTTAATAAAAAAATCCAAACTTTTGGAACACTGTAAATTGCATCCGAAACTTGAGGCTAGAAAATTATTACAAATTAATCTCAATTTTTAAAATTTTTTAATTTAAAATTCTAAATAATTATAAAAATATTGTCATTTAATCTCAATTTTGATATAACTATTAATTTTTCTACTATCATAATGCTATAAAATTATATTTAATTATTAATTTATTTAAAATTTTAAAATATAACTTTAAAATATTAATATTTATATTTTTTAATTTTAATTTTTAATTTTTATAGTAGAAAGAGAAAGAGAAGTGAGATGTTAAATTTTTAAAATTAGGAAGAATAGAAGGATATAGTAGCACTTTGAAGTGTGTAAATTATTCAAAATAGTTAAAAATAATAAATTTCTCATTTTTATCAGAAAAAGCCAACAAAAAGGAGATGTTGAAAGAAGGACAAAAATTGAAATGCTTTTTTACAACTTTAAAAACTAAAATCAATGTTGAGATTAATTTATAATGCTCTCGAAACCTCAAAAAGCAGTTGGCCCCCTTTCACTTGAACTCGCTCTAGCTCGCTTTCTTCATTTTTTTAGTGGGTCACTTGTTCTTAAGTCAGAAAGAGAAGGGGCGGCACAAGAATGTATCATCACACATTAAAAATAAAGAGAAATTCTTAAACTACATAAGTAATAACATGATGTTAAAATATAAAGGTATTCTTTGAGGGATAAAGTGTGAAGTTAATTAATGATATGAATTCTACTGTTGAGCATATTTGAGTCAAAGTAGTACTAAGATATATAACTTCTTGAGAAATTTAAAGTTAAAATTAATAATATTTTTACTTCTGGATTGAGTTATAAAACATTACAATAATTGTTTGATATAAGTGAATGCACAATCGAAACATTGTTTGACTGATGAGAATTAGAATGATACACATCACACACACATATATATCTATATATATATATATCTATATATATATATATATTATTGTAGAGCAATATATATGTTATTGTGGAGCAATTAATGACATTCCTAATTTTGTATAGCATTTTGATATGATAAGTAATTTACATACTTTATATCATTGATTCTAAAGTTTTTATTTTAAATACTTGTAGAAGGTAGATTTGACTAAAAAAATATCTATAATTTCAACAATAGCTATAAGTTTACTAATAAAAATATGACTCACTGTAGGCCATAATTAAATATTTAAAATTCATACTTAATAAGGAAAATTTACTTATATCACCCCAAAAAGTAGTCTTTTTTACATATTTTACTCCCAAAATTATCTATTTATTTTTATCCCCTAAAGTAAATTTTATTACATATTTTACTCCCAAAATTGTTACATTAAGATTAATGACTAATATTTAAAATGGCTAATACTTAATGGCCAATGTTTCACCATTAAAGTTAAGGTCACAAGAAGATAATGAGAGTAAGGGAAGGGATTTAGTTTGTAAATAAACATTTAAAGTTAAGGGTGATAAAAATAAATAGATAACTTTAGGGATAAAATATGTAATAAAGCTTATTTTAGGAGTGACATGAGTAAATGCCCTTAACTTAAAATATCCTTACTTACTATACAGATAAATTAATAATTAATGAAATATTGATCATTGTGATAGGAATATGACCACCTTCATGTGCTGATGCATGCATTTTGAGGGCGGATTTGGTTTGAGTTTTTATTTTAATACAAATTTTAACTATAAATATTAATTTTATTTATATTTAACAAAATATAAATATTAAAATTAATTTTATTTCATATTTTATATATTTTCTAATATTAAATTAAGGGGGCGTTTGGTTCAATATTATCTTGATGTTATGTTATGTTATCTACAGAAAGCAATTATTTAGTTTAATGACATCTATAAATAATCTTCTATGAGATTACAAAATTATTAATTAAAAGATGATATTTTAATATCACGATATTTAAATTACATAACACAGTACCAAGATAACAACGAATCAAACGCCACCTAAATTTCTTTCCAAATAAACTTATAATAAACAAATGAGGCTTGAGTGCACCCATATGTGCAATAAGAGAGAATTCTTTGATGACAAGTCTAAGCCATTAATGTAAGCTAGTAAAAATATCAAATTAGTTATTTGTTTAATATTCTTAGAGGGTGGTGGCAGCTATTCACGCGTAAATTTTAACTATATTTATGCGTATGCATGCATAGTGGCCCTACATATGTATGGTTATCATTGCTACAAAAGTCGTGACAATAGGCAGCCGACAAATCCGCTTGCGCTTCATGCCAAGGCTTGGTGTACATAAAGTGACGTGCAATGATCTTAATTATTCGTATACGAACCATATCGTACTGTAGGAGGTCAGTTCTGATATCATATTGTAATATCTCGTGATTTCAATTGTAGAGATATTGTCTGCTTTGACTTTTAAGAAAACTGTGTAGCTTGAGCATTTTCAAGGAAGTCACTCATCCCAATTCTACTCCAGTCATGAGGTTTTGCCCTAAAATGCGCTTCTACTATTTGTCATCGCGTTATCTACTTATACAGTTCAGGCTCTTCCTTCCTTTTCAATGTGGGACAATTCATTCTTGTACCCCTCTGAGTACTTATTATTCGACCTAGAAGCCTGCCGGGAGCTTCACTTTGCTTCAGTGATTACTTTCTCTTAGTACATCATCTGACAATCTCTCCTCGCCCTCTTCGGCCGCAGGCGTCACATTAGTTCAGTTGAACTAAAGTTAATTCAATTTGTAATTAACTCAAATGTGTATAAACATACATATTTAAATATTTTTAAATATAATTGAGTTATTTATATATATAAATATAGTGTAATTTAAAAAAAAAGAAATATTATATGAATATAATTAAAATGAATAATGTATATTTTATAGAAAAGTATAGTTTATAATTAGACTCGATTTAACTTAAAAATTAACTCAAAAGTTGAAATAATTTTAGTAGGCTCGAATCGAATTTGACTCGAAATTAAAAAATTTTAATTTTGAGTTGAACCCATTTCGCTCGAAATTGACTCAAAGCTGCCCTTGATTTGAAGAATTCACATAATATTATTGTGAATAAATCACATAATAGTCACAATAACATATGTAATATATGAATTAGTTAGATTATGTCATGACATTAATGTTGTCCCGTATGAAATTATTAAGTAATAATGCTGTTAGGAATTAGTTATTTTTATATATAAATGAATAGTTTAAATAAAAAAATCAAATCGATATATTTAAATTCAATTGATTTTGCTTATTTAAAATATACCAGCTTATATAGTTAAAAATTTAATTATTGAATTAATTTAATTATACAATATTTTAAGATTAATTGTATATTTAAGAGGTTTATTAAATTAACTGAATGTCACATATTATATATATCTGCCTCACAAAATTTTTAAGTTACATTTGAGTCAACTAATATGTGTACTTTTTTTTTGTCATTTTAGACATTATAGTTGTAACATGTTATAATAATACTTATATTATTATAAGATACTTGTACTATCTTTGAATTTTTAAAATAAATAAATAAGTTAAAAATATAATGTTAACCAAATGCATTAAATGCACTGTTAACACCAAATGGCATTATATGACTGTTATTTTGATATGATAAATAAATAAAAATATATATTTTTTATTTAGAATAAGTTTTGAGTTTTTTTTAAGGTCCTGTTTATTTGGTCGTTAAAATTAACCTAATTTAATTTTAATTATGCATATCACATCACACTTAAAAATTAATATTAAAAATTAATTTTATTTTATATTCTACATACGTTAATAAAATAATAACTAATTTATATCACATCTCTCATATATCTCAATATAATAACTAACTTTATATTATATTCTTCACATATCTCAACATAATAATTAAATTTATTTCATATCATTCACAATTTTTAATAAATAAATATCTCTAGTCAAATTTTATTTTAATTTTATTAAATTAATCTTATAAACAAACAAGCTCTTAAAGTTAGAAAAAACAATAAATTGATATCTATTTTTTAAAAGTCTTGATTTGAATTTTAAAATTATAAAATATTATTGTTGGGTCGTAAACTTGCAATTATGATATAATCATTAATTTTTATTATTACATCATATGTTATTTTTAGTTGTTAAATTTTTAATTTTTAAATATTAATATTAATAATTTTAATTTTAAAAATTTTAGAATAACAAAAATAAAAAAATGAGAAAAATTTAAATTTAAATTTTTGTTAAATTAAAAAAATGAAAACAGAAGAGCATAATAGTCACTTAAAATATATAAACAATTCAACTAATCTAAAAGTAATTAAATTTTATATTTTTTTTAATTAAAAAGATTAGTGAAAAATATGATATTTGAAAGGTAAAACAAGACTATTACTTTTTAACCTAAGTGAATTAAATAGAGATTTCTTAAAAATTGAGTCTAATTTGTAATGCTTTCTCAAGGTCAGGGGCCTGGATGCAATTTACCCATTTATTTGAATAAATGCCAGTTGTTCACGCGGCCTGATGACAATAACAACCCCAAAGTGATTTGTAATGTTTATTTATTTATTTTTGATATTATATATATATATATATATATATTGATGGATATTGGCATGAAGAAAATGAAAGTTTGCATAATTTTTGGAGAGTCAGTTTATACATAACATAAAATTTAAGCTAAATTTTATGTGAAATATTTACTTATTAGACATAAAAAAATTTAATATTTATTTATTAGACACCCTAAAGTTAAATATTATGTGATGCACATTCATTTATTTTAATTTTATCACCAACACACTCTAGTTAAAAATCCTCACATTTTATTTAAGTAAACCATGTCTAAGTTATATTTTAACTTAAATAAAATTTATTAGAATAAAATCTAACTCTCAGTGCATCTTAAATTAAATATTACATATTAAAAACTATTTAAATCTATTAACTATGTAGAATATTCTATTAAATAATCATTTTAATAATAGAGAATCGAATGAACGTTCAAATTTGATTTAAGATACACGAAGGGTTAGATTTTATTCCTATGAGTTTTATTTAAGTTAAAACATAACTCAAGTATGTTTTACTCAAATAAAATATAAGAATTTTTTAACCAAACGTGTTGATTGTAAAATTAAAATAAATAAGTGTGTTATGTAATATTTAACTTTAGAGTGTCTAATAAGTAAATATTGAAATTTTTTGTGTTATATGGGTAAAAAATTCTTTTTATTTTTATATTATTTATGATTTTAAATAAATATAAAATATTAATAAAAGTATAAAAGAGTTTGGTAGCTCCAAATTATGTCTCAGGTATGTTGTGATTTTGAAAATTTTTTGGACTTTTCGTAAAAACCTTTTTATCTTAAATAATTTTTAATTAAAATTTTGAATTCGTAATAAATATTTCAATAGAATTTTTTAAGCAAATCCTATCACTTTTAAGTAGATTTTATTTTAAAATTTTATTAAAATTTTAATTTTAAGTTTATAAAATACTATTAAATTTCCTTTAAATTTGTTCTTGTATATGAATTGTCGCTATCGAGGTGGTGTGCGCTATGCATGTTAGCACAGTGTGACAACACATAAGCCCTCGCCACAACTACGTTAGTATTATTGTCGCCCTGCTATGCATGTTAGTATTATTTTGGTCCTCGCGCCAAACAGGGCCAAAAATAGTTTGGATCGCTGGGTTAGCTGGGTTAACTTTGGTTAACCCAGCTATTAGTTAACCCAGCTAACCCACTAAACAGCGATCGGCTTCCTAATCCTAACCCGGGGGTAGCTTATCCCCGCTCCGCCTTGCTACCCCATCTGTGTCTGCTTCCTCTTTCTTCTCTGGGGTTTTGGCGACCTGCGGTGATTAGGTTTCTTCTCCGGCGAAGCGGCTGGCGGGGGTTCCGGCCATGGGAGAAGGTGGAGGGAGAAAACGGAGAAGTCGGTTTTGCAGATAAAGGAGGATCGGAGAGGGGGATACGCGATTGGGGGCGATCGAACGAAGCGGAGAAAGGAAAAGGGGAGGAGAGAGAATTATTAAGGCAGATGTTGGAGAGAGAGAGAGAGAGTTAGGAGGCGAGAGAATTATTAAGGGTGAAATTATAATTTTAAATATTTTTAATAATAAAAAATTATAAAAATATTCTTATTATAATTACATAAAAAATTATAAAAGAATTGAGATGTTGCATATTTTGTAATAATCTTGTTAAAATTTTTCTCATAAATGTATTCATTCTTTCTATTTTCATCTTTTTTTTATTTACTATCTTGAGTTAAGTTATTAATTTGCCAAACAGAATACAAAGTTATCCTAAGCTAACCCGGGTTATCATCCAAACAGAAAATTATATTAAATCAGTTACCCCAGTTGGGGTAAGTTATTAATGGGGGTAAGCTAACTCAGGTTAGCTTATCCTTCCCCCAATCCAAACAGCCTTAGGGTTTCTGGTTCTTTTCAGCTTCTTCTTTTGATTTCCTTGTCTTTTTCTACTTCTTCAGGCATAATTCTTCTAATTAGAAAGTGCTGATCTTTGAAAGTTCACATTTTGGTTATGAAGAACTAGTTTACTTGCATCTTTTTGTTTAAATGTGCTCTTTTCTCTCAATAGTTGGGAAGCAAGCTAGCTTCATCATCGCTTGTGGCAGCAATGAGAATGCTGCGAAGAGAGAGAGGGAGAGAGAGAGAGGGAGAGGAAAAGAGAAAGAAGTGAGTGAGAGAGAGAGACTATCGTCGGCGACGTGGAGGACTTCGGCTGTAGTGGCGGAGGAGGATGTGGCTAATCTGAAGGACAATATTGTCAGTTTTGTAGAAGTTAACGGAAGTTTTGTGAAAGGACCTACCTGAAAGTGTGCTAGACCATGCGGAACAAATTGAGTCTTTCAAATTCATGGATAGGAGTATATTTTTCGCAAATGATATTCATACTTATTAATAGGATTAGATGTAACATCCCGTGATCTCAATGTAGAGGTATTGTCCGCTTTGGCTTTAAGAAAACTGCGTGACTTGAGTGTTTCTCAGGAGGTCACCCATCCCAGTGCTACTCCAGCCCAAGCACGGTTAACTACGGAGTTTTCTATCACTAGCCTCACGGTTTTGCTCCAAAAAGCGCCTCTACTATTTGAGATCACGTTATCTACTTATACAGGCGAGGATCTCCCTCTCTTTCTGATGTGGAACGATTCATTCTTGTGCCCCTCTCACCACTCATTATTTGGCCTAGAAGCCTGCTAGAAGCCGCACTTTACTTCAGCGATTCCTTTCTCTTAGGACATCACTCGGTGATCACTCCCCGCCCTCTTCGGCCACGGGCGTCACAGGCCCACCAGCTTCCGTCTGGTTCGTTCTCAAATCATATCATACTGTGGGAGGTCAGCTCTGATATTATATTATAACATCCTGTGATCTTAATGTAGAGGTACTGTCCACTTTGACTTTAGAAAAACTGTGTGACTTGAGTGCTTCCCAAGAGGTCACCCATCCCGGTGCTACTCCAGCCCAAGCACGCTTAACTACAGAGTTTTTCATCACTAGCCTCACTGTTTTCCCCTAAAAGGCGCCTCTACCATTTGAGATCATGTTCCCTACTTATAAAGTTCACGATCTTCCTCCCTTTCTGATATGGGACGATTCATTCATGTGCCTCTCTCACCACTCATTATTCGGCCTAGAAGCCTATCAGGAGCCGCACTTTACTTCAGTGATTCATTTCTCTTAGGACATCACCCGATGATCACTCCTCGCCCTCTTCGGCCACGGGCGTCACATAGAGATGTGTTACGATGGGGTAGACTACCAGTAGGGGACATATTGGAGGGATATACCAATGTGATCCTTCTCCTCTTCTTGCTGATGTTTGGGGACTTTTCACAGTTATGAATTATGTTGGATACAGATATTATATTCTTTTTGTGAATGATTTTATGCATGACTGTTGGCAGTTGTCTCCTTCTAACTCTTAGGGAGGGAGGTTTGCCATAAATTATCGAATTCATTTCAACTTTTTTTGAGTTCATATCAAGTTTTACAGCTTTTATTAAATACATATCAAGCTTATAACTGGAAAATCCCCCCTCCTGTTTGGTTGTTTCAAAAGAAAATGTGAAGGAATTGTGAATGTTTACTTAATTAAGTATTTGTGAAGGAAAACAAGATTTTTTTTTTTTTTTGTTTCTCTTGTCAAATGATGGTTTGATAACTTGACACTTGTCAGATTCTGCATACACATAGAGAATGAAACTCAGTAGCTTATCTTTTAAGCCCAACATGCTGTAAAACTTGTTGAAGGCTTGTGTCTGGTTTGAAAATTTTCCTTTGTTTGTAATGCCTTGTATCTGATTGTATCTCTGTTTCAAAGCTAATGAATGTTTGAATTCCTCTATCAAAAAAAAAAAAAAAAACTTGGAGCTGATGATCTTAGATGTGGTTGAACTGTATGTTCAATATGAAAAATAATGCTCCTTCTCATTTACCTGGATTGATCTATCATTTGACTCAGTTTATGTTACTTATCTATGAGCCCCGTTTGTTTTGAAGTTAAAAATTAACCTGGTTTAATTTTAACCTGACATATCACATCACGCATAAAATTTAATATTAAAAATTAACTTTATTTCACATCATACTCATATTACTAAAATAATAACTACATCCTTCACATATCCCTAACATAATAACAAACTTTATATCACATCCCTCACATATTCCAACATAATAATTAATTTTATTTCACACCATTCACAACTTTTAATAAAAAAATATCTTTATTTAAGTTTAATTTTAACCTTATTAAATTTAACCTTGTAAACAAACAGACAGTGATGAAAAGAAGTCTTCACTAACTATCAAATATTACAAGTATTCTGATAGTCAATGACGGTAGGTTGTAATTAATAGGAATATTTTAGGGGGCGTTTGGTTCAGTGTTATCTCAATGTCAATGTTATTTAGATGTCATGTTATCTAAATGTTATTGCTATTCATCAATAGACATTTGTTTGGTTCAATATTATGATATTAGAAAATATCAATACTATCCAAATTATTTTTGTTTAGTTGGAAGTTATTGGCATTATAATGACAAATTGATGGTGTTATCTTGAGATGTCGCCCAATTTGGAGTGACATCTAGATGTCATCATGTAATGACATTTTTGTAATTAATTGTAATGTTATTTAAAGATGTCATTAAACCAAACAATTAATTTCTAAAGATAACATAACATAACATTGAGATAACATTGAACCAAACGCCCCCTTAGTGACAACTGAGAGTTTGATGATCAAAGATTGATGGACACTGATGATTAAAATTTGTCACAAGATAATGACGTTTATAAGTGTCAATTGGTTGTCATTAATGGGAGTATTTCAGTGGTGACTGAGGGTTCCATGATGAAAAAGGTTGCCATTGATTACCAAAAATTGTCACAAAAGAACGATGTTGACTGATAACTTCTCAATAACGAGTGTTTCAGTGACGGTTGAGAATTCAACATCGAAAACAAATTTGGATCTCAAGACTTACCATTAAGAGAATGTTTGCTGAGAAGTGTTTGTCAATAATATGGAGTATTTGAGTGACGAGTATGAGCTTATTAATGAAAAAAATAATACGGATTACTTAAAGTTTAACAATCGAATATTGTTGGTAACAGTTTGTTATTGCTAATGTGTATTGTTTTGTTAAATGTTTAACGATAAGAAAATGTTTAATGATAAAAAATTTATCATAAGTCATCATTGAAAATGTCTTTTTCAGAAATGGTTCATCACTAATTACTTTAATATTTTGGTCCATTGGACAAATGCATTATTGTTCAAATGATGCACTCATTCATTGGAGATATATGTTATCCAAAAATTTTAAAATCTTTTAGATCATCTTTTTGGGCTGCATAGGTTTACTCATTAAAATGAGATCTATTGATGTAAAAAAATTGCCAATAACTATTAACAACTGAATAACATCGTCGCCTAAATTTAGTGAGCAACCGAACTTTAGTCAGTCACTAATATTGTGATGGAGTAATGTTCGAATGTGTACATCACTAACATTAGCGATTGATTATTCATCTCTAATCGATCGCCACTTGAGCGAAGTTAGTCACCACACGGTCACTGATCGGTTGCTAACTGTCAAAATCAACTGGACGTTATCAAAGAAAAATCCATCGCTAATTTGTCGCTAACTGGAGGTTATCAAAGAAAAAAAAAAAGAACAGCTCGCATTCGTTAATAATAAACTACCTGCAAGATAAAATGCAACACAACCACCGCGTATTCAACCTGAGCAAAAATACTTTCTTGTTCTTGATTTGTAATTATCGGTGTGTATTGCTCCCCATAAGCAATTCAACTGTAATGGTTTGCGTTAAATTCATATTGCTATAAGTGTAACTTCACGTCATTGCGCAATGAAAATGATAAAATTCGACACTTGAAGCACGGACGCTTTTATTTTTCTTCTGTTCTTAAATGTGTTTGTAGTGAATATGCCCGTTGTAAGAACTCATTTATACGTTAAATAAACAGATCTGTCAATCAACCACCAGATGTCTTTCTCTAACACATCCATTGACAAAAATGACCAAACTTTTGTATATGTTCAACAACATGCATTGAAATATTCACTCGTTATTAACATATGTGCATGCATATTACATGAATTCATAGTAATTATTATGTATTAATTTGTTTACATGAAAATATGTTCACCTTCCACTATTTTCTTTGAAACTCGGATGAAACTTATGATACTATAAAAAGCAAAGCAAGTGTATTAAATGTAATAGCCGTGATTCTTAGTGAAGATGTATCTTTATTCTATCCTATATCAGCTATGTAAGCAAAGGAAGTAACAAAGTCAGTCATCTTATTGACATATTTGTATACATATATAACTTTATGTGCCTTAAATGCACTCAAAAAATCAAGGAGCTCAGTCAGTAAGTCGCTCTTAACAATTCCACGTAATTAACACTAATGAATACATAGACACATACTCTCCCTAGATTAACTTTTTTGGGTAATTACAAAATTTCAAGTATCTTAACCAAATGGGAGATAAAGATGTCTACTAAACTAATATCACAAGACATAGAAGATGACAAAATTTCACAATATTTTGTAAAATCTTGCTCTTGCATGATACCAAGACATTCTAATGAAGGAGAGGAGGAGAAGAGGGAGAGTAGGAAGGAGAAGATTAGGGAAAGGAGAGGAGGAAGAAGGGGTGGAGGAAGGAGAGAAGAGGGAGAGGAGGATAGGAAGCAGGAGAAGATCAAGGAGAGGTGGAGAGGAGGGGGAAGGAGAAGATTAGAAAGAAGAGGAAGGAGGAGAAAACCAGGGAGAAGAGCAGAAGAGGAAGGAGGGAGAGCACAGAAAACAAAAGAGAGGAAGAACGGGATCATCTCTACCTAACAATTGGAAAAATTATTGGGTTTGAATGCTTGATCATATTTTGTCTGTCAAACACAGAGAGCCATGCAAGTGAACAAGCCTCACTTTGCGCATAGCTCTGCAAATGACGTTAAATTCCCGAGTTGCTAAATGAGCTATCTGGTTGGCCAATCAGACTATTTGGTTGGCTGATCGGACATCAGTTGACCGACCAAAACGTTTGTTTCATCTGTGTGGCTCTCTACGATTGGTGGAAGGATAATTTACCCAATCATTTTTTCAACAATCGACCTCTTACATGAAAATTCATTCACTTTTAATCTTGCTCCTCTCCAACCGATTATTTTAACTCATCATCCACACCAAAATCATTTTAGAATTACTTGCGCCAAGAGTTTTACCTATACGAACCACTTTATCTTAGTCTACTTATCATTTTTCATTGGGCGGCGGGCCAACACAACTGAATGACTGCTCAGTAGCCCAAAGACCAGTAGATCATAATTTTCATCATTTATATATCAACACAGGGAAAACTGATATTCTTATAAAAAAAAAGAACTGATAATTAAAAAAAAATTTAAATGAGTGAAAGTTTAGATTATCTTGTAGAGCTGTGAAATATTGAAACTCCTTCCAAAATATTAGGATCAAACTTATAGTTAGGGACAAGATCATATTTTTGTCTATCTAAGGTTTTAAAATTTGATTTTCATCGCCAAAATTATTCTAAAGACGTAAGAGTTTCGGTCGGTCGGAACTCAGAGTGTTGATTAGTTTTGGCCGAAGTTGAAAAAATGGTCGAGCTTCCGATCATTTTCAATAAATCATCGTATCTGATAGTTTTGATTACGATTTACTGATGATTACAAATTTTGGGTATCTGATGGCCATAGCTGTACTTCCACTTATCCATAATAGAACTAAATATCCACCATTAAAATCATCATGATGTGTTGGGAAGGAGGCAAGCAAAGGAGAACAAAGGGGTGAAATAAAAGAAAAAGGCAGGTGAAAAGAACTGGAATGCCAGTTCAGTGCTCATGTGGGATGCTGAGAAAGAATGTGAGTAAAGAGGGAAGATGATGGTTTGCTTGGCACGTGCACACATGCACTTTCACGTGACACCGTGCATTACGAAAAATTATTGAGCTCGGACGCCCAATTCCCGCCCGCCACGTGCACTGGGGGCCTTGCCTCGTGCCTGTGTGGCGGGCAGTGGCTGTCCTCTGAACCCAATAGTTTCTCGTGCATTAGAGATCGACTTGGAGTACCTTCTAATCTTATTCTAGGACTTATGTAGGATAAATTGCAACTGAGTCTCTTAGGCTTGGTCTTTTTTTCATGTAAGTACTAAAAAATTTAAGTTTATTATTTCATGCGGGGCTACAAGAGCACTCAATTGCAGGAAGGTCTTCGAGGTTCACACCCTCGTCTCATCTTTGATTATTTGAGATGGAAATTATTTTATTATTACAAGAGGAGTTATGCACGTGATTGAGCATATGGTGTAGAAGACAAAAAGTGTTCTTAAAAGTAGCTGAAAGCATCCCAAAACTGAAGTAGTATTTCAAAGAATGTTTTTTTTTTCATTTTATTGATCATTTGTCAACGTGCTATCGCTACTGCAAGAATACCAGATAAATCGATGTGATTGCATGGGGCCCACTTGTTGATGGATGACGAGCAGGCATTGTCTGTGAGAGTTGACTAGACATGTGGGCTGGCCAACCCCCTTAATTATGGGCAATGCAGCCTACTTTCCCAAATCTCACCAAGCACAATTAGTGAAGAATGCTAATAGATATGTTTTTTTCTATTCATGATTTTGATAAAAGAACCTAAAAATGTAAGGACTAAAAAGTTTAATGTAATGTCCTCCGAGTCAAATAAGAAATCTAAATGAAACGATCCAAATTATTAAATTATAAGAACCTACGTGCATGTAATGAGATCCAAACCTCAAGAACCCGGATGCAATTCTCCCATATTTCTCCATTCAACTACCCTTTGATACTTAGTTAACACTTTGGCTCATCTACAATATTCTATTTTGCTTCATCCATCAACTTAAATGTGAGCACATGAGCCCTCAAAGATGTAACCTTTTTTGTGCATATTTGAGTAAATTTCTCTAAATTTGCTACTACCCTCCTATAACATGAAGAGCTGTCCCTTCTTCCTTTTGCTACCAAAGTGGTTGCATCATCCTCAGTCACTCACGTGGAACTTCTTCCCTTTATAGAAAGCCAATTACTTCAAAGAATATATGCTAAAAATTTGAATTTTCTTTTCTATTTTCTTATGGTAATTCCACTTAGCCCCTGAGGTCTACTCGACTTGCCACGCAGGTCTATAATTTTAAAAACATGCCAAACAAGGCCCCAAAACTTACTGTATAGATCATTGTGGTCCTTCTGTGACGATATCCGTTTAACGCAATGTCTGACTCGACATTAAAAATAAATATGATTTCTTAATTAAAATTTTGATTTAACGGAATGTTTAACGGAAGATATTTGATTAGACCTTATTGAAAGCTTTTTATAAATATTAAGGACCACAATAATCTATAAAGTAAGTTTTGGGGACCTGTCTGGCAGTATTTAAAATTATGGACCTACGTGGCAAGTCGAGTAAACCTCAGGGACCTAAATAGAATTACCCCAATAATCAACACTACCTTATTTGTATTGAACCAATTCAATTATGTATGTGTATGCATTTATGTTTATCGAGATGCCACTCGAATATATCAACTTTAGATTTAAGTGGTTCGCCCGGGTTCTCCTATTAGGTTATTGGAGGGATGCTAGGACAAAAAACGTATACGATGTGATTGCAATTTGTGTATTGATCCAAGTATTGTTAGCATGTTTTAATGGTTAATCGGTTTCATTATCACAATGCCTTTCAAAATTTTGCGTGGTTTAAAAGTGTAGAATTGATGTTGTACTAGGTGAGTTTTCGGATTGCTTACAACAACAACAACAACTAAGCCTTAATCCCACTAGGTGGGGTCGGCTACATGAATTCTTTGTTTCCATTGCGTTCTATCAGTTACCAAATTCTTATCTAAGTTTAAGTAACTAAGATCACTCATTATAGTTTCTTGCCATGTCTTCTTTGGTCTCCCTCTTCCTCTTTGTACATGGGTAAAATCCAATAACTCAATTTTTCTAACTGGAGCTTCAATCGGCCTACGATTTAGATGTCCAAACCATCTAAGTCGACTTTCTCTAAGTTAATCCTCAATTGGTGCAACACCAACTTTCTTTCGAATATACTCATTTCTCATTCTATCCTTTCGTGTATATCCACACATCCATCTTAACATCCTCATTTCTGCAATATTTATTTTATTTGTATGTTTCCTCTTTGCAGGCCAGCATTCAGCACCATATATCATCGCTAGTCTTACTACAGTTTTATAAAATTTACTCTTGATTCTGGATGGAATTTTTCTATCGCACAACACACTAGAAGCATTTCTCCATTTTACCCATCCTGCTTGAATCCTGCTAATAACGTCATTATCTATTTCGCCATCATTTTGTATAATTGATCCAAGGTACCTAAAGCGGTCACTCTTCTTGACAATTTGATCACCAATTATCATATCTCCAATATAAGTATTTTTTTCTTGACTAAATGTGCACTCCATATATTTAGTTTTTGATCTACTGAGATGAAAACCTTTAGATTCTAGAGCATTTCTCCAAAGCTCTAGTTTCGCTTTAGCTCCCTCTTCAGTTTTCTCAATAAGAACAATATCATCTACGAAGAGCATACATCAAGACACTTCATCTTGGATATGTCCAATCATGACTTCCATAATCAAAGCAAAAAGATACGAACTTAAAGCCGAGACTTAGTGTAATCCAACTGTAATAGAAAAATCCTTAGTCAAACCACCTTGTGTCTGAACAGAAGTAACAGCTCCTTCATACACGTCTTTAATAACTTGAATATAAGCAGTGCAAATTTCTTTCTTTTCTAAAACTCTCCAAAGTACTTCTCTTGGGACTTTATCATAAGCTTTTTCCAAATCAGTTTTCGAATTATGTGCACTCCATATCTTGAGACTAAATGTGCACTCCATATATTCAGTTTTCGGATTGCTTAATGGAACAAAATCGAAGCGTGTTGAATTTTGATTAAACTTTGTCAACATCATTAAGAACTTTGTTTTCACTATTCATTTAATGTAAAAGTGAGCCATTTGATCTTGTAAATATAATAAGTTTATAGATAGATGGATTAGATATGATCATGATCAATGATATTTCGATCAAGAAAAGAATTTAATGCATAAGCTTCTGATGTCTGAAGACTTAAAGCTGTTAATGATTTATTTTCGAGAAAATTCATTCTTAGTTTAAGATTGAATTAAAAGTTTTCGATTCAATTTTAAATATGAAAAAAAAAGTTTGATCCAATCTCTATTTGCTCCAGACTTGGTTTGTTTATGATTGATTTAAGCTTGATCCGAACTAAATTCGATCTAGGCTTCGACTAATTTTGGTCCTTTAGTCTAAATTTTAAGCATAAATTTCTTTATTTATTCAATTAATTTAAAGTAAAAAATTTATTTTGATCTAATAATTAAAAATAAAATTAAAAAAATAATCTATAATTAATTAAATTTGAATAAAAATCATAAAGAAAATTTTAATATAATTATTCATTAAGTTATTCACTAAGTAAGTAATATGCATAGATATTTATAAATAATTTTTTAATTAATTTGATTTCAAACTTAACTTGATTTAATTTTATGCCAATTCAAAATTAAATTGATAAAAATGTTGTGGCATAAAAGCAGCTCTTCAGTTAGCTCACCCAATTTAATTTAAATTCAATTCAATTTATTATTATTATTAAAGTAGATCTATTTTATTATTCGCTGAAAATTAAGGAAATTTTATTAAAAAACAAAAAACAAATTAAAATGCATCATCTTCAGTGAATGCAACAAAAAGATAAATTAAAAGACTATTATACCCCTCCTGGTTCACAGCCTTTGTATGAATGGAACGCTTGAATAGGTCGATTAAAGTAGGACAAAAAAGGAAAATCACGTAACAAATGGGTATCTTTGGCATAGATCCCCGTCTTAGTACTTTATCAACTATTGAGTCAGATCGCGCACATGCGCAAATTTTCAGTCCTTGGAGGCAAGCCAATGTGAAGGCGGGGCCCCACACACAATTTTTTCTTTGGAGCCAATTAATGAAGTTAAAATGTTGGACCTATTTGCAAAAAATCTCACAGTTTAATTTAGATGTAAGCCATTATTTATAGGGTTTTTTTATGGTAATTTATTTATAGGGCTAATTACTTCTAGACCCTTCCCTCACTTGCACATATATGTCAAATTTTTCAAAGTTTCTATTAGGTTCCGCAGCTCACAAGGCAGTCCAACTAGGTCCAAAATAATAAAAATAATACTTCTTATTACAATTTACAAAATTTTGAATCACTTATCTATTATCATTCAAATTAATTTTCAAAAAAATAGAATGATAGTATATAGTAGAGTTTTTTTTATCATTGATGATTAATTTTTTTAGGGGTAATTTCATTGAAGTTCTGAGGTTTGTCTAATTTGTTATAATAGCCCACAAACATCAAAACATACCTCCCAAATCCACACTAATTATTATACAGTTCATCAGGGATTTAGTTATTTTTAAAGAACTTCAAATCAAGTCTAACATAATATTTTACCCCTTGCCCAGAGCGTCCGCGCACAGGTTGCCTGCTCGCGGTCTCAATTGCCAGCGGCCGGCAGCTCGCTGTAGCCGGCGTCCGACCTCGCGCACAGAACATGCGCAGGCATCCGCGCACAAGCATCCACGTGAAGGCGGGCGTCCGCGCGAGGCCTCTCGTGTAGGGCATCACCGCGTTGGCGACATGAAGGGCGTCCATGCGCAAGGTTGCAGCCGCCGCACACGATCTCACTAGCATATTTTGAAAATTAATAAATTAAAAAAGGCTATTTTTATTATTTTTATAATACATAACAGATTCTATCACGGAGGGACCATGATGTCTCATGTAATATTTGTTTTGGAACTAAATGATATGTTTTGAGATTTGTGAACTTTTGTCTCCAAGTAAGTAAATTTTAAGGGCCTAAATGAAATTATCTCATTTTTTTGTTATTATCTTATAATTATATGTTTATCATTTGTAAGGATATAATAAATTAAGGAGATTTTACCAAGGGTATTTTGGTAAATATATATATCCAAATAACAAAAAAAATCCCAATTGTCGGCTTAAAAATAAAAAATTGGCGTTGGTATGTAATGTCCACATCAAAAAGTTAAAATCTATTTGCAAATTACTTCGGGAACTCAAAAGTAATTGACCCTTATTTTTCATAAATAATTTCGTTTCTAATAGATATACGTATATTACATTTTAAGATAAGAAAACAGACAGTCACGTGCTGTAATGCCTATTATTCCAGAAGAGAAGTCATGTCACGTGACTTGGGAGTCTTTGACTGCACAATGTCAAATATTCTGTTCTGCCGTGGGGCTCAGTATGAACGGTGGAGATGGACGATGGCATCTTCTCCGTCATCACTCGGACGACCTCCGCCATTGCCGGCCGGAGTCCTGGCTGATCACCGACGCAGACCACAGCCATCTCAATCGCGGTCGCCGCCTCTCCTGCGTCATAACCAGCCCCGAGCCTCGGATCCACCCCAATCGCCCATCCCGCAGCCAATCGCGCCGCCGCAGCCAGCGGCATCCCCCCTTCCAGCGGGACCGCCGGCAGCCCTGTCACCAGCTCCAGGAGCAGCACGCCGAAGCTGTAGACGTCGCTCTTCTTCGAGAGAATCCCCGTCCTCAGGTAATGCGGATCTGCGTACCCAGGCGACCCGATAACCGGAGCTCCGGCAGGCTGCACCGCCTCCGAGAAGCCCACCCGGGCAGACCCGAAGTCGCAGAGAACCGGCCCGCACCGGTCGTCGAGAAGGACGTTAGCCGCCGAGATGTCGCCGTGAACTACCGGGAGATCGCCGCCTTCGTGGAGGTACTCCACCGCCTCTGCCACTCGCAGCGCAATGCGCATCCGCCGGTCCCACGGCAGCGCCGCGGCTCCGCGGAGGCGGCGGTGCAGGGTCCCCCCGGGGACGTACTCGAAGACGAGGACGCCGCCCTCTTCCCATTCGTCGCAGAATCCGAGGAGGCGGACGATGTGGGGGTGGCGGAGGAGGAGGAGGACGGCGAGCTCCTGCCGGAAGGCTCGCAGGAGGCGCTCGCTGCTGCCGCTGCGGTGGAGCTTGACGGCGGCGGGGGACGAATCTCGGAGGCGGCCGAGGTGGACGGTGCTGAAGCCGCCCTCGCCTATCACAGGCGTGGTGAATCTGTCGGTCAACGACTCGATTTCCGGCCACCGGAAGCGCCGGACGGTGGTTGTGGGGTCGATTTGCTTGCCGCAGCCGGCGGCGGCGCTGGATCCGGTGAGCGAATCTGGGCCGTCGGAGACTCGGGCGGCGGCGGCGTCGATTCCTCGGAGGCTGCGGCAGCCGCAGAGCGACGGAGGTGCCCATCTGCGGAAGAGCTTGAGGAAAGTGACGGAGGCGGCGGCGCCGGAGAGGAGAAAGGCGGTGGATGCCATGGAGAGAGCAAGAAGGAGAAACATCTCTCTCTCTCTCTCTCTCTCTCTCTCTCTCTCTCTCTAAAAAGGAAGAAAAGTGAAATAATAGAATTGCTTAGGATGTGGAAGGGAAGAAATGGAGGACATGATCTCACTCCACACCGGAGGAAGATGAAGGGGATGGTGCATTTATTTATTGATGTTGCTTGGGGAATATTAAATATAATAAATATTATGTATGAGATCATTAATGAATCATGAAATAATTGACTAATTAATTACATAAAAAATTAATTTCATCTCCACTTTTGAGATAAATCATTTATTTAATACAAATTCATAAAAATAAAAATATATTTTTGTAGGATCCTTGAGTCTCATAATTTTTCACATGATTTTTTTTATCATAAAGTTTTGAATTTAAAAATTAGAATTATATAATTAAATATTAAAAATTAATACAATAGATAAGGATATAGACAAAAAAACAGTAAAATTATAATAATAATTAAAAATACTTAAATATATTTTTTAATTTTTAAAAATAATAACTTGACAATCAAATTTAACGAAATTATAACAAAAAATCATATAAAAAACTTATTCCAAGGTCCCAAAGAAAGTTATCTTTTATAAAAAAAGAAATGAGTTCTCTAATGTTCGCATAGTATAATAATAAGAGTTGATAGCAATTAAATTTCTCTAATTTGAGCTCATATACAATTAAGTACCTCTAGTTTTTAAATTAAAAAATAGGTCTTCTAGTTTAAAGTAAAAGATAAATATGTCTTTCAGAATTTATTAAAGCATTACAAATAATCAAAATAAAAAAAATTTCATCCAAAACTTAGATTAGACTAAAATTAAATTTAAAAATTTTGATCCAATCTTTGAGTCAAGCTCAAATATTCAAGTCGAGATCGAGTATTTAACATTCCCAAGCGTTTACTATGAATTGATTGAATTATATAAAAAAATTTATGTACTTATGAATTGAATGAATTATATAAAAAAATTATTTACACAACACAGATATATATATATAAATAATATATATATAAATAATATATATATATAAATAATATATATATATATATATCATTGTCATGCCACGTAGGCATACTTATTTGTTTAATCAAATAGAAAACATCATACAGTACACATATGATTGTAATTTTTAATATTTGTGTACAACAATTTTAATTTTAAAATACAATTTTACTTTAATTGTATATTACTTATTAAAAATGTTGTTAAAGTAATATTTAAGTATAATCTAAAATTAAAAATATATAAGTATAAATAATATTTAAGGTTGAGCTAAGTATAAATTTTGGTTTTTATTGGTTAAAAGCGTTTATTTAGAATCATCATGGTTAGATCCCTCAAGTTTGAATGGCAATTCTTGTGAGTCATTGAATATAACATCTTATATTTCCGTTAAAAAGATAATCAATTAATCATTTATAATCTCTAAAATAGTGAAAAATATGATCACCAAAATATGTTTTTAATTTCATTATAAGGATAATATTTTCCTATTTTGAGTTCACTTGAATGAACAAAAAAAATAATTTCCTTCAACCCTTTTTCAAATTTTTTTGGCTGAGTTCAAATGTAATTAATTTCCTTCAAAAAGGACCAAAATGAGATGTGTGTGACCTAAATGGACTTTCATGCAATAAAAAAGTTTCCTGTGACTTAAATGCAACGAATTTCAAATTTATGAAACCTGCATTCAATGAGCACTAAACCTGTGAATTGCGTGGGCCTCTACAGTATTATTCTTTTTGGATAATTATATATTTGCCATAAAAGTTTTCTCAAATTACATATTTATGCAACTTCTATATTTGCAGATACAACCCCATGTTTACTAAATATTACATATTTTAAACATCTAATTTTCAAAAATTACAAAACTTCTAAAGAGCTTCAATTTTAAATTATACTTTATATATCTCGTTTACTCTTACCACAATATCTTACTCAAATTTGACCATTGTAATTTAACTATGATTGAAAACATCAGATCCCAGTTGTTGATTTAGTTTAGTAGAAATCAAATCATTTAAAATAACAATAATATCTAGTCGTTGATTTAAATTATCAATGATAATCCGAAAACTAGCAAAAACTTAAATGTACGATTCTATCTGACATCGATTTATTTCATCACAAGAACTGGGACTTTCTCCGTTAGACTAGTCAGGACGTGTAAGTAAAATATTCAATTGCAACAAAACATATTTACCGAAAGTGAAAAAGGTGTTGAGAATATAATTTATAATTGAAATTTTTTATAATATTTGTAATATTTGAGAATATGATGTGAAATCTGTAATATTTATTAAGTATTACAATATATGTGTAATTCTCCCTTCAACTATTTAAAAATGGTTATTAATTTTCTGTAAATATTATGGAAGTTGACATTAGTTATTTGTTTTAATAACTTTACTAAGAATATTTGATAGGAAATATATTTATTGTTCTCGTTGAAAAGCAACAAAACTATAATTTATATATATATATATATATATATATATATATATATTTAATCATAATATAATGTTAAATAATTTTTATTCACATATTAAATACTCAATTCTTAGCACAACTTCTATCACATATTAAAAATAGGAGTGGCAATTTGTACTCGTACTCGATTAAATCTCCCCGACCTGCAAGGATGGGACGGATATGAGTATTCAAATTTTACCCGCGACTCACAACCCACCTAACCCCGTTATAAAATGGGGCGGGTTCGAGTATGAATCAACTATACCCGCCCCTCTTCGTCCCGCCCCATTAAGCATATATTTTTATTATTCTTATATAAGCTTATACAGAGTCAAATAAAAAGAGTGTATTGAATATGAAGAAATATAAGGCCTTATTTTCATAGTGTAATTAATATTCACTATGCGGCTACGATTTTTGTTGTTTTAAATAAAATAAAATAATTTAATTTTCATTAAAATTAGTGAGGAAATGGGACAGGGCGGGTACAGGTTTGTGAAAACTAGAATAGGGGCGAGGCGGGGTAGGGCGGAAATGGGTCTAAGGCGGGTATGAGTAATAAAATAATATATAGCGGGGTTGGTATGAATATTTATAAATCTGACCCAAACTCGTCCCGTTGTCATTCCTAATTAAAATGATTGTAAGGCATAATTTAATTATCTTGCA
Source organism: Apostasia shenzhenica (assembly GCA_002786265.1). NCBI lineage: Eukaryota > Viridiplantae > Streptophyta > Magnoliopsida > Asparagales > Orchidaceae > Apostasia > Apostasia shenzhenica. The sequence goes on from KZ452027.1 coordinate 293,003, forward strand.
TGTTCCCATATTTTCAAACTATCTACAATATTTTGATGTGATAGGATTCCTAATCTTATTGGTAAATTTAATCTTTAAAATAATAGAACTATTTATTTTCGCATTATTGAGCACCTAAATATGTTTGTTCATCGTTTATAATGTTTTAAAAATATATTATTCTATTTCCTATCAAATATATATATATATATATATATATATATTATGCTATAACATTAACTTGTTATATATTATGCCTCGACTATAATGCATGAGTTCTAATATCAATTAACGTGTCATTTTACTCTATTTTTTTTATAAAATTATTTCACTATATTTCTGTATCAGTTATCATGATTTCTTTTTAGAATATTATAATACGCACAATTTCTTCAGAAATATTATAGAAGTACTTCGATGAATGTATTAATTACTATTTTGATCTTTTTATTTAATTATGATCACTTTAAAAAACTGCATTGAAGATAATAGGTAATAAGTTTTTATATTCTAATCCTTATATCATTGGTTTATTTTATAATCCCAAAGAATATTTATGCTCTTTTCTACTTCCACTAAGGGTGGCATTTGATTCAATGCTCTTTTGATGTTATGTTATTTAGATGTTATTTTTTTAATGATAATTTGTTAGGCTGCTTAATTACACATGAAGAGGGGGGTGAATTGGGGGTGTGATTTTGAAAAACCAGTAAATCCGAAAAAAATGTGTTGGATGTGAAATAAATTGATTGTTTAATATTAAAATTTGTGTGAGATGAAATATAAAAAAAAAATTAAGTATTTTTAAAATAAATTTAAGATTTTGGCTATGACAAATTTTAGTCATGATTTTTAGATCATTGCCAAACAGGGCCTTATAGTAGTGATCTCTTCTTATAAAAAGCAAGATCTATCATGAACCAAATCTTATAAGACTAGGATTAAGCTTCCCTTAAAATCTAACCCATTCATCGTAGTAAAAAAAAAGAGAGAAAAATGCGGCGGAGTCTTTTTTGAAAAAAAAAGGCAAGATATATAATGAGGAGCTCTAGAAGCAATAAAGGAACAAATCTTGGCCTTACTCACTCCGGCCAACCGTCAAAAAATCGATCACAAGAAATTGGAGATACTTAAATTAATGTTTTTCTTGTCTTCAAATATTAGAGCAACTAAAAGTCATGTTTTTCTCTTCAGAATACACAAACGCGCGCGCACACACACATATATTAATATTTTTGAAATAGAACTGCATGTTAAAGTATACGATTCTAGCTTAGTCAAGAATGTAAAATGGCTAATCTCTATTGCATGCAAAATCATATCTCCCCGTCTGATCGACAACAACGAAAAAGGCCATTGAACTTTCTTAATAAACCTTTCTAGACTAAATTATTGACGTAGGATGTGGGGATCCCAAGAAATACCAAAAAAAGAGAGAGTCCTGAGAGACGGCGACGCGCAGAGTAATAAACCTGATGGTTGTGGCTTAAGGGAGAGAGAGAGTTCGGGGCATCCAAAAAAGCACACAACAATTTAAGGTGGTTCAGGGAGAAAATCCCCTATGTCCACCGAGCAATCAGCGAAGAAGTTTCACTAATGAAAAGAGGTAGCCGTGAAGGCTAATACAAAGAGCTTACAAGAGAAAGAGAGAGCTTTTCTTGTTCTCAAGCTACTGTTTTACAAGAGGTGATAGAGAAGAGATTCTGCTCTTCCTGGGGTGAGTCTTCCTCTTCTGATCTGTTGATCCTGGGCGCTCGATGCCGAATCTTCTGCTTGAAAACTGTTCAGAGGTATTTGTAGACGATAGATTGCATAGCTTTGTCCTGGTTTTCCGGGAAAAAGGAGGTGAACAAGCTCCGGGCTCGTGCCGCTTGTCGGCCACTAGAGGGACCAAAAGCCGCAAAAGGAGGATGCTAACTTTTAATATTGGTACTGCTTCTGGGGATCCATGATAGCTGGGGCATGCGGACCCTTGATTTGCGTGTCTTGGAAAGAAGGCATTGTACGGGGAACAGCGCGGTCGGGCCAAGCTGATTGTGACAGTCACCGCTTTGTAACATCATCATCGACGTTATCAGGGATGTTCCTGGCTCGTCGTGGATGAGGCTTGGTTGACCCTCGTATTCGAGATTTGATTAAACCCTCGTATCCGGGGTTTGACCCAGATGAATGAATTAGTAAGTAAATAAAAGCTAAATATCAGTTAGGCGTGGCATACGGTAGGAATGCAGCGGTGGAACCACGTGTTAACACAAATAAAAATTGAAGCTGTGATTTTTCACTGCCACCTGTTTTTATATGAATAGACCATTCCGTCTATTTGTTTGAGCTATTGAGCTTAATCGCCTTATTCAGTACCAACCCACTGGATGGTTAAATTTTACTGCACATAGTTTTGTAAATATATAGTGAATATTATTGTTCCTTTCTTTTGCACTTTTATCACTTATCCTAGAGCCAAGATTTACTATTTTTCTTTTTCTTTAATGGTAAAGATTTACTTAATTCTAAAATCATTGTGATATCTTTCATCCTTTTGATCAGCTTTATTTGAGCCTTATCAAATTTCAATCTTAGAGCACCTATTATCAGAAATAGCTGAATATATAGCAAGAAATTAGCTTAAATATCATTAATTTATTATCATCAAATAAACTATGAAGCTCTTGAGGTTAACATAATTTTCACAATTTTTTACAAAAATATTTACACATGTTATCAGATCAGACAATTATTTCATTTAGATGACATAATATAATAAAGGTAATATGCTTTAATTATATTTATTGATCTTCTTATAAGTGTTATCTCTGTCTAGACATCAAATATTCACACAAAATTAAATGCAAGGATTATATTGCATGTATATAATGATAATAATATTGTTGATGCAAAAAATGCACCACCACAGAGAGAAATGAGACGACGATTTTTACGTGGAAACCCGAGTGTCCGGGGGAAAAACCACGACGTCGTTCAGGCGATTTGAATCTACTAATCTCATCTCCTCTTACAAAGCTTGAGGGTCTCTAATGGGAGACCAAATGAGTACAAGAGAGATGGTAGAGAAAGACTGGCCTCCCTGAGAGAGCTCGAGTCCCTCTTTTTATAGCATGGAGAGGAGGGGATACAATAGGTACAGTCTGTCATATTTAACACCTATTCTTATAAAGGACGATTAGGGAGTAGACTCCCATACTATCTTAAATGCTAAGTTGACATAGTAGTACGATCTGGTGATATCTCTTTGAGCTGCTGTTCGACTTAGGGCTGTTGTCGAGCTGCTGTTCAACTTAGGGCTGCTGTCGAGCTGCTGTTAGACTTGGGGCTGCTGTTGAGCAGCTGTTCGACTTGGGGCTGCTGCTGAGCAGCTGTTTGGCAAGAGGTATTAGAGAAGGTTCTAACAAATATCAGGTATATATTCATCTTTAAAAAGAGCATTAATTAAGATTTTTTAAAGTTAAAAGACCATAAAGATTCATGAGGAAGATATGCTATGATAGCATGCATCTTTGTCAGGGGCATTTATTCTGATTATTATGTTGTGACAGGAGACTGAGGGAGGGCCAGATAGATATTATTCAAATTAATTGATGATAATGAAAAGAGATTCACATTTTGATTAAATCATTAGATCTTTATATATATTATGTTTGATATGTCAATAAATAGTGTTTGATGGAAACTAATTAAGCACAGACTTTCAACTTATTCATATTGAAACCAAAGTTATGAGTCAATTGTGACCGAGTCAACAAAGTTTTGGCTTTAGCTGTGTCGATATGTCTCATGATTAAAATATAATTTTTTTTCAAATATAAATATAAATATATATATATATATATATGATTGCTAAAAATTTATTCTATTCATATAATGTCGCATAACAAAAATTATAAAATTCAAATATATGTTCATTGTATCTAAATATTTCTAAAAATTCCCGAAAGATAAATTATTTCATTTAAATGATAAATGAAATACATCTTTTCATTTAAACATAATATAAAAATATTATATTTGAGTTAATAATTAAAATAATATTAATTATTTTGAACTCATTATAACAATAACATCTTAGATGGTCTACCTTTGACTTCATTTTTGATCTAGATTAGCTTTGATAAAAATCTAGAGGGCAAGCCTTAAGAAATTTTTTTTTGCATAACTGGCCCAGTTTGGCGCGAGGACCAAAATAGTACTAGTTTTAATAATAATAATAATAATAATAAATAAATAAATTATTTTAATTATTTTACACAAATTTTAATATAAAAAATAATATTTTACTTCACATACTCAATAATTTTTAATAAAAATATAAACTTTATTTCATATCTTAGATCAAAATACTCGATTTGAATATTTTGGTCTAGAATGTAAAATAAAGTTGATATTTTTATTTTAAATTGTTGAGTATGTAAAGTAAAATAATATTTTTTATATTTAAATTTGTGTAGAATGTTTTAAAAAATTTATTTATTGTTATTATTATTATTATTTAAATTAGTACTATTTTGGTCCTGTTTTGATCCTGTTTTGAAAGTTTAAAATTTTTTAAATATATAACTATATTAGAGTAGGCTTACGCAAAGTTAGCCAAAATTTATAAAAATTTGCCTCCAATTATTTTAGAAAATTTAAAATATTTTTGAAATAAAAAGAAAAAAAATTATTTAAATATTGTAATATGAAGTAAAATTATTACTTATTAAGGAGTTCATTTAATGTGAAATAAATTTATTTTTTAAAATCAAAATCTGCATAAAATATGAAGAAATAAAGTTAAATTTTAATATTTAATTTTATATGACATAAAATAAATATAAAATTTTAATAAAATATTTTTAAAAAAAAATTAGTGAATTATTTTAGCACCAACCGATGAGTTTAAAGTTTGAAGATTTAAGCACACATTAATATGGGGAAAGGAGAGGAATAAATGATTTTTTTTTAAGGTGAGGAATAAATGATTGTGGAATTATTGTTTATTATTTCTAACTAGAGAATATATATTATGCCCATTAATAATTTTAATCAAATATTTTGTATTATATATGTTCACTGATTAACTAAGTGTAATTTATATATTATTTCCTAATAATTTGTACATTATATATATTGCTATGAATCTAATTTTAGTTTAGATGTCACCCTCAACTAATCCCCACATGAAAGGCATGCTGTATCTATGGATTCATCTAGCAAGTGATTCAATCTCTTTGAGATGAAAGTAAGAATGTTAGCAAATTAATGAGCCAAATTTTATGTGGGAGGAATTTAGTTATTCCATTCGATTCAAATTTATCCGATTTTAAATTAACTTTTTGAGTTGAATCAAATTCAATTACGTATTTAATTTCACATATATATACATGTTACAGTGTCTTATATAAGTTTAATGTATATGATACGTTGATTTCGAATAAAATTTGAGATAGTTTTTTTTTTCTCTATAAACACTACAATTTTCCTCGTCCTAACTAGAAATTATAGCAGTGTAGATTCGAATCTGACTCTCTGATTTTAGGCGAGTTATCTTTTTGCTGAGTAGGAAGAGCTTCGCGAGATAGTGTTATTTCTAAAAAAATTAATTTGATTTTAAATCAAATAAAATTTGAGCTGTCGGTTCTAGTGGAGTACTTTTTTGTCTCTTTTTTATTCTAATTTTATAAATTTTAACTATAGTCTAGATTTTAGATTCTACAATTAAACCTTGCATAAATTTTTTTTACAATATTATATATTTGAATAAAAAAAAATTAGGGCAAATTGCATCAAGGGCCTTGAAATCGAAAGAGCGTTGCAAATTGATCTTAATATTTTAAAAATCTCAATTTGAGTTTCTAAAATTATATAAGTGCATTTATTTGGTTCAATTAAGACATAATTATTAATTTTTTTAAAATTATTCTTAAATATTAATGTTTTTGGCCTTCTAAAATATAATTTTAAATATTGATATTTGCACATTTTAATTGTGCATTTTTAGAGAAGACAAACAAAAGATGGAGGAAATTAAATTGCTGATTTTTGTTAAATTTTTAAAAAATAATGAAGATAAAATAATATAATAAAATTTTACAAAAAAGATCTAAAATAGAAACCAAAACTATAACACTTTTATAATCTTAGGACCCAAATTAAGATTTTTAAAAAATTAAGATCAATTTGCAATGCACTTTCGACCTTAGGAACCCAGATGCAATTTTTCCAAAAAAAAATTAAAATAACAATTATTAATCCTTAAATAAATCTAAGTTAAACCTGCAAATACTCACTACTGTTGATCTAACTTATGTATTCTCTTTGGATTTGGTTCGAGTTTTTTTTTTATATAAAAAAAATATTTTATTTTTTAAATTTAATGGAAGAGAAATTTATTTTATTATTAGAAAGTGTGTAAAATGTGAAATGCTTTCAATTCTAATGTTCGTATTTGTATTGGATATGAAATAAAATTGATTTTTATAGTTGAAATTTGAGTTGGGCAAAAAACTTGTCTTGAACCAAACGAGGCTTTAAGGCAAGAGATCTCCCAATATTTTGATTTGAAATACTACCATATAGAAATTATTATCTTAAGATTACTCAAAATATAACACAATACGTATACTTCAACAGAATGGAATAAAATTAGAATAAAATTATCTTTTTAAGAAAAATAGAATTATAATTTTTTTATTTACTTGAATAAAATAGAATATAAAATAAGAAGTCAATAAAAAAATAAAAGTACTAAATATTCATAACATACCTTAATAAAATTTTATGTTATTTATTATTATATTTAATTTTACATAAATAGTTAGATGAATATAATTTATATAAATATACATGTATACGTTCTATACATATAATAATGTGTATATATACCTATATATGTATATATACGTGCATATATGTATGTGAATAAAAGTAATTTTGAAATAATATTTTTAAGCTACAGGAAATAGTTAAGGAATAGTTATTCTTTAGATAGAAAAAAGGAATGATTATTTTGTAGAATATTGAATTTGAGATTTCTATGAAATAATTATTCTGCTAAAGTAGATATGAAAATAATTATTTTATAAGAAATAAGAGTAGAATGAAATAATTATTCAATCTAAGTAAAAGCAAACTGACAATTAACCATATGAATAGACTCAATTTAATTAGTCAAGCAAATAGAAAAGATGAAGCAGATGTTCAATCAGCTGCTCAATACATTGAAAGAGCAAACAAAACACAACCTCCTACAATTGAAGGGTCCCTGCTCGAAGCAATTCCTATGTAGAAATGTTAAAGATATTAGTGGCTTCTAAAGAAAAAAAATAAAAATAAAAAATTATACTCTATTTTATAAGATAACTGTTAGATATATCTAAGATACAATATACTAAAATGTAATATTTTTAATGGCACCAGTAGTACTCAACAACACATCACTCAATTCAGAGCTGTTTATTGTGATGCAAACCTGCTCCGACAACTTGTCTACACTATCAATGGAATAGCATCCAAATGGAGTTCAAAGCTTCCCAATGATACGACCCCAACTTTGTTTACGAAATAAGAACAAAGAGTTATTGGGTCTTCACCTAAATCTACTTAGGTGAAAATAGATACATTTTCTATTCTTTTTCTCCAATAATGACGACAAAACTTCGAAGTCTAGATGCCCATCCGTCAGATTTTCACTTCTCTAACTTAACATCTCGGTTAAGATCACCTTGATGACCTCTAAATTTATTTTAGTTGAATTTCTCCTCAGTGGCATCATATTATGAACTCACACTATTGTCCATTTTATAGCTATAAAAAATTAAGTCTTAGCCCCGTTTGTCTAGGAGTTTAAAATTAACCTGGTTTAATTTTAACCAGGCATATCACATCACACATAAATTTAATATTAAAAATTAAATTTATTTCACATCCTACACATATTACTAAAATAATAACTAACTTATATCACATTCCTCACATATTCCAACATAATAACTAACTTTATATCACATTCCTCACATATCCCAATATAATAACTAATTTTATTTCACATCATTTATAAACCCTATCCAAATTTAATTTTAACCTTACAAACAAATTAAACATAATATTTCAAGAATGTCATCACATGTCCTATGCAAGCACCCCCTATAACTATTTGGTCTATGCGGCAACTTCTTAGAATTGTCTAAGATTATGTATTCTTCTAGAAGCACACATTTCATCGCTAGAGGAAATCTCTCATTAATATCTATCCAAGTAAGTTGATCCTTAAATTAGAGAATCTCCAAAAAGTTTGTGCCACTCAATAAAATCTGTTTCTTTGAGAACTTCTTTGGATAGAGTTTGCCAAACCCTAGTCGGATCGAAGTTTCTCTTCATTTGGAATTTCCTTCTTGGCAAAGATCCGAGCAACGATTCTAAAATCTTCGGTCATGACAAATCCTCATTCAAGATTTCCAAACATCAACTTGGCCTTTGACCTCAAAACTTTAATTGATTAGTCTAGCGAGACTTTTGTTGATGATGACCATCTCCAAGAAGCTTTTTTTGTCGGCTCTATCAACTTTCTCCTCATCCTCATAAGGAGGGATACCCGACACTTTGCATAAGATGTTCGCAAGAGAATTCGTTGGACCATAAATCTGACAAAACAAAGTTTTCAAAAATATCAAAAAAGATGACAATAATTCTCAAGTGGAAACTGGCAAAAAGAACAGAAGAAATAATTGCCAGCACTAGTCATAGTAATATATATAGTAATATATATATATATATAACCATTTTTTTAGATATTAAACTATAGCTTAGATACAAGTGAAGATACCCTTAAAAAAAAAAGATATAAATGAAGATAAGGAGTACCTTAATGGACTTGGCACCCACAAAAAAGTGAATTTATTTTCCATTGAAGCAACACATGAATGAAATTGGAAGGCAGCAAATGAAAGACTAGAAAGATGTAAACTATCACATCTTGATGACAATAATTTGATTTTAACAACCATTTAGTAGTACTCTTCTCACCAATATCTCTCCAGATTACGACTAGATATCCACCTATATCGACCATAGCAGTTTAACAATTTCAAACAATAAAAATATTATCGAACTATGTAAATCTATTTGTTTCTTTTTATTCTCTACAATTCCATCCAAACCAGATATGCACTACTAGTCTGCTATGGAAGCCAGACCTTATCTTCCATGTTATATAAGCACAGCAAACATTATATCAATAACTCGACAAGAACTGGATCATTATTTTCAAGCATATCAAAAAGATTACAAATAGTTCTCAAGTCAAACTGAAAATAGAATTGAAACAATCTTACAATAAGTCAAAAACGGAAAGAACACTAAGAAAATGCTTTAAAGATCAAAGTCATAATCCTGATCTTTGATTTAAACTTAGATCTATTATTCATACACCGATGATGACAGAGCTGATCCGAGACGAAAAATTCCTATGGAAGGCTGCGGCGGTGATGGCACTAGAACATGATGTTTGAACAAACCAAGTTGATCCAGAAATCTATCAATCATCACCCCAGCAACGTATGAGAGGCCAGAAGCTGTGAATCCAAGCCCAAGATAATACAGAAGAATTTTAATGTAGGACGCTGGTTCGTTCACATGAGCCTTTGCAATGGCCAGCAGAGCAATGCAGAAAAGTGAGACTGCAGCAAGAACTATGAGCTTGCACTCCTTGTCATCACTTTCTCTAAATGAGAAGCCATAGATGACAGGAGGTAGCAGCCCAAAGAGTATATATGATAGTATAGCGACTGCTGCATGTAGGCTGAAGTTTGCTCTTCGACCAAGCAGTTTCCGGTAGCGGCTGGTTCGCTCATCGTTTTCATATTCAGCTGTACTGCTTTTGAGTTCTGATAGCTACAAACAAAGAATGATACAAGTTATTCTCAAGCCATAAGCAACAAACATAAGCTTTGATGGAGTTCAATATGAGTTTAGAGCCCAGGGTCTGGAGTAGTACAGGTGTAGAACAAAATGGTCTGGGCTCATATCAATGCCTAAAAATCCAATTGAACTTACACATTAGGGGTGTGTTAGAATATCATGTTAATTTCTTCAAAATTACCTTGCTTGAATGGCCAATTTAGCTTACCTGTGATGGGTGTGTTAGAACATCAAGTTAATCTCTTCAAAGTCACACATAAGCTTAGGTTTCTAAGGTTGATTCTTTACGAGTTTAAAAAAATAACGAAAGGGATAAGCCGAGTTTACAAACTTACCTTTTACAATTCTTGGGTTATAGTTGTGATGTACATTGTTCAAACAAAAAAACAATAATTTTGTATAACCTACAAAAAAAATCTTTAAAGTTGATTCCAAATGTTCAACACTTCAACGGTTAAGGCATGTTTAATATTTTGTAGGAAAGAAAGTCTTGAACTGTTTTGATTCAAATTCAAGAGCTTTCCTAACCTTGCATGTGGATTAACAAGTTTGAATATAGAATTATTTCTGGAGCAAGACCTACAATCATAAATCATTTGAGTTGCTTTGTTCTTAATATTGCCTAACATCAAAATGCAGATCCTCATATTAAAATTTTGATACAACACTGAAGGACACATCAAATTAACAGTGTTTCCTCAAAACAGTTGCTGATCCTTAAAAATGTATACATATACAAAAGAAAAAATGGAAAGCACTTACATCATGTAAAATCAAGAAAAAGCCACCTATAAGATTTGCAAATCCCAAGGCAACAATATTCACTGCAAAAAACAAAAAAAATAGTGAACCTAAGTTAAGAATAAAATAGTGAGAATTAAAAATACCTAGGTCCTCCCACAAGTCACTCATCATAATTGTGAAGACCCGAGACCGAAGGGAGAGGGGAGTGATCGCCGGGATGATGTCTATATAAGTGAATCAAAATCCCATGGACAAGGAGCGGCTCCAGGCAGGCTCTAGGTGGAAGGGAACAAGAATGAATCATCCTACATCGGAAAGGGGGGGAGCTTCAAAGCTGTATAAGTAAATAACGTAATTCCAAAAAATTAAGGTGCCTTTTGGGGCTAAACTGTGAAGCTATTGATAGAAAACTCCATAATTAAGCGTGCTTAGGCATGAGTAGTATTTGGATGGGTGATCTCTTGGAAAATATTCAAATTATGCAGTTCCTTAAAGGTAAAGCAGATAATACCTTAATATTTGAATCATAGGATATTACAATATAGCATCAAAGCCGGCCTCCCACAATGCGATGGGGTTTGAGGATAAACCAGGTGAAAATTGGTGGGCCTGTGATGACTGAAGAGGGTGGGGAGTAGTCATTAGGGTGATGTATATATGAGTGAATCAGAATCACCTGGACAAGTAGTGGTTCCTAGCAGGCTTCTAGGTAGAGGGGTATAGGAATGAATCGTCTTACATCGAAAAAAGAGGGGAGTTCCTTAACTATATAAGTAAATAATGTGATCCCAAATAGTTGAGACACCTTTTTAGGAAAACCGTAAGTTTACTGATGGGAAATTTCGCAGTTAAGCGTACTTGGGCAAGACTAATACTGAGATGGGTGACTCTTGGGAAGTACTCAAGTCACACAGTTCCTTAAAGTCAAAGTGAACAATATTATTACATTTGAATCATGGGATGTTATCATAATAATATACATTAGATAGATGCAATTGATTTGCATTTGTCTGTCTTGATTTAAGATGAGAGAAGGATATATAAGAAGTTTGGTTATACCCATCAACTTATAGAGTTCCCAATTTGTAAATGTGAGGGAATCTAAGTTGCAAGGTCAGAGAGACAAAATTGACACAATAAAATCATAAAAAATGACCTCGAATTATCTACACTCACGAGAAGCATTGCTTTATGTTGATTTGAATGGAAAAAAGAGATTCATTCAGCCAATCCCACCAATCTCAACTAGTTTGGGATTAAGGCTGCAATATCCCATACTGAAAGCCTCACAGAGATCAAAATACTCTAAAGTATCAAGAAATCATTACATACACAACAAATTAAGCAATGTCACACATTAAAATGCTCAAAATTTGGTATTTGCATAATATTAAAATCAGAGGCAAAGAATATTCATTTTAAACTAATTTATTCCATCTTGCTAAGCTGGATTCTTCATTCTTTTTCACACCAATATATTGTTCATGAGCAGCTATCTTCACAATAATACCATACATACTGATCTGTGAAATGATCAATTATTAACATGGTAAATTAAACACGTAACACAATATTATTAGTATCTTTAACAAAGTTAACTGAAATGCTATTTGTTTTTACTGTGTCTATACAGTACGAGTTGAAAGTTCAATACATAATTATTTTGTTTAGTTTGTGTTATGTATTTAATTGTACAAAGCGAATAAGACAATTCCTTTCCTGAATTTAGCATCAAAGTTAATCTTGTTAAAGCATGAAATTTGTAACAGATTGCAAGATGTTTGTCCTTAAAGGTTTAGGATTTAAGGTTTAGCATTTCATGAGGCTTACAAAGATGTCAACGAATATGATATTTTTTATAATTTACCAGTTTACCAATGTAACTATTGTAGATTCATGCAGCATTTCATTTGCAATTCAGTCCAAAATAAAAAAAACTAATATCCATTGGTGTATGACATGCTTAATTAAACATGCATATTGCTACCACTAAGGTCTTCAGTAAAAAATAAACATAGTGATATTAATAATCAAGCTGTAGTTCCTCCTTTAGAAAACAAATAATGATCGGAAATTTTATAAAGCAATTTTCTTAGCTTGACATCTATTTGAAGGGATCAATTCTAGCAAGTCCATGGGGCAAGCTCGTACACATTGGGCCACCCTCTTAGGAATTTTCACTTAATGTGACAAGATCGATGAATTCTACTTCTAAACAAAAAAGAATTTCAATCTGATGGTAAGCTTAGAAGATATATGGTGCTTCTGATGTGTTGAGCGATAGAAAAATCTCATCCAAAATCAAAGGTAAATTTTATAAAACTGTAGTAAGACCAGCGATGATATATGGTGCTGAATGCTGGCCTGCAAAGAGGAAATATACAAATAAAATAAATATTGCAGAAATGAGGATGCTAAGATGGATGTGTGGATATACACGAAAGGATAGAATGAGAAATGAGTATATCAGAAAGAAAGTTGGTATTACACCAATTGAGGATAAACTTAGAAAAAATCGGCTTAGATGGTTTGGACATATAAATCGTAGGCCGATTGAAGCTCCAATTAGAAAAATTGAGTTATTAAATTTTGCCCATGTACAAAGAGGAAGAGGGAGACCAAAGAAGACACGACAAGAAACTATAAAGAGTGATCTTAGTTACTTAGACTTAGATAAGAAATTGGTAACTAATAGGGCGCAATGAAAATAAAGGATTCATATAGCCGACCACACTTAATGGGATTAAGGCTTGGTGGTTGTTGTTGTTGTTGGTAAGCTTAGAAGATGAAATAAAATATAAATAAGGTGATTTACGTACAGGACAGAAAATTCTGAAAAAATTACAGATTTCACACTAAATTTTGAAAAGTAAATGCTAAAAATCTTATTAAACTCTAAATCCTAAGTATCAAAATTCAAAACTAAAGAAATACATGTGATTTATTTATAAAGGAATTTACTTGAAAATCTTCAAATATTTCTTATCTTATTATGTATGATTCATAGCTCTATAATAAAGACTTTTGTATCATTAAGTTTAATTTAAAGTGAATCACATAATCTTAATTAATAATAATTAAAACTTTGATTTTGTGAGTTTATCTTTTAATTTTTAAAATTTAGAGTTCAAGTTTTAGTGTTAAAGTAATTTAGAGGTCTAGGTTTATAGTTTTAAGTTTTAATTTTGAACTTTAACACTTAGCATTTGGAGTTTAATAAGATTTTTAGTATTTTTTTCAAAACTTAGTGTGAAATCTATAATTTCTTTAGAATTGTGTGTCCTACATGTAAATCTCCCTATAAATAAATCACATGTATTTCTTATGGTAGACACCAAGTAAAAATTGTACAATAAACTAAATTTCAAATTTCTACATGAGAAGGAGCCAAGGCATCTTTAAAGCATTTAAAAACCTTAGATTCACACAGACATCCATATAAAAACAAGAAGTGAACAAACTAAGCTATACCAGATACCAGATTATAGAAAAAACTGTCTTTACTCACATGTGGAGGTCTCAGCTCCTGCAGCAGACGCTACTATGCCAAGACTAACGATTGATTCGTTCAAGCCCCCGTAGACAATACTTTTCAGCACTTCCCACCAGTTGTCTCTTCTTGATTCAAACGAAAGGCTGTCTTGCACATTAATTTGTACGTCACCATGGGGTATCCCTACAGTAATTGTTGGAGCTGAAACATCTACAGTTTTTCCATTTTGAGAAACAACTATGACATTAGGCTTAACTACGTCATCTGCATCAAGAACATTATAACACACCATACATGAACAAATAAAAAAATGGAAATAAGCCATCAGCAATAATATGGGACAGCATAATGTAAGATGTTGATCTAACCATGCACTATTGAAATAGCAGGTGGCATGAATCCAACAATATTGGAATTGCTTTGCTCAGTTTCACCTGAAATAAAGTTCCACCATCTTCTACGTGTGAAAGAAGAGAAAAAGTTTATAAACACAACGACTAAACATTTCCATCTTCTAAAAGCGTTTCATAATCATTCACAATATCCTTATATGAAGCACATGAATATGCATAACAATGTGCATTTAGTCATATTTCTATATAATGGACAAAACAACGTGCATTTACTTAGAGAAGTTATGAAAGTTTCACCCATGAACAACCTATACAACTTCGTTCACCTTTACATATAGGGAACAACAGACCATATAGCTCCCATTCTGAATCCAGAGAAATAGTATGAGAAAAAAAAGGTATGTGATAAGAAAGGTATGGTAAACAACAAAACCTGAATTGATGCTTCTGTTGGCTTCATGATTGCCAGCTTTGGCAGGTTCCGATATGGATAGAGCTGGCATGCTCTGATTGTCTTTTAATAACCGATCTCCACCTGATGAAACCTCAAGCTCTGATGGTGATCGGGCATCTCCAATTATTAAAAAACAAAGATGGTGTTAACAATAAAATCTGGAAATACCATTAATAAAAGAGAGGAACTAAGGTTGAGAACTTTTCAGTTACAAAGAGAACTAGAATTAATCTTTTCAATGAATGCAGGTGCATCATTTTCCCCAACTTGAGTAGCTTCCGATACAGCTAAAACCGCGGTGCTTTGGTTACAGTCCAACTTTTTATCCTCAGAAGATGAGACATTAAGCTTTGCTTGAAGTGAAGCTGTTACAACAGCAAGGAAAGATGGTAAAACTTCAGATTGAAGCTAGAAAAGTAACTGAGAAGTAAAATTCTAAATTTATTGAATTCTGAATCACTTTTTAGAATTATTAAAAAAACTAGGGGTCGCATGTGGGTTGTAAGCACTTTTCAAGATATAAGGGTAATGACAGCTAAGGATGACAATATAATAATACATCAACCTGAAATGTAGGAGAGATAACTATGATCATGCAGTCAACAGCTCAACATTAAAAACCCAAAACCAACAGTTTTATCTTTTGAAGCAATTAACCTGTTGAAAGAAATTTTCTAGTCTCATTTCATTAGGTTAAGCTTCACTTAATATATAGTGAAAAAGATACAATAGGAGATAAGAACTAGATAGTTAAACTAGTCCAACAGAAATATAAAACTATCAATCTAACACTCCCCCTCAAGTTGGAGCATAGATATCATACAACTCCAGCTAGTTACAAAGAGTAATCAAACGTAAATAGGCTAACGGTTTTGTGAGAACATTTGCAAGCTGCTCTTTGGAGCTAACATGAGGTGTGATAATCTTCTTTATGAGCACAGCATATCTGATGAAATGACAATAAACCTCTATATACTTAGTTCTTTCATGAAATACAGAATAGTTGGCAATATAGATGGCAGCCTTGCTATCACAATATAAAACCATATGCTTGTCGACTTTAAAGCCTAGATCTCCCAGCATAGTTTTTATTCATATCATCTCACATGATGAATGAGCCATAACTCTATACTCAACTTCAACACTAGACCTTGCAACACTATTTTGCCTCTTGCCTTTCCAAACAATCAAGTTTCCACAAATATACAAAGAACTAGTAGTAAATCTTCTATCAATCACAGATCCTACAAAACCAACATTAGAATAAGCTTCAACATCTAAGTTATTATTATTTTTATATAATAGTCCTTTTCCTATAGACTTTTTGATATATCTCAGAATCCTAATAACTACATCCCAATAGTCTCGTAACAGTTAGATAAATCAATTTACCGACAAGTCTTCTATAAGTAGAAATGCCTTCTAAGGTATTTCCATCATCTGAGATGGAGGTAGTCTCCACAGAAGTGTCAGTAGATTTATAATCAAGAAGCCCAATCTCTGCAAGTAGATCAATGGCATGCTTCCTTTGAAAGAGAGCAACCCCTCCTTTATCCTAAGTAATCTCAATGCAAAAATAGTACTTAAGATGACAGAAATCCTTAGTGACAAAGTGAAGTTCAATAAAAGCTTAAATTCAAGAATACCAGTCTGATCACTCTCTGTGACATCCAAAGAATAATGATTTGGAGTTTAAAAACTAAAACTATTTTGGACCTAAAGAAAATATGTTTGGACCTAAAAGTAAGATTATGGACCTATTTATAAGAGAATGAAAATGAGAGACCAAATTAAAATTTTCCATCAACTGGGATAAGCATAGCACTGGAACCGCATTTCTCTGCCTTTTTCCTCGTGCCACTTAAGCGCTTGGAGGGGGAAAAAAAAAGAGAATTTTTCCTCTCTCTTGGTTTTTCCGCTTTCCGCCTGTGCCTCTATTCTGCCCGCCTGTTTTTTCGCCGAGCCAAGGAAGGCTGCAGCAGCAGAAGATGAAGAAGACGGAGAAGAGAAAGAATCAGAGGAGGTTTTCTCATCCAAATTTTTTCATATATTTCTCAGCCTTCATCGAGTTATCAACATGACGTATAATAAGTAGGCAAGAGTTCTAAGTTGTTTATTAAATTAAATCTGCTAATTAATTAATTAATTTGATATATGTGACTTTATGAGTTATGGTTGAATTAAAAAGCCATGCTCGGTTGAATGCTTGTTTTGTAGTTAAATTTATGTTAATAAAATTGTTATTTTTCAGAATATATTGTTATATGCATGATTTTTGATCAAGCTGCAACAAACAACAATAACAACCAAGCCTTAATCCCATTAGGTGGGGTCAGCTAAATGAATCCTTTGTTTCCATTGCGCTCTATCAGTTACCAAATTCTTATCTAAGTCTAAGTAATTAAGATCACTCCTTATAGTTTCTTGTCATGTCCTCTTTGGTCTCCCTCTTCCTCTTTGTACATGGGCAAAATCCAATAACTCATTTTTTTCTAACTGGAGCTTTAATCGGCCTATGATTTAGATGTCCAAACCATCTAAACTGATTTTCTCTAAGTTTATCCTCAATTGATGCAACACCAACTTTCTACGATCAAGCTGCATGATTGATAAATCGTAAATTAGAACATGAGATTTACATTTCTTTATGTTGAAATAAAACTACAAAAATGTCAAAGAGCATAATGATGGTATTTAATGTATTATTAAATTGTTTACCAAATTTAAAGGCAAGAAGTGATATGTGGACTTGAAACAACTAAATAGAATTAAAAAGATATATTAGCACATAGAAATCTATCTTTTAATATCTTATTTGGCATGTCATACCGTGTTCGTGTCCTATAATTTGAGAACTTACCATTTAACATCCATGTGTCATGACCGAGTTTCCTAGAAAGTACCTATTCATGATTACAAATAAAATATTCAAATATTAATTACTTAAATACATGCTTATGTTATTTTAAAAATTAATTATTTAAATATGTTTATTCAAATACATAACTATCCCAACCCTATGAATAAATGTCCAAGCAGTTGAAGGAGACCTGAATTCAAAAAGTAATCTTAGATTAAATAAAAGAAGAAATTTTTAAAAATTAAAATATGTTTTTTAATGTACACATCCAAATGTGTGTAAACATATGCAGAGGGTATGCTAACGTATATAGGAATAATCATGAAGGTATCTGAAGTATTTTTGGTATTCTTAGAAGTATTTCTAGTTTTCTTACATTTTTTAACTAAAATTTATGTAACTCAATTTTAAAAGTCATTCACAAATGAAAATTTCTTTTGTGCCCAAATGTAAATTCTCTTAGTTGGTTGCCACCTACAATAATTGTACCAACCGAGCTTTGAATCATTGGGGCGAATCGTCATGATTGCTGAAATGATATCCCTTTAGTATAATCATTTTTACTTGCGAGTATGAACGTTTATAGTTGGTTATAATAATTCTATTGTTCTTGCAATTTTTAAATTTCTTGATATTCCTATTGCATTAAAAAATTGAATATCATCAAATTTTTGTGTGTGATGATTGGACGATTTGAGAAAGGATCTTCAAACTTATATACTCATAGCGTGTGCCCAGAAAACCATTGAAAATTTTAAAAGAGTATATGATAGGAACATCTTGTTAATCGACAGTCCAGATCAGATTATATGCTTGATGGATGATATAGGTTATTTTTATTTTATTTTATTATTTAGAGAGTTTGTTATAAATTTGAATTAATCAAATCCTTTTTTATATATTTTTTATTTTATTAGTGGGGTTTGTTACCTTATGTGACTTGTCAATATTTCGGGATGAGATTATCCCTTTATATATAGTCTATACTTAAACGCTTGATTTAGCCTTTTGATAATTGAAATTTTGCTTTTGTGTGCAATATAACACTGAAATGCGTAAGAGAGAGAGATTCTGAAAAGGATCAATATGAAACATTAGGTGAGAATTTTTGTAACCCTAATTATCCATTTATTTTTGTTGTTCCGCAATTTTGCCCTTCCATGAAAGTTCTATAGTGATTTTGGTATTAGAGCCCTATTCCATATCTGCCTCTGCACCACCGAATCTTCCGCCATTTCACCTTACCATGCCTTCATGTCACCACAACTCCACAACCTCCGGCGCAGTCTTGCGACCCACAAGGTCAGCGACCTAGCAAACTCGTGTGGAACACGTGGCCTCATGTTTCCCTCCCCCTTCCTCCTCTTCCTCCTGTGTTCTCAGTTTCTTTACCCTTTCCACTATATTCTCTTGCTTATGGTCTATGATTCATTATCATTGATCATTCTAGATTGCATTGCATTAGGTATAGGTCAGCCAACTGCTTATAGCTGTCCACCAATACAGCCACACAGCTAGCTCCCATGTAAATTATATAATACATGCATCCCGTTTAGCAAAAAAATCTCTACAGCCTTCCCAGCGTGGAACCCAACTAGTTTGACATTAAGGATTTATTGTCGTCACATTCTTTTCCCATCCAACCTTCCCATAGATAATTTTTTATACTATTATCTACTGGAGAATCAGTTCACATCAAGTGCTGTTAGTCATTTTTTCTATCACTCATATTATGTAACAATCAATATGTTGATCATCTATCATTCATATTCCATAACACCCAGTATATTGATCTGATCAGACCAAAAGACGCCATCCCCAAAGATTATATTCAGTGTCATCCTGCATTAAGTGCCTGATGAAGGAAATTTGTTAGTTAAAAACATCATATCTCCCCCCCCTCTCTTCAAGGAAAGAAAAATCTTGTCTAATGCCTCCTAATATTTCGTGGCTTATACATAATCAGATTCATGTCAATCTGCTTCTCTTTAATACAAAAAAGTAAAAAACGTTGGCTGTAAAAATGTTCAGGGAATCAAGAAATTTATGGCAGATACATTACCTTCTTTGTTTCTTTTATTTTTGCTTGACTCGGGCTTAAAAATAGAAAAAAACCAGTTTGCATCACCATCAGATGTTAGTCGCGAATGTGCCATGCTGGGTTCTTGCAAATTCACTGTGACCTCCTTTTTTCCAAATATCCGGAATATATTAAACCCATTATCTGCGTAGCAAAACTTTAATTCCTTAAGCTGCTTAAAGAAGACAAGCATCATAATCATTTGGTGTCATTTCAAAAACACTGCATTTCTTAACTGCATTTGAATTTTATTCATAAGCTAAGGAAGATAAATAGGCACAATATCTATTATAATTTTGGGTCAGTTTTAAAGACAAGTATATTGTATATCACGTATAATACTTGTGTATCACTGTTACAGAACTACTGCTCTCTTTAATTTCAACAACACGGGAATTCCTTTATAGTAAAGCAATTTCTTAAGCAGAAGTATTGAATAAGAGATATGATGCGGGAAGGTGGAAGGAGGAATAAAATTAGGATTTTAGGAATTTTCACCCTAAGTACTAGTCCTTTCATTCGGAATTTAAATCGATTTAATTTCATGAATCACGATTCAAATTCCATAAACTGAAAGGGTAAATTAATTTTATTTATTAAACAAGCAAAAAGGAACAGACTCCAAACTATAAATAAGAAAATCCTCCAACACCACAACACTAATTTGGCGAAGTAAGATTAAACAAAATTAATTTAAAATTAAAATAATTTATTTTAAAATTAGATAAAATCTAATTTTAAAATAAAAGCTCGCAATTTTAGCCAAGACTAATTAATAAATAACATTCAAATTCAAACTAATTGACTTAATCAAATAAGCTCGACTAGTCATGATTTAACCTAGCTAATGATTGATTCAACCCAACTGAACTAAATATGACTCAATCCACTCAAATATGAAGTATTGAATCAATTATGGTGCATTTCTGATAAACTCGACCATAATGGGCTCCATATGTATCCGCATCAATCCTCCCTAGGTGGCAGGAACTCACTCCATTGAGTATGGGTCAACTCTACTGTGGCACGAGTGGGGACACAGATCAGACAATTTAATGGCCAGGATGACATCACATTACTCGATTCAAATTAATTAACACTAATTGAAAATTTTCATATTAGTTGCATTTAAATTTGATTTGACTTGATTTGATTTGAGAAAATTTCAGAGTTAATTTGAAAAAATTTGAAAGACCGTCAAATTTGGAGCTAGTTTTATTTTATTATAATAAAATTAGTTCTATATTTACTCTAAGTTTATTTGATATTTTTATTTTCTACAGTAATTATTGTATTTTCAAGTCTTATTATGGGATCTCTATATAAAGAGGTCGCTTTGCATTATAAGAGGATAGTTAATTTTGATGAATGAAATTATATTTGAGTTTTCTCAAAACCCCGATCCAAGTCACGTGGTAAATATTCCAATGAAAGAAAAAGTGAGAATAGCTTTAGATGAGAATCCATTAATAGTGTAGTTATCCTCTATAGTGAAAAAAATATTTTCTCCCATCTTTTGCTTCCTCTGGACCACCCGATCCATTTATTTTGATGCACGTCCGCAGCCAACACTCTCCCTCCTCCGACGTGTGCCCGCCTCCTACCTCCGATGCTCGCCTATCTCCAACACTAGTCAACGCCAATAACCTGAGCTAGCGCGAATCTGCTTAAGCGGCACTCGCGCATGAGAGCCTGTGAGCAACAACCATGCACGCCTACCGACGCCAGCCAATGTGGGCTCTTAATCGCTTATGAGCACAGGTGAGTAGCGCAAACGCAACCCGCGCGGCCACTCCAGCTTTTCATTCATCCCACATCAAGTACCTCTCCAAAATATTTGGATCAATTTGTTGTAACTCCTCTCTGGTAATCTATGAATTCTCTAATGGAAGCAAACCCTTCCACTGAACCAAATACTGCTAATACCTTCGATTTTGAGAAGCTATTACTTGCTCATTTAGAATTTATTCAATTTGCATTTTTTTATGAATTTGGTTTGTGTACACTCAGATATGGGTTTACTCTCAAGAGGAGTACAAGGCTCAAATGGATTGTTGAGTATTGCCACTGGTTCCCTATATGTCACTAAATCTGAAACATTAAAAGTCAGACTAATTCATAAATCAGGTAGTAAATCCAAAACATAAGCATTTAAATCTTATTATGGGATTTTTATGAAAAAGGGTTGCTTTGCAATGTAAGGGTATTACCACTAATTCCCTATATACCATCAAATTTGAAACATTGAAGGTCAAACTAATCCCCAAATCAGGCGGTAAATCGAGAACATATGCATTCAAATCTTATTATGAGATCTCTATACAAAGAAATTGTCTTGCATTGTAAAGGGATAGCCTGTTTTGATGAATAAAATTATGTTAGTTTTCTCAAAACCTATATCTGGATTAAGGGTCGATATTTTGGTGAAGGAAAGAGTAAGGGTAGCCTTAGGTAATAATCTTTAAATAGCCTAGTTATCCTCTAGAATAAAAGAAAAAAATCTATCTTCTCCCATCTTCTGCTCCCTCCGGACCACCCGATCCGTCTCTTTTGACGTGCTCTCTCTGAAACTCGCCCACCTTCGACATGTACCTGCCTCCGACCGCTGACACTCATCTGTCTCCAACACTCGCTTGTGCCAGCAACCCGGCCAATGCAAATGTGCTTAAACGGCGCTCGCGCACACGCACGCAAGCCCAGGAGAAATAGGATCCTACGGTTCCGTGAGCATGCACGCGCAGCGCAAAAGCGACCTACGAGGCACTCTGGCTTTCCATTCGTCCCACATCAGGTACCTCTCCAAAATATCTGAATCAATCTATTGTAACTCTTCGCTGGTAACTCATAAATCCTCTGATAGAAGCAAACCCTTCCACCGAACCAAATACTATTAATATCCTTGATTTTGAGTAGATATTACTTGCTCATCCAAAATTTATGCAATTTATTTTTTTTTGGATTTGATTGGTGGACACTCAAGTATGAGTTTTCTCTCAAGAGGAGTAGAAGGCTCAAATGGATCGCTGGGTATTATCACCGGTTCCCTATATAGCAACAAATCTGAAACATTGAAAGTCAAACTAATCTTCAGATCAGGTGGTAAATCCAAAACATAAGCATTCAACCCAATTTTTTTCAGAATTTTAAATGAGCCAGCTCCATAGGCTTATAATTTCTTAATGACTCCAGACAGAAATCGCTCAAGTCTAACCTGAATCATTATATAATCACTCTCAAAAAATTCTTGAACACACCTGTATGAATCTGCTAATTTCTTATAAGTATCATTGCAGATACTTATTTTCTTGCCAACTTTATAATGCAAATCTTTAACATGCTGTGCAAATGATTATGCAAACTCAGATAACCTAATATATACAAGTAAAGATGTGGGATCTGTAGAGGTCTAAGGCTTATAACTATACACGACTTCGAATGAACTCATGCCTATCGACCTATTGACAAAATCATTGTATGTAAACTATGCTCGAGGCAAGATAAGCTCACAATTTCGATCATTACTCCCAACTAGACATATAAGTAGATTACCTATACTTCGATTACCTACCTCAGTCTGGCTATCGTTTTATGGGTGAAAAGCAGTGGAACACTTGAATTAGTACCTAGCATAGGATATAGGGTTTTTCGGAAGAAAAACGTGAATCTCATATCCCTATTAGAAACGATGAACTTGGGTAAACCGTGTAATCTTATAACTCCATCAAGGAAGAGACTCACTATCCTAAATGCATCAGATATTTTCGAATAAGGTAGGAAATGCGGCATCTTAGAAAAGCGATCAACTACAATGCATATTGAATCATGCTTCACTACAGTATGAAGGAACCCAAGAACAAAATACATACTATTGTCCTGCCAAGGACAATTAGAAATAGGAAGTGGTGTAGAGATTTGTAGTTTTCTTCTGCTGTTTTACAATAGCACAGGTTCTACACTAAATAATGATACGTGCTACATCCCTCTAGATGCTTACCCAATAAAATTGATCTTTTACAACTTCAATTATTTTGTTTTATTTGAAATGACCAGCAAAACTTCCGACATGAAGCATTATAAGCCAACTAGTAAGAGATAATGAGGAATGTTCTCAAATTATGAAATCTTTAATGGAAGTACTAGGCAAATACAAGCTACGTCCTCAAAATAAATATCCAACTAGTAAGAGATAATGAGGATGTTCTCTAGATGGCCCATCTTGCAACGCTGCATAAATAGTCCCAAAGTCAGAACAATCCTAGTAGGCTTCTTTGAGTTTGTTGAAACCAACAACCTCAATAATCATAGTAGACAATAAAGAAACTCGATGACTAAGAGCGTCAACGACTTGATTATCAACTCCTACTCTATGCTTGAGCACAAATGTGTACTCTTGTAGAAACTCAATCTATTTTGCATGTAAGGTAAGTTTCTTTTGTGTGTTCAGGTACCTAAGAGCTTCATAATCAGAAAAGAAAATAAACTCCTGTGGCATGAGATAATGTCTTCAATACCTAAGTGTCTGAACTACTGCATAGAATTTTTTATCCTATGTAGAGTATTTTGCTTAGCCTTATTTAATGTTTCGCTAAAGAAAACCACAAGATGACTTTCTTGGCTCAGCACTTCACCAATTCCCGAAGCATCGCAGAGTACTTCAAAGACTTTAGAAAAGTTTGAAAGTCTTAGTACAGGAGCCTCAAACATATGGGTCTTAATTGCAATAAAGGCTCCATTAGTAGCTTCTGTCCACTTAAATGCTCCTTTCTTTAAGCAGTCAGTGATAGGAGCTACAATAATACTAAATTCCTGAATGAAACGACGATAAAAAGTAACTAAACCATGGAAACTACTTATCCCCGAATGAAACAATAATACTAAACCCTCGAATGAAACGACGTTTCATAATTGAATATTGTGGGCAGCTACATGTATGTCATGGTATGCACTCAATCAGATCTTGCTCGTGTAGTGCGTGTAGTCAAGAGTTTCTTGCAGACGAATAAGGTAATTGATTGGTTGGGATCATGACAGGTTGGGATATAAACCTCAATAAAGTAAATTTTCTCAGGAGACAATTTGCAAGCAAGTCCTTGCACGTTCAACATCAAATGGCAAAACCTAGGCAGCTTCTAAGAAAGTATAAAGTTCCTTCAGATGAAACAGTACCAATTTATCGTAAAAACATCAATAGCACCAAGACAATAAATCAGCAGAGAATAGACAGATAAAACTGACAGTAGACCAAAAGAATAGAAAAACAAAATGTAGTAAATACGTAATCTAGAGGGAATCTTAGAATGCCTCACCCGTTGGAATGAAAAAGCTAAAACAAGATAAACATCTGAAGACATCTGGCCCATGGTCATGAATTGTTTCTCCTGTATCAGCAGAATTGGCAACATCATCAGGCTCAATTTCCCGAAGTTTCTCGGGACGCTCCTCATGTTGAATATCTTGCACTCTCCTTTTCCTTTTGCGCAAAATAACTCTTTTCGTAATGCAGGAATGGCAATTAGGACAAAACAAATCATGGGTTTCCTGTTCCTCTATAATCTTTTCAAGGTCAAGCTCTGTAGCATTGATATTCTTTACAATATTGTTCTGCTCATAACCCTGAATTTCAGGTTTAGACACTGAAATATCAACTTTTCCAATTATTTCAGGAGCAATATGTAGATGCAGCTCATTTCCCTTTTTTATGTGATTTTGATGTTGTTTATTTTCCACGTCTCCACAAATTTGAATATTATCCAACTTAGTAACAGCTTTCCCATTCTGTAGGTTTTCCTCGGAGAATAAATGGCATGTTTCTGTAGATTTCCTCAGAGTCCCACCAGTACTGTGTCCACTTCCTGCAAGCAAATAGTACTACTCATTGTTTAGCATGAAATTCCATATGCAATTTTTTATCTTCCCAAAGTATTAAGCAATTTTTTATAACGAATTTTCAACAATGTCGTATTCATCAAAAAAATGTTTTTTTATCATCCACATAATATCCAATTTTACCTTGATTTATCATTAATTCAATTTGGCAGTGGATAAGAGTAAAGAGAGAGTCACAAACACACAAAAACGTAGATTTACAAGATTCACCTCAGAGAAGGGCTATATCTGAAGATAGCAAAAGATAGTCACTATGTGTAAAAGAACATATACAAATCTAAAGAAAGAATGGGAGATGAGGTACAATGGCTAATACGAATATACAAATCTGACTAAAAACAGAATTTGTGAAAATAGAATTTCAAAATGACCCTACATATAAATTTTCTTCAAGGGTGCTATTCCCCTACGTTACCAAGGGGACTCATAGTTCAGTTAGCAAAACCACTAAAGACATTTGCATAGCACCTCATGGTCTAGGGAATATAGAGTAACTAACTAAGAACACACCGACAAACTAAGATTTAAGGTAATTCATTGTACAATTGGCTTCACAAATTAGTGACAAAAAACTGTGTAATTAATTAACTGATGAATCACTAATTATCTTAACAAAGTCTATCGACAATGTACACTTGTCCCATCAATTTCAAGTACCAGAGACTTTAACTTAGCTATACAAAATGAAAAACTAACCTCTGTTCTGTGCTAGTTTTTGGAAATCCATCCCCACTTGGCAACTGCTTTTGTGTTTGGGAAAAGGGCCTAAGCCTGGACCACTCAATTGATAGGTCCAGGAGCAATGCCAACACTTCCATATTCCTTCAGTAAAAAATTGTACAAAAGTAACTGTTTGCTCACCAGAGTCTAAACAATAACTTGATAAACTACAAAGTTTGCCTTGGTCCCAAAAAACCTAAAACTGAATAGCCTATGAGAGCTATTAGAATCTAGAAGTATAATTATCTTAGACAAAAGTATCTTAGCACTAAGATAAGATCTTAACATCTAGAAATCTAACTCAATATACTATATTTGAATACAAAAATTTTAGGAATGCTTTTCCTAGCAAATCATTGATAGTTCACAAATTTTCCTCAGTTAATGATTAATATTATGAACATTCACCAAACCTTCAACTACCAAGTGGCCACATTCCTCGCACAATAAGTTAATTCCCATACAATAAGTCTTCCAATATCTTCCATTTATAGTAAACTATTTAAACAGAGATTTTCACTAGTCACCTATGGACTAACTCAAGCAACCTCCGCGATGTTAATGGTATCAACAAAATTAAAGATGCCTAAAATCAAACAATAAGTGAGATGACATTTGTTTAAAAAATAAAACTCTTATCTAATTTTGGAGATTAAGAGCAATTATCTGTTAGACTATTATTTAAATGGCATTTAGCTTCCTCTAATGAACTCCTGTCACCAATATGGCAGGTACTGGTGCACAAGATCACGGAAATGTGGAGAAAGCTATTTAGGAGAAGAAATAGTTTCTTTTACTTTTTGCTAAGAAAGAGACCTTTGCTCATTACTTTAGAAAATTCTAGATCTTGATTATTTCTTTTTAGTTAACTATTCTAACTCTAGTTTATTGTCATAAAAACTTTGCTATTTGCTTCAATTAAGTTATAATTTGTGAACATTTTAGTAGCTTAACTTAATTAATTTGTTTTCTTTCGTTATTATTTATCTTCTCTTCTCTCCATGAGTATAATTAATTAGAGGTGACGAGTAGGGTCGTCACAAGTCTATTTTGCATCAAAACAACAACCAAGTACAAAAAGTACTATCACCTAGAAGGATATTACAAAACTTAGTTGAAGGAACATACCCTTATCCTAACATCCTCAAAAGAAGCATGAGAACCCATTTCTATGTTTTAGTTAGAAATGGGACCAAGTCGTGCCTGATTAGGTATAAAATTAAGGATCTGAACAGAATTCACAGATGATCCGATTTATAAACAGACAGTTTGATCCGTTTGTGGGTGGGGGTGACAGGGAATGTCACTTTATTTCAGCAAACCATGTAGCTGACCCCAACAAACTAAGATTATGGCGTTATTGGGGTCATTATTGTTGTTGTTGAAGGTCTAACTCAAAACAAGAACTGGACAAATATAAACAAGTAAAGTTTAAGTTGTTTAGCAGCAGCACAAATAAGCTGGCTAGCCAAGAAAGTAACCACGGTAATGAAAAATAAGCAAGACAGCTACATATATGCAATCAAAAACTCGATTAAACTGAACAGAAAGGCAAAGAAAAACCTAATTAATTTTTTTTCTCCTCGCCTTCGACTGAAGAGCAGATGGGGCTCCCCAGGGAGCGCCGCTGGGCCCGACGAATGACCCGGCAGGCTAAGAGAGGGCAAAGCAGTCATTTTCTTTTGGTACCCTTAAAAACCCAAGACAGAAACAACGGGCCAAGAAGAGAATGAGAAGCAGGCAAGAGGCGGCACTACCTAGGTCTGCATCCCAATAAACGTTCCGGTCGTCTTCCCTGGCAGTGGCGGTTGCGTCAGCGACGATCGAATCGGCGTTCTCACCCTCCATCGCCGGAGTCTGCTGGCTCACTTTAGCCCCCCTCCGTCGTTTTGTGTCGAGCCCGCAGCTTTCGCCATCGCCTTCGCTGGAGATCTCCTCCTCTTTCTCCTTCCACTCCAGATCTGTCGCCATCGATGCCTCTCTTTGGTGCTTCCCAGCATCGTAATAGGGTGATGCAAGTTGACTGGAATTTATTAATTGTCATGAGCTGCATTCAAAATAGTAAAATATCCTGCAAAGTAGATAAGCACTGCTAGTAATAAGAAATTCCTTCCCGACAGAATTGAGCTTCCATTCGCCATTAATGGCGCGCGACTCTTTTAAGCTTCGCAGACGGGGAAGGCGGCAACCACGTCAGAGGGAGGAAATTTTCTTTGGAAGATTTACATGAAGGAGATATTAATTACAAAAAATTATACATTTTATTATTAAAAACATAATAATATGTATATTATATTAAATTTTTATAATTTTATATTTTATATAATATTTTTTTAAAATTATAAATTAAATTACTGCAATTAATGTATAAAATAAATGATATTTAGAGAATAATGGTAAAATTTAAGGTTTAGAAATTAAGAATTAATTTTACAATTTAAAATATTTTAAGAAAAAAAATAATATTTTGAATTATAAATTATAATTTTATAGCTTAAGATTAGAGTATAGTGTGATTTTATTAAAAAGTCGTATAAAATATGAGATTTCATAAAATTTTAGTGTAATATATATATTATTTTATATTTAATTATGAATTATATAATTTTTCATATTTAAGATATCCTTCACGTAAATATCTCATTTTCTTTTAAGTATTGCTACACATTTTTAATAAATAATTTCAAATTTTCAATGCCTAAATATCACATAAAAGTTTTAATTAAAAATATTAGGTTAGATGTTATTTTAATATTATATTATATTATTTTTAATTATATATCTAAAATTTTTTTTTTTAATTAATAATTTTATAATTTTTTAAAAAGTTATTTAAATTTATCAAATTAAGTAATTATTTTGTCTAAATAAATGACATATGATTAAGATAATATTGAATTAAATATTCTCTAAATTTAAAATTAATTGTGATGGCTATAGAGATTTTTTTTTAGTCACTTATATGACTATAAAGTATTTTTCTTTTTATTTTTTGGTGATTGAACTTTTCGATGTCCAATTATTAGAGCGTCATATATGCATAAACCTACTCGAAATACAAACACGATTACCAAAAACTTATGCAGAGGTAAAAGTATTCCATCCTCAATAGTGGGTCGAAAATTGAATTAATGATATATATTTTTTGAGTTTTCAAATCAAATTATGGTTTAGCCTAATTTGGCGCGAGGATTAAAAGTAAGACTAAAATAGTACTAGTTTAAAAAACAACAACAATAATAATAAATAATTTTTTTTAATTATTCTATATGAATTTTAATATAAAAAAATATTATTTTACTTTACATACTGAATAATTTTCAATAAAAATATTTATTTTATTTTATATTTTAAGTCAAAATACTCGATTCAAATATTTTAGTCTAGAATGTGAAATAAAGTTAATATTTTTATTAAAAATTATTGAGTACGTGAAGTAAAATAATATTTTTTTATATTATAATTTATTTATTATTATTATTATTATTATTATTTGGAGATGGTTCAAAATAATGAAGTTGATTTTGGTTAAATGTTTGTGGTCTTTACGTACATATAACTAAAAATTTTAAATATTATATTCATTTTTAAATATATTTCATCTTATAATTTAAATTTTATAAAAATAATAGCCTATAACGAATATTTAAAAGATTTTAGCATGTAGATTATTATCCCTAAACGTGTTTCTGTTATACTATTTTATGTTGAGAAAATTAATATTCCAATCACATAATATTATAGAATTCAAATATAAAATCATTTTAAGTAAGAAATAATTTTTAATGTCATATGAAAAAAAGAGTTATTTAGCACAAAAAGGAGGCCGCCTAGCATAACAAGTCACTTTTGCATAGTACTAATTTAAATAATAATAATAATAATAATAATAAATAATTTTTTTAATTATTTCATACAAATTTTAATATAAAAAATTATTTTATTTTACATACTCAATAATTTTCAATAAAAATATCAACTCTATTTGATATCCTAAGCTAAAATACTAGAATCGAGTATTTTGGTTTAGAACGTAAATAAAGTTGATATTTTTATTAAAAATTATTGAGTATGTAAAATAAAATAATATATTTTAAATTAAAATTTATGTAGCATGATCAAAAAAATTTATTTATTTTGTTATTATTATTATTATTTAAACTATTATCATTTTAATCTTGATTTTATCCTTGCACCAAACAGAACCATAAAGTATCCTACCAAGAAGTTATTTGGTGCGGTCAGCATATTATTTGGTATCCAATGGAGTGTTTGCCATATATGCAATGGGGCTTGCATGCTTCTAACATATCATATGCTTATTAGGCATCAAAAGCCGTAAACTATCTATGCTTAATAATTTTTTCATTCTACCTTTTTTATAGATGTCATTCTAGAGTAATAATGAAAAAAATATAAAATATAGATTAGCTAACGAAGCCATCCTACTAAGGGCGGCAAAACGGGCCAAACCCAAATATGACCTAATCCAAATAACTCAACTTGCACCTGACCTGATCAATAGACTAGTTAAGACCAATGATCAAAACTTGATCAAATTATAGAACAAATATATAAGTAAAACTAACCTAACATGATTATATTCAACTCAAAACCCGACTCATTTAATAAAATGTCAAAATTCATAACTCATATTTTGGATTTCTTGATCGAATTTACAAATTAGGTCATATATTATCACCCTTATAACTTACCACTCTAAAATAGTATCTAGATGTCATACTAGCATAGTAATAAAAATATGTAAGGAATTATTTTGTTCAATGCTATATTGATGTTATATTATATCTTTTAAAGAAAATAATTAATTAGTTTGATAATATATGTAAATAATTAATTTTCTAAAAAATTATCAAATTATTATTTAAATAATAATATAAATATCATAACATATAAATAACATAATATAATATCAAAACAATACTAAATAAAATGCCCCATAATATATAAATTAATTAATAAAAATTAGAGTAAGTTTGGTTGAAAAAAAAAATTCTTTTTAATGTGTATATAATTAAAAATAAAATCAGCTAGTTATATTTGAAGTTGTGTAGAATATAAAATAAAGCTAATTGGTATATTGAGAATCAGGTTGATAAAATATAATTAATAACATATTAAAAAAAATTTATAATAGGATGCAAAATGATTTATTATTACTGTTTTTAGGGTAAATTACAAATAAATTCTTTCAACTTATTTATAATTATATTTTGGATCATATTTT
Source organism: Apostasia shenzhenica (assembly GCA_002786265.1). Classification (NCBI taxonomy): domain Eukaryota; kingdom Viridiplantae; phylum Streptophyta; class Magnoliopsida; order Asparagales; family Orchidaceae; genus Apostasia; species Apostasia shenzhenica. The sequence continues at coordinate 324,729 of KZ452027.1, forward strand.
TTAAAATTTTTTATTTAAATTTCTAATTAAAATTATAGGAACCTGTTACGTGTAATTTTAAAAATATTAAGAATTCAAGTCAAAAATTTAAAAAAAATAATTCTTAATATAATTGCATGATGCCCATGGCCAAATGGACTCTTAATAAGATAATATTTAAAAAATAATTAATAGCATCCTTATTTTCTAATATATTAATATTAAATAAATAAATAAATTATAAATAATTTAAATTATTTATATAAAATTAATATTTACATTACAATAATCCAAAATATCCTAAAAATATTTAAATTATTAAATAAGTATTTATTTTTTCTGCTTATCATTACATTATTGGCTTTTGCTTAGAGGTGGCGTATTTTGTTATTTTGTGGTTGATTTCGAGGGAGCTTATTTTTATTTTCGACTGAAATAAGATTTTAAATTATTTTTAATGTAATTTTAAGTCGAATTAAACTACTAAAATATCTGAGTTTGCTCAAAACTACCATTAAATTTTAGCAAACACCTAATAACTTTTTATTTTATAGTAGAACATCTTATAATTGCTTTTGGTTATTGTTAAATGTTTCGAGTAAAATTGGGCTTTTATCTTCATGTTCAAGTTTGTATCAATTTTCTTTTTGTTAAAAAGTTCATTTAAAATTTGATTATCCGAGAAGTTAAGCTTGCGAAAAATTCAATTTAAATTTATTTGTCGACTAGCAATTGAGCTATTTACTGAGGTGTCAAAAACATCTCACGCACATTATTAAATTAAATTTTGTCATTAAAAAACATAAAAATTTAATAGCATGTGTGTATGTAAAATTTTATAATGTTTTGGGTGTGCATAACATAATTAACTAAAAATGAATGTGTAAGATATAAATAAAATTAAATTTTGTGACATGTAAGTAATTATTCCTAAAATTTATTAAAATTTAATCATTTCTTCAAACAAATTATTAAATTTATTGCTATTTCTGAGCATGCATAGTAGATAAAGTGTTTAGGGTTTAGATAAAGTGATGAAATTATTTCCTTAATAGAGCAATTAATCTGATCCAAACTTCGATCTGTTTTAGGGTTTAAGGTTTAGGGTTTAGGGTTTAGAGTTTAGGGTTTAGGGTTTAGGGTTTAGGGTTTAGGGCCTTTTAGATATCAGGGTGCCTTATGATAAAATATTAAAAAAAAGAGAGAAAAAAATAAATAAGAAGAGAATAATTTAAAAAATAAAGATTTCGTATTGTCAATTATTTGAATCTATTTTTTTATAATGAGAAGTGTATGATATATGTTAGATGTTTATTAAAATAATTACATTAAATATATTTATTTATATATGATAAAATTTATCAAAATTTAATCATTTCTTAAAACAAATTATTAAATTTAATAGATAAAGGGATAGGCCCTTTAGATATCAGGTGCCTTACGATAAAATATTAAAAAAATAAAAAAAAATAAAGAAGAAGAGATAATAATTTAAAAAATAAAGATTTCGTATTGTCAATTATTTGAATCTCTTTTTTTATAATGAGAAGTGTATGATATAAAATAGTATGCAATTAAACTTTTGATAGTCACCTTATATAATAATGTATAAATTAAATTTCAATTACATAATACATGCTTAAAATGATAGGCCTTAGATAATAATGTGTTTGGTATATTATAGGTAAATAATAATGTAAAGATATTTTATTTATGAAATTTTATAGTTGCAGTGTTATTCTAGCTTAATAGAAAAGGAGTTTCTTTTGATATTAGATAATCTCAAATTTAAATTATACAGTTATAATTTTTTAAATGATTAAGAAAAATCATGGTGTTCTCCTGTAAATTAAAAAAAAATTAAGGGTAAGTTGCATTTAGGTAATAGAAAAATATTTACAAATTTATCTTAACATCTTAAAATTCTCAATGACATTGCTATTAGATCTTTGTGCATGATTTTCATTTTCTTAAAAGTCCCTTTCAATAGAAAACGTAAAGTTTTAACATATTTTTTTAAAAAAAAATATACAAAAAAAACCTTTCACTACTACGAGTAACTTACTCGTGGCCACTCCATTATCGCCGTTTTCAGCTCCCCACTATCCCTTTTTTCATTGACATATGCAAATTAACAGCCCAGGGAGCAGAATGTTCGAGCAATTTTGATATCCGTGCAACTGTGTACAAGTGGCATAATTGTCAGGGAACAAACACATTGTGTGCGCAACTCCTAATGCTTGTGAGATCTGGATTAAAAAAAAGTATTTTTTTTTTTAATTATGTGTAATAGTAAAATTATAAAAATATTTATTTTTGAAGGTTTTATTATTTGGAAGAATTTAACAACAGTTTAACATTAAACCTAAGAACATAAGTTACAAAATTTAAAAAATTAAGGGGGTGTTTAGTTCGTTGTTATCTTGGTATTATGTTATATAATCTAGATGTCATGACATCTAAATTATATCTTTTGACTAATAATTTTATAATTAAATAGAAGATTATTTATAAATATTATTAAACTAAATAATTATTATTTTTAAATAACATAACATAACATTAAGATAACATTAAAAATCAAATGCCTCCAAAAATCAATCTAGAAGTACATCTTTAATTTAGGAACCTGAATACAATTTACCAAAATTCAATTATTTCTTTCTTCTCGGAAGTAAGCGAACTGCCAGGGGATTCTTCATCGCTACAGTGAATTGGGGATTTTCCGACAAATCAATCTCCTCTCCATCTTCACTTCTCCACTCAAATTCTCTCACCAAATTGGCAACGAAAAACTCGAGATGAAGCATGGCGAGCCCAAGCCCAGGGCACATCCTCCTCCCCACCCCGAAAGGCATCATCTTTATCTCTCTGCTCCCAGTTATATCCACCCCTTCTCCTTCCCCACCGGCCATGAATCTCTCCGGCCTGAACTCCATGGGATCCTCCCACAACTTCTCGTCCCACCCCATCTCCGCCACCATGAAGTTGATCCTCGCATTCTTCGGTATCACGTACCCTTCGAGCTCCACCTCCTCCGTTACCGAGTGCGGTAGCACGAAGTGCGCCGGCGGATGTCGCCGGAGCCCCTCCATGATCAGCGCCTTGAGATACGGCATCCTCTGTAAATCCTCCTCCTTGATGATCTCTTCTCCAGCCACGCTCTCGATCTCCTCCAACAGCCTCCTCTGCACCTCCCGCCGCTTCACGATCTCCGCCATGATCCACTGCAGCGCCGTCGCCGTGGTGTCGGTGCCGGCGGTGAAGATCTCTGAGCAGAGGGTCACCATCTCCTCCTCCGTCAGCTTCCTTCCCCCATCCTCCGGCAGATTGATTTCGAGGAGGGAGTCCACGTAGGAGTGGACAAACCTCACACCATCCTCGCTCCGCCGCCGGTTCTCCTTATGCTCCTTGCGAGCTCTGATCAATGGGACGAAGATGTCGAACTGCCTTTGCTTCAACCGCATCATCATCTCCCACCTATTGCGGAAGATATGCTTTGAAATTCCTGGGCCGAAGATGAATAAATACAGCTTACCGGCGTACAGCAGGCGTTCTCTCTGGGCGGACTCGATGTCTCTTATCGCCTGCATCTCGAGCTTCTCCCCGAAGCACATGAGCACGAGGAGGCAGAACATGGCGAACTGGAAGCTCTCCAAGGCGACGACGGCACCGCCGGAGGCGGCCTCAGCCTTGGACCGCAGGTCGCTGACGAGGACGCCCAAAACCCACTCTCGTCCGGGTGCGAAAAGGCCGATCTTGGCGGGGTGGAGGATCTCGGCAGTGAGGTTTCGCCGGAGGAGGCGCCACAGAGGGCCGTAGCGGGCGGAGGAGATGTTGTGCTGATTGCTGTTGACGGTTGAGAACAGTGGACCATAGGGTGGTCGGTCGGCGAAGGCGGCGCCATGCTCGACAAGAGCCTTATGAGCAAGGCGACGGTCGGAGATGATGATGGCGGGGTGGGAACCGATTCGGACGGTGAAGATGCAGCCGTAGCGGGCGCGGAGCTGCTTGAGAAGCGGCTCGATGTTGGAGAGGGAGTAGCGGAGCCAGTGGAGGTTGCCGATAAGCGGCAACGCAGGCGGACCTGGAGGCAGGCTCCTCCTCCTGGAAGGGGAGACGAGGAAGAAGGTGGCGGCTGGGATGAAGAGGGAGAGGAGGATAAGGAGCCAGGGTTGCATGGCCAGGGGATTGGATCTTCTCGATCACGTGTTATGCTGTCAATAGGGCTATATATATAGGTATAGGCGCGCCCCCACGTCAAAATATCATTTCAAATTTTTTTTTTTTTAGTTCTATTAATAATTTAATATACATATTTTTAATTAATATAAACAATTTTCTGATTATATAGATTTATTATATATAAAATATTTTCATTTAATATAATCATTTTTTCTTTGCATAATGCATATATTGTGAAAAAAAATGACTATACCAAAAACATGCCTATAATATAAATATATTAAATAAAAAAAATTAAGTGATATTTTAATGTCATTTATGGGAATGAGTGCCAATAAATTTTTCTATATTAGCCGCTTACTAAATTAGTTTATAACTATATTTATTAATCAATATATTTAGTGTTAATATGGATCAAAAATCGAAATTCGAATCTATTTTAGATTGAATCAAAATTGAGTCGATCTAAATGAGCTGATTACGAGCTAAAAGTTCAGCTCGGTAATAATTTCGAGCAAATTTTGAGCCGAGTAGGTTCGGCTTGATCCAACTCGAAATCGGCTCGAATTAAAATATATTTTATATTATAATACACATATTTATATATATTATAAACCGAACCGATCTCGAGCCGGATCAAGTTGAGCTTACCCGGCTCAAATCGGCTCAAAAAAATTGAGATTTGATTCATTTTTGAGTCGGCTCGAAAATGAATCGAAATCAGCTCGAAGTCGATTGAAATTTACTCGAGCTGGCTCGAAGTAGAACCCAATCGAGCTCGAGTCGATTTCGAGTAGATTTTAAGTCGATCGAAATGTAATCAATCTAATTTCGAATTGGTATTGACTCGTCTCGAAATCGAATCGGTAACCGCCCTAATGGCAATCCAGAAGAAGCAGTTCAAATAAAAATGAGGATAGAGTTGGTATTCTTCGAATGACATGAGGGCAAATAAGTCCATTTTCCTCCCCATGGAACGTGCTAGAATTATTCGGTGTGGGCTCTTTTCCTGTAGAGGTGTTGTCTGCTTTGGCTTTAAAAAAATTATGTGATTTGAGCATTCTCAGGAGGTCACTCATCTCAGTATTACTCTATTGAGCATTCCCAGAAGGTCACCCATCTTAGTGTTACTCCAGCTCAAGGACACTTAACTACGGAATTTTTCATTATTAGCCTCACGGTTTTGCCCTAAAAGGCATCTTTACTATTTTAGATCACGTTATCTACTTATCCAGTTCAGGATCTCCTTCCCTTTTTGATGCAAGTCAATTCATTTTTGTACCTCTCTCACCACACATTATTTAGCTTAGAAGCCTACCAAGGTCCGTACTTTGCCTCAGGTTTCCTTTCAAAATATGAATATTTAAATAACATGGGCTTCTAAGTAATATAAAAACAAATGCCGACTACATATTAATTAGTATTAGTTCTCCTTCCACACCCGGCGTCCTCCGAGCCTCCTTCGTGATCGACGAGCCGAGCACCGCCGGAAAATTCACCGCCGGCTCACTCCCCCGGGACCGCACCCTGTCATCGGCCACCACTTGCTCCACCTCCGTCGTCATGTTCAGCCACAATTTCGGAACGTGATCTTCATAGTCGAGCGTCGATGCGGCCGCGCGCGCACGCGCTGCATGTTCTCGTCCCAGAAGACGAAGGCGGTGCCGATTGATTCATGATAGGTCCCTAGGCCCTGTTTGGCGCGAGAACCAAAATAGCACTAGTTTAAAAAAAAATAAATAATAATAATAAATAAAATTTTTTAATCATTCTACACAAATTTTAATATAAAAAAAAACGTTATTTTATTTCACATACTCAATAATTTTTAATAAAAATATCAATTTTATTTCACATCTTAGACCAAAATATTCGAATCGAGTATTTTGACTTAAGATGTGAAATAAAGTTAATATTTTTATTAAAAATTATTGAGTATGTGAAGTAAAATAATATATTTTTTTATATTAAAATTTGTGTGAAATAATTAAAAAAATTTATTTATTTTTATTATTATTATTTTTTAAATTAGTACTATTTTGATCCTCATTTTAGTCCTCGTGCCAAACAGGAAAAAGTCTTAATATGTTTGCACATTAATCCATGATTTTTCCATTATTTATATTTAGATCCCCAAGGTTTTATAATTTTTGCACATTGCTTGAACTATTTCGAATCATTATTATACTTAGGCCCTAAAAAGTTAATTTATTAAAATATGATCTTATTAATTATTACCTATTTTATTTAATTTATTAAAATATGTTATAATCTGCTAAATTTGAGATCAGAAAGAAGCACACATTAAACACATACAGAGCATAAACTTCACATAAATTTTAGAGTTTCAATTATATCCAAAAATTGCTATAACAATAATACATAGTGCTTATATATTAAAATCCTAAAAATTATTTAACCCATTAATAGTCGGAATCATGCAAAGCCAGATAATTGGTATATATCTCAAAATCGAGATTGATTCAGATTTATAATTTGGACTTGAAAAATAAACTACTAATGACTATAACAAATAAAACAAATTATGAAATTTTCAATATTAGCATGTCTACAAAGAGTAATATCTAACAAGGTAATGGAACTAAGCTATTGACGATCACCCAAGATAGCAACTTGATCACTATTTTTTCCAGCAATTCTCTCTAATCAGCACACCAAGATATGCTTTGATATTAGTTTTTATGATCATTGGTGCGTGCTACTCGTCAAAAAAAATTTAAATTCTAAATTTTTTAGAAGATATATATATATATATTATAACAGAAACAAATTTAGTTCAGATATTTATTTGTTTTCACACGAGTCAGGCTGACACGAGCGCAGGTCCATCGAGTTTGGGCTCAGTGTTGTCGTACTGAAAATAAATCGAGGAAAAGTCAGTAAAGAAAGTTGCCGTTTTTCGCCTGCACGCATGCCATATGGCTTCCCCATGCAAAATGGGGAGAACAAAAAATATTGGTATATTACATTGGAGTCTGAAGGGCCATCCTCTCTTTCACACAGATCCACAGCTTTTAAGTAATTATTTTACATGGGTCCCTCTCATCTTAATTTCATTTTTAACTTTTCTGTTTACCCATTCAAGTAAACCTTATAAGGACTGTACATATGCGCCAGGTAAAGAGAAATGGATTTTTTTAAAAATAAATAAAGTGGCAAATTACAAAGGAGTCTCTGAGTTTACTACATATTAATGTTACACATTCTTCTATGTTTTTCTGATCAAAAATTTATGTTAGTACTCAATAATATATTTTTTTATTGAAAATTATTGAGTATGTGAAGTAAAATAATAATTTTTTTTATATTAGAATTTGTGTAAAATAATTAAAAAAATTATTTATTATTATTATTATTATTATTATTTTTTAAATTAGTATCACTTTGGTCCTGATCATTTGGTCCTCGCGCCAAACATGGTTTGGGGATATAACATTAAAAATGAATGTTTATGAAAAGTTTTTTTGGTGATCCCTGCTACCGTTAAGTATAAATAGGCACGTGTTTAACAAAAAAAATAAGAGACTCAAGATATATTTTCCTTCAATTATTTTTTTGAGTTTTCATTTTGATCAATGTTTGTTGCGTAAGAGGTGTTGTTATATAATAAAGGACTACCACCAGTGACTTCTGCACCGAGAAATCTCCTTCGAAGAGTAAAAATAGCTTTTAACTGAAGTGCTCCTATACACCTCGACAATATAAGTTTTTTCTTATTTTATTATTTTTCTCACTATTTTCAGAATTAATTTATATGGGCTACAATGCTTCATGCGAAATTATTGAGACCGTTACCAGTATTAGGATCTAAGGGCCTTGCTTGGTTGGGAATTATATTTAGACGAAGAAAAAAATATATTTTATTTTAGAGTTGATGAGAAAGAAATTTATTTTAATATTGGGAGGTGCGTAAGATGTGAAATAAAGTTAATTTTAATGTTCAAATTTACGTTGAATGACAAATAAAGTTAAATTTTAAAGTTAAAATTTGCATTAAATGTAAAATAAAATTATTAAAATTTGTGACTATACGACATATTTTGGAGTCAAAAAGAAGAATTTAATTTCTCTACTCACTTTAGATATATGTGATCAGGATATATGTGCACCAGTGTAGATGGAGACCTGAAGACCTCACATTGTGCTTTAATGGATCAAGGGTGCACCCGGGGGGATCTATCAATTATATGTATATATATAGAGGAATGCCCGCCCATCTCCTCGACCTGAAATTAGCTCAAAAGTACGTCAAAGCTATCGACTTATTGCGGGCTCTACCAACATATCAACCGTCATCGAACTTCTTTCAGCAATCAAATGCATACCACGCATACTGCAACAAAGGCCTCATGTCGAACGGGCTTGATGTCAATCTTGGGGTAAACATCTATATAATAATGGTACCATGGTAGAGCTTGAGTCTGACTTTCAGCTATTAGGGTTAACACGGAATTAATTTTTTTAATTTTAATTTTATTTTTGAGTTAAAGTAAAGCTTAATGATAAGCATATCTTTCTAATTATAATATTTTAAATTCATATATATATATATATATATATATATATATGTATATATATATTGTATGCATATCAATTTATTGTATTAATTTTTTAAAATATTGGTTATCACAAATTGGAAAAAAAAATTGATTAAATACGTATATTTATATAAGTATTGAGTTGATTGCAGGTAGAACCAATTTTATTTTGCATAAGTTAATTGATTACTTCGAGCCACACAAATCGTGCATATCTTAGCAAATTAATTTTGAATTTAGAATGAAATTGCAACCTCCAATTTGTTTGTGGAGTTATTTTTTGTCGGAGAGAAGATAATTTTTATTATTTTGAGGTTGGTAAAATATTTGAAATAAATTGAATTTATTTTGAATTAATATATAGTATATATATGTGAAATAAAGATAATTTTTTATTTTGAAATTTATGTAAAGTGAAAAATTAAATTAAATTTAACATTAAAATTTATAAAAAATATGAAATATTTTTAATTTTAAGTTAATTTTAATGAACTTAGCAAACAAACAGCTAGCAGTACTGAAGTGTCAAGATGCCCTAAATTGCATTAAGGTCCCTGAAGTTTGGAGTTTATCTTATCCCAGTCTCAGATTCATAAACTATATATTCATCCTGGCCCCAAGAATCATTTCATTAATTATATATCAATGGGTTCATTAATGATAAGCATATTTTTATTAACTTGAACTACGTCAAAGCTTAATTTTCTCTTCTTTTAGCTTTCTTATTCTATAATTTTTTAATTTAAAATATTTTATCCTTAATAAGAAATTTTTTCCATTTATTTTCTTTTAATCCAAATGGCAATTTTCTACTAAGCTTAAGTAGAACGGCAAAATAATAGGACACATTTAATCACTATTAGACAACGTAATTATATTGTTTTCGAGTTCCAGAGGTTCAACTCTTTTTCCACATAGTTTCATATTTTTTTTCTATGAGTCCTCGAATTTTCTTGATTATTATAAGTAGGTTACCCTTTTAATTAGTTTAATTTAAAATACCGAAAAACTCCTTTGATTGACTTTTTTTTCCTTCGTTGTTCTTTAGTCAAACCATTCCTTTTATTTTGGATTGTCTCTCTCCACGTTATCTTTATCCTTTTTTCTTTCTCGAACTTCTTTCGATCTTTATTAATTAAGAAAAATATAGGAATGAAGTAAAACGAAAATGATACATGCATGAGGTAAAGAAATATGAAAGAAAATAGAAATAGAGAAGATGAATCTTTTTATAGATAATATCATTACATAAATATAATGTTGTAGATAATTAAAACTATTTAAATAGATAAATTTAAAAAAAAAATTTAAAAATATGCCACCTACATATATCAAAGAAAAAATTGTTGAAAAATAAGTTTATAAAATGATTTAAAAAAATTTAATTATAAGCCCACATCAAAGACAGTCCAACACATATCTCAGAAGAAAAAAAGGGTGGGAGGCAATATGCATTTCTAATTAATTATGAGCCAAATCAAAATATTTATGAAATGTGAACCTTTGTTGTCACACCCTCATTTTTAAGGACCATTTATCCATAAAATAAGGGGAGACTATCAGTCAGAATCACAGAACAGATTATAAGAAAAGATATTTTATTCATCTCAAAACAGGATTACAAAGGTTTAAACACACGCAGGTTACCCAGAGTAACCTTAGATTGGAAAACTGAAAGTTAAAGCAATAAAAGTGGTTAAGGGTAAATATCAGTGGGTCCATACGGGATGTAGGGAAACATCTTTCTTGGGATTTTGCAGTCTCTACCGGACAAACGGGTCAAATGGGTTGACTCAGGTTAAACAGGTTGACTCGAATATAACAGGTTAACTCATAAGTTAATGGATCGACACGGGTTATCTTGGGTCAAACAGGTTAACTTAGGGTTAATGGGTCGACACAGATTTATCGGGTTTAATACGAGTTAAGTGGGTCGACACAGGTTAATCACCAATCAAATTGAGTTAACAAGAGAAATCACCGCTTAATAAAATCAGGGTTCTTACCTAACAGAGCCTTGCCGCTGGAAGAAAGGTGCACCAAGATGAGCTAAAACTCAGAGGAGATGTAGAGGTTGTGATTCTTTCTGAAGGTTCTGAGGCCTATTTATAGGGCTCCAATGAACTTATTAGGGCGGGTCCGTCGGCGGTTAGTAGTTGTTGGTTGGGGAGATGATATTAATAGGGCGGGACCGTTGGTGGGTGAGAAGGTGGGAGAAAGTCAGAGGAGAAATAATATATCTATATTTTATTCAACTGTTTGCAGGGAATACGTAACAACTATTTTGAAGTCCTCAGATTACATATGTACTTATAGTAAATCTAGAAGAATATATATATACATATATACATATATGAATATAAACAGATATTTCTTAGGCGAGTTATTACATCTGTGATAATATAATTATGTAATTTGAGATACTTAATAATATCCATATTTGTTCATAATGATTAGCACAATAAAAACAAATGAAGCATGAATCATAGTCAAAAGTTGCTTGAATTTGGGCTCAACCGTCTCAAATTCGGCCATAACTCGTATTAATTCAAGTATCATTTTGAGTCAAGTTTGAAAATAAGTTATGAAAATAATTTTTTTACTATAAGTCAAGTATTATTCGGCCGTAAGTTATGAAAATAATATTATTCCGGCCATAAGTCAAGTATCATAAAAGTAATATATATTTATTATTTAAAAAATAAATCTATATTTCTACTCAAACTGATAAATTAATCTACTTAATTTGGAAACAAGACAAACTAATATAGAATAAGGACAAATAATAGAAATTCAATCAAAATGTTGTAAGTCATGATCTGATTGATTCAGTATAACTTCAAAATGTGCCATGATTTGGTGATGATTAGGTAATTGAAAACGAAATGCCTATTATGGCGAATGTAAGTCATGTACACTTTGTGATTTATGTATTATAAGTCGTATACAATTGATCACAACTTCTTTTAAGGTATGTATGCTAGTATATATCTCAGGTAAACCTAGGATGTATACATCATATGTAAGTAATAAGAAGTGCACGTCGTATATAAGTTGTGTAGAATTTATGACTTATACTACTTGTGTAAGTTGTGAAAGATATACAAATATTTTCGTTCACAATTAAAATCCTGTCATTTTCTTATATTAATGTGGTTACCAAATTAACATCAAATCACAATATTTTAAAATTATATATGCACAAATATATGATAACTTCTGATTATATAGTAAGACTAATTTTAAATTTTTATAAAGTATATCTACAAGGATGTTCTCGGCGCTGCTCAATGAAAATGATGAGAATAGCTATTGGCTTCTTTGCTAACATGGGGAACGATGAAACATATGATGGATCTAAGCTAGTCATAGAACTTCACCTCGAAATAATCGAGTTTGTCATTACGATTGGTGCCACCGACAACATGACATTGGCGGAAGTTTTAGTTCTTAAGAATGGAGGAGATAAAGGTGAAGATTGACAAACTTTTGATTGAATAAATATTTGAGTTATTAGAGTATTAGATGCGAGTAATTAATATTAAAAAAACTTTAAAATCTTTTATCAATTTGATTGAAATGGTAATTTTGATGTGAGAATTGAATTAAATACTTTATAACACCTATAAATATTTTCAAATATTAAATCCAATAAGACATTTTATGCACGTAGATTAAAATGTTGATTTTGCTAATACATGTTAAAATTATTTGACGTGTACAATTAATATTATTATGAGTTTCAATTATTTTTAGAGAGATTTACATAAAGGGCTCTTTAAATATAAAAAATTACATATTTTATCATAAAAAAAATATTACATATATCATAATAAAATCTTACAAAATTATAAATTTTATACTATTTTTCTATAAAATCTCAGCACATTTCAAATTCTGAACTCTAAAACAATTTCACTGAAAGATAGAAAGAATTATTTTCTCAGTCAAAACATCTAAAAAATATTCAAGCAAAGTCATAGTAAATTAATTTAATTGCATCATAAGAAATATGTGTGAAGTTTGATATTATTACAATATGTCAATATCTTTGAAAGAATATTAAACAAAATAAAATTTTCATGTGCTAGCTAGTTTTTTGTGTTAATTTATAATTCATATCCTTCATAAATTTTAATATTAAATTAATAATATTTTTAACTTATAAATAAACTCAAATATCAAAGTCATCTTTATTTCATATGTTACATATATTTTAATAAAAAATTAAATTATTTTACATTCTTCATATTTTTTAAAATACAATTAATTTTATTTTAATTTTTTTTTCATAAAATATCATAATAAAGATTTTCTTTCGCTCCAAATAAAAATAATCTTATAAACAAATAACTTTTTTTTACAAAAAAATTTAGTTTAACACAAAAAGCCAACTGATAAATAAAAGTAATTTTTTTACACAAAACTACCATGAATGTGATAATTTTCTGTCAATCCAAACTTAACTTTAGTTGGGTTAATGATCCAAAAAAAATGAAGTTCTTCACTAAAGTCAATAATATTTTTTTAAAAATTTATGTAAATATTGATTTTCAATTATTTTAAAATTATGAAGCAGTCTTGCATAAGATTATTTTGAAATTATGAAGCAGTTTTTCATAAGAATAATTCTTGTTGACTTCTTAAAAATGGAGACTATTCTACTATTAAAAAAAACAAAATGGAGACTATTCTACTATTAAAAAAAACAAAATGGAGACTATTCTTTGACTAGAGCTGGCAGCTGGGTGCAAGATACCTCCTATTAACAAAATTATCTGTTCATATTAAAATTAAAGTTTTATATTTGAACTAATTCTGGTCAAAAATAAACTATGTTAAGCAAATTTAATTAAGTTAAGACAAAAATCTCAAGATTAACACAGCTGGAAAAATCTACGGGCTAGAAAGAAAACTAGATATTTGCGTCACCTAACGGATGATAATTTCCGCTTAAACTTATTCAACTCGCACCGACCCATCTTTAATGGGACAAAAATAGGTCACAAAATTAAACCTATAACCCGCCCCGACGCATTTTGAGACAGGGCCAATTCAGGTTTATATAGCATAATTATTACAATCACCCCGACATGTAATTAATTACAACTAATTAGAAGAGCATTTGGTGCAATATTATTTATATGTCATGATATGTAGATGTCATCTATTTAGTAATAATTTAATAATTTTGTAAGAAATTACATTCACACAGAATTAAACCAAACAATCATTTTCTCTAGATAATATTTCATAACATCAAGATAACATCGAACCAAATGACTGATTGAATTCCGTTTTCTCTTTAAGGTGGGTGTGTTGTCGTCGTTTTCTCTTTTCAGCATTTACAAATGACCTATTGAATTCCGAGTTATGCATTACAAATAATGACGTAAAATATGAAATATTTTTCAAAAAAAATATAAAAAATTGCTGAACTTACTCACGATATGATTCAATCTGGTCACAATGCCTAAGAATAAATCGATGAATTTGGATGAGTGATTTCTCATCTAAGACAATGATCTCCTCTTTTCCAATGCCGGTACCAGCACTACCAAATAAATAGTTGGATTGATTTATTGTAGAAGGATTATTATTATGCATATCAAATGTGGCATAATGAACCTCCAAATACTTTGAACAAAAAGTTATTCCTTCTTCAGCAATATAATCTTCAGCAATTGAACCTTCTGGATAAGTTTTATTACTTACATATTCTTTAAGAACAAAAAAAAATCTTTCAAATAGATACATCCATCTAAATGGCACTGGACCACCAAGTTTTACCTCTTCTACTAAATGGATAAGTAAATGCACCATGATACTGAAGAACAAAGGCAAAACAATTCTTTCCATATGAGATAATGTCAATATTATGCGTTGCTGAAGATTGTCAAGCTCCTTTGGATCTTGTGCTTTGGCACAAATGACCTTAAAGAATTTTCCTATCTCAACTACAATAGAGATGACCTCCTTTGGCAGACCATTAGATTGAATTGCTATGGGAAATATTTCCTCAATAATTATATAACAATCATGGCTCTTAAGCCCGGTAATCTTACTTTCTTTAATATTAATACATCTAGAAAAATTTGAAGCATACCCACTTGGCATTTTAATATTTTTTATAACCTGACAAATCATATGTTTTTCTTTTTTGGTTATAGTGAAACAAGCAGCAGGCACCAAATAATTTACAGTTTCAGCTAATTATGGGTGAAGTTCATGTCTAATGCCCATATCTATTAGGTCCTGGCGAGTCTTGAGATTGTCCTTTGATTTATTATCAAGGTCTAAGAAGGTTGCAAGAAAGTTTTTAACATATATTTTTTTCTATATACATAACATCAAGATTATGACGCAAAAAGTTATGCTTCCAATATGGTAATTCAAAAAATATACTTTTCTTCTTCCATCCCACATAATTAGATTGATTTTCATTATTTTTTACTCTTTTCTTAGTTTTGTTTTCTTTCCCAAATGCAGGAAATTTCATACATTCAATATGTGATAATACATCATTAGAATTCATTCTTTTGGGGGTAGTTTTATGCTCTTCAGTACCATCAAAAAAATGCTTTTGTCATCGCAAAATATGTTCCGAAGACAACCATCGACGATGACCCATGTAGGAAAACTTTCGAATATGTTTCAACCATATTGAATATATGTTCTCGGCACAATATGGACAAGCAAATCTACCTCTCGTACTCCAACCTGATAAATTAGCATAAGCTGGAAAATTATTTATCGTCCACATTAGTGTAGCATGCAAGCGAAAATTTTTTTTGGTAACAGCATCATAACAACCAACAACTTCTCATAAAAGTTGTAGCTCATGGATTAATGGTTGGAGATACACATTGATATCATTACCAGGACTCTTCTCACCTGGAATAATTATAGAAAGAATGAAGGAGGATTGTTTCATCCCTATCCAAGGTGGCAAGTTATAAGGCACTAAAACAATAGGCCATATGTGGTATGTAGAACTTAGTGTTCTGAATAAATTAAAACCATCACTAGCAAGACCTAACCGAATATTTCGTGGATCTGATGCAAAATTTGGATATCGTTTATCAAATTCTATCCATGCTTTGCCATCTGCTGGATGCCTTAATAACCCATCTTTTGGCCTTTCTTTAGCATGCCATATCATAAATTCAGCAGTTTTAGTTGATTTGAACAATCGTTTTAGTCTCGGGATTAAAGGAAAATATCAAAGTACCTTTGATGACCTTTTAGTTAAATTTTTTCTTTTAGATCATCTTTTTGGTTTACTTCCCATCGGGAAGAACCACATATTTGGCAGCAATTTTCTGAAACTTTATCACCCCAAAATAACTAACAATCATTAGGACATACATGAATTTTCGTATAACCAAGATCAGATGCTTTTATAATTTTCTTAACTTCATAAGTATTTTTAGGGAGTGCAGAACCATCAGGAAGAGCTTCAATTAATAGTTCTAATAATATATCAAATGATTTTGATGTCCACGAATTCAAACATTTGATACGATATAAATGCAATAGAAATGACAATTTCGAGAATAATTTGCACCCAGGATATAATTCTGTCTCTGTATCTGCTATCAATTTTTCAGAAAATGTATGATGTTCTTCAGCAATTTGTTCACTATGGTGCTCATATATTGATTATCCAACCCTATCTAAACCATCATCTGATTGACTAGTTTGAGCATGAGGAACAAAGACATCTTCAAATAAACCATTCAAATTATCCCTTCTAATTTCATTTGACTCATTTTAAAGAGTGACTTGTTCATATATCATTTCAATATTATGTTCTTCATTGCATTCATTCAGTAATAAAACATGATTCTCCCCATGACTATTCCATACTGTATACCCACGACAAATTTCTTTTATCATTAAGTGATCCTTAACTTCTTCATATGATCTAAAATATCTATTAATAAATGAACTACAAGGGCATAAAATTTTTCCTGATATTGATGGCCTGAGAAATGCAAACTCGAGGAAACTGTTAACCCCATCTATGTACTCTTGAATCCAACGTGGTTGTGACATCCAACTCTTATCCATCTGAAAAAAATTGCATGCATATTTGATAAATATTTAAGAAAAATATCTCCTTAGCATATTTTAAAAATTACATCGCACTTCGTATAACAGATATTGAAATAGAAGCTATAATTAATACCACATGATAAAAAAAGAATAACCCAAATATATATAGAAAAAAAAACAAAAAATTAACTTAAAAAATAGTCAATTAAACTTTAATTTGGATTTTAATTGAATAACTCCATTCTTAATTACGTATATTGATGCATAGTAATGACTCTAACAAGTAACCAAAATAATAATAAATTCTATCACAAACAATAGGATGATCTAACAATATTCAAAATGTATATATTATTGCACTTTAGTAAGATTGAAAAAATAAGTCAAAGATGATCAGTTTCAATAACAATGCTAGAAAATGCAAGCTAAAGAAAGTTTGTATTTAATTTTGTTCTTCTAATAACTTTTCATTTCTAACACAATTGTATGCAATATTATACAATAATTAATTTCATCTTCTAACACAGATTAGATCAGTACCTACTCTAAAATTCATTAAGAATTCAAGCTAGTTTGCGACATACAAACGGAAAATTTAATATTTTAATTTTTGACATTGTTTCCTATTTCTAAATTTCATGTAACGAAGTCCCTATATAAAGGCCTCTGGTTATTGCATGAGTTTACTGATGATTAATAACATTGAGCTTGAATGAATACTTGATGTGAGTGACAGAGCATATCTGAAAGGGTCAGGATCTTAAAATGAGAATTCCAAAAACCTAATTATAGTTTTTTGATAGGAGAAAAAGAGAGGGATAAAAGACCATAAAAATCCTAGCTGACTCTAGACACCATCTTCCACATCATTCGACATCAAGCTCACTACAATTGCTTTCCCATTCCTTAGCTTCTATGTGCTACCTATGACTGCCTACATCATGGCTTCACGCCGTCATCTTCTCGCTACCACTTAAATCCCGAGAGCAACATGAAATCCCACTAATATTTTCATTGATGCTGCCAACCCTCTCTTTCTTGACGTCATCCTCCTTCACTTAAAGGACATCAACAGCAAGCTACTCGCCGTAGTACATAATGGAATCACATCATCATCGTAACAAAACTTTACAAATAGATACTTGCTAACATCATCATCTAGGAAATTAACAGGTGTATTTTTTTCTTAAAATTTGGTAATTATTCTTGATTGAGATCAAACTAGAATTACTTATCACTTAAGAGCATTCGGCGTAGCTTTGTTTGAGAGAGCTAAATTTAATAAAGTCGAATTCTATTGAAAATTAATTTTGCAAGGGACATCTGATTATGGTAAAAAGTGGTCTAGGTTATAGAATAAAAAAGAAAAATAGAATGGAGAATTTGTACGTGATAGTTCACGCCCAGCAATAGCAAATACACTATGAATTTAAAAAGCATTTTATTATATTTAGGACAGATCTACAAAATTGAAAAAATTCTCTTATAATAAAGGATTCCTAAAACTACCCTTTTATTTATAGTAAATGATCAAAAGAGACCTGTGAGTAGTGAAATTTATGAATTTGATGTTTATTTTGCTTTCATTTTCATTTGGTTTTTAGTTTTCAGAGGCGTATAAAGTTTTTCATGAGCTAGTTGTAGGTTAACAGGATTTTTTTGATGCTATTTAGAAAATAGAACCAAACATTGAGCAAGAAGAATGTGTGCCCTTGGCATTTTAGTGGAGCAT
Source organism: Apostasia shenzhenica (assembly GCA_002786265.1). Taxonomy (NCBI): domain Eukaryota; kingdom Viridiplantae; phylum Streptophyta; class Magnoliopsida; order Asparagales; family Orchidaceae; genus Apostasia; species Apostasia shenzhenica. Next base: position 343,242 of record KZ452027.1, read on the forward strand.
GTTCTGTAGAACTAGAGACAGATAAATAGTAAAATTTTGAACAAGCAATACATAACAGAATAGCCTATTTTATAATGTTGTGTTAAATAACATTTCCTCACACTCAAATTAAACCTTACGGAAATTAGGACTCATGACTAATTAACATGAATTAAATCTTTAATGGTGGCTGATAAGGATGAGTGTGTGCAGCGGCAGAGCTAGGGCTAGGAAATTAGGGTAATACCTATAAGAAATGCTGGCACTGAGCAGCGGTAGAGGAGAATGCGAGCAGTGGCAGAGGAGAATGTGAGCAGCTGTGAGTGCAAGCAGCGACAGCAGTGAATGAGAGCAGCGGCAGGAATGAAAGCTGTGGTGAATGAGAGCAGCGGCAGGTAAGAATGCAAGCAACAGTAGAGTTAGGGCTGGAAAAATACCTGTAAGAGATGCAGGTACTGAACACCGGCAGAGGAGAATGCAAGCACCAGCGAATGAGGGCAGCGGCAGAGGCAAATGCGAGCAGCGGTGAAGGCGAGCAATACCAGAGGCGACAAAGAACATTTGCTGTGGCGATTGCGTGCGGATGAAGCACAGGCCGGCGGAGGAAGTAGTGCGCGAGCGTGAATTGACGGAGATTATGGGGGGCGGTTATGGATTAGGTCAGAAAGGGGATTGCTCGGACGGTTAGGGCAATTTTAGCGAAAAATTCGAGTGCGCGGGATATTTATTAGTAGCGAAAATATTAATCAGCGGTTTTAACCAAAGGGACGATAAATTAAATTTCAGCAGTTTAAACCGTAAATATTAACTGCTGCTATATTTTTAAAAAATATTATTAATAGCAGCATTTATTAAAACCGTTGCAATACAAGTGCTACTAAAACTCAAATTTTTAGTAGTGATGGAGGGGTGGGAACCAATTTGGACGGTGAAGATGCAGCCGTAGCGGGCGCGGAGCTGCTTGAGAAGCGGCTCGATGTTGGAGAGGGAGTAGCGGAGCCAGTAGAGGTTGCCGATAAGCGGCAACGCAGGAGGAGCCTGCCTCGCGGACCTGGAGGCAGGCTCCTCCTCCTGGAAGGGAAGAGGAGGAAGAAGGTGGCTGCTGGGATGAAGAGGGAGAGGAGGATAAGGAGCCAGGGTTGCATGGCCAGGAGACTAGATCTTCTCGACGACGGGTTATGCTGTCAATAGGGCTATATAGGCGCGCCCCAGCGCGTCAAAATGTCATTTCAATTTTTTTTTAGTTCTATTAATAATTTAATATATATATTTTTAATTATATAAATAATTTTCTGATTATCTAGATTATATAGATTTATTATATATAAATATTTTTTATTTAATATAATCATTTTTTACTTTACATAATGCATATATTATGAAAAAAACATGCCTATAATATATTTATATTAAATAAAAAATTTTAAGTGATATTTTAATGTCATTTATGGGAATGAGTGCCAATAAATTTTTCTAGATTAACCGCTTACTAAATTAATTTATAACTATATTTATTAATCAATATATTTCTATATCTATATTTTATATTTATATTCATAAATATCACACATATATATATATTATTTTTATTTATCATTATTATTACATTTATTTTTATTAGTTATAAACAATTAAATTGTTATTCGAACTTTAAACGATTTCATCTAAATTTTTCTTAGAAAATCACTTCTGTAACTGACAAAAAAAATTATATTAAATAGGATTTGAGTTTAATGATTATCCCAAGCTAAGGTGGGCCTCCATATGGGCTTAAGCAAAGGCCCAATAAAAAATTTAATTTAATCAAATCATAATTTAACAATTTTCACCTTGATTTAATTAAAACATACTTCTAAGCAGACTATATAATTTCTCTAAGTAGAAACACCCTCTTTCCTTGGAGCTTTCACAGCTCAACTTTTTTAAATGTTAATCAAGTCTAAGCAATATACAAAGTTAAGTTAGTTAACCCATAATTGAGGTGGGCTCAATAAATCTGCAGAATTCACCTGACCTAAAACCTTTTATAAGTTGAATGCCACCACCTAACACATGCTCATCCAGTATGTGATATTTGAAATTAATAACTTTTATTCTTACCTGATAAACCTGTTCTTTAGAAAATAAGTTATTCTTTGACCTTCAAACTAAAAAAAAACAGCTTTCAATAAAATACCCTTAACAATCCACCATACTCAATATTTTTTCGATTTCATTGATAATAAAGTTTTTTTTATGTACATTACACTACAACAAATCTTTCTGTTAGGACATGCCACCAACTCCCAAATTCGATTATGATGAAGATGCTTCATAGAGTTTGGCCACTTGAAACTCTCTTTACCTTCTACTGCATCCTGAAATGACACGGGATAAGAAGCAATAACACGAAACGCATAAGCCACACTTTCTCTGAATCTCACTCTCCTTTTGCACTTCTCTTCTAGCCCTCCCTGTTGCAATAGAATAGAGCTCCTCCTGAGGTTGATGTACTACTTCTTCATCCTGATGTGAGGAATCATATGACTTGCTTCCAATTTCATCGAAGTTCTTCTCTAACTCCACCTTAATGACATCGTTGATCTTCTTTTTAGTCTGAACTTTCCTCTGAGGTTTCTTAAATATAGAAGCTTCATTAAACTTAACATCTTTGTAAAGCTCTAACTTTCTTGTGTTAAGGTCTAAAACTTCATACCCTTTCACACCAGAAGTGTACCCTATAAAGATACATTTTTTGGACTTACATTTCAACTTAGTTTTCTCTCCATTTTGCAACAAAGCATAAATAAGGTAACCAAAAATATGTAAGTTAAAATAATCAACTCGCTTATCCGACTATACCTCCTCGAGTGATGTGAGTTTCAATACCAATGAAGGTGACTTGTTCACTAAGTAATAAGCTATATTAATTGACTCGACTTGGAATAACTTTGACAAGCCAACGAACAATATCATACATCGTGTTCTCTCAAATAGTGTTTTGTTCATCCTTTTTGCTATCTCGTTCCACTTTGCGTTCTCGGGATAGTAAAATGCCGAGTAATATTTTTCTTCAAATAAAAATCTTGGAACTATTTGGAGGTGTACTCTCCACTATTATCTGTACGAAAAATTTTAATGTATTTGTTAGTAGTCTTTTTCCACACTTACCTTTCAATTCTTGAAATTTTCAAATACTTCTGATTTATGCTGCAAGAAATAAACTAAGGCTTTCCCTGAACAATTATCAATGAAAGTAACAAAATACTTGGCTCTTTAAGGTGAAGTAATTGGAAATGATCCTCATACTTCTAAATGCATATATTTAAGAATGTTATAGATATAATTTTGAGTATGAAAATGTGACGTGGCGAGCTCTCCGAACCTAAATTTTTTTCCTTGGGCGGAGATCCTTTCTTATATATTAAAATATTATATATATATATATATATTACATTAAAATTATTTATGTTATAGATATAATTTTGAGTCAAATTGAATCATAAGAGCTAGCTAGAGCCAATGAAAGCTGTGATCTCTGATCTAGAGAAAGATCGAAAAAAAAAGAAGGTACAGATTAAGATGTAAAATAGTTCTGAAATGGAAGAAGAACAGGCTAAAGGGAGGAGTTTCAGCAGCAAAAAGTTCAATAAAGGGCATGAAGATGAACCCCTTTAGCTATCAGGTTTGCTTTCTTCTCGGAAGCAAGCGAGCCTGCAGGGGATTCTTCATCACCACAGTGAATTGGGGCTTTTCCGAAAAATCAACCTCCTCTCCCTCAACACTTGTCCACTCGAATTCTCTCACTAAATTGGCAACGAAGAACTCGAGATGAAGAATGGCGAGCCCAAGCCCAGGGCACATCCTCCTCCCCACCCCGAAAGGCATCATCTTTATCTCTCTGCTCCCAGTTATATCCACCCCTTCTCCTTCCCCACCGGCCATGAATCTCTCCGGCCTGAACTCCATGGGATCCTCCCACAACTTCTCGTCCCACCCCATCTCCGCCACCATGAAGTTGATCCTCGCATTCTTCGGTATCACGTACCCTTCGAGCTCCACCTCCTCCGTTACCGAGTGCGGTAGCACGAAGTGCGCCGGCGGATGTCGCCGGAGCCCCTCCATGATCAGCGCCTTGAGATACGGCATCCTCTGTAAATCCTCCTCCTTGATGATCTCTTCTCCAGCCACGCTCTCGATCTCCTCCAACAGCCTCCTCTGCACCTCCTGTCGCTTCACGAGCTCCGCCATGATCCACTGCAAAGCCGTCGCCGTGGTGTCGGTGCCGGCGGTAAAGAACTCTGAGCAGAGGGTCACCATCTCCTCCTCCGTCAGCTTCCTACCCCCATCCTCCGGCAGATTGATATCGAGGAGGGAGTCGACGTAGGAGTGGACGAACCTCGCACCATCCTCGCTCCCCCGCTGGTTCTCCTTGTGCTCCTTGCGAGTTCTAATCAACGGGACGAAGATGTCGAACTGCCTCTGCCTCAGCCGCATCATCATCTCCCACCTATTGCGGAAGATATGCTTCGCGATGACCGGGAAGAAGATGAACACATTTAGCTTACTGGTGTACAGCAGGAGTTCCCTGTGGGCAGACTGGATGTCCCTTATCGCCTTCTCCTCAAGCTTCTCCCCGAAGCACATGAGCACGAGGAGGCAGAACATGGCGAACTGGAAGCTCTCCATGGCGACGACGGCACCGCCAGCGGCGGCCTCCGACTTGGACCGCAGGTCGCGAAAGAGTACGCCCAGGACCCACTCTCGTCCGGGCGCGAAAAGGCCGATCTTGGCCGGGTGGAGGATCTCGGCAGCGAGGTTTCGTCGGAGCAGGCGCCACAGGGGCCCGTAGCGGGCGAAGGAGATGTTGTGCTGATTGCTGTTGAGGACGCGGGTGACCTTACCGGAGGCCGGGCGGTCGGCGAAAGCGGCGCCGTGCTCGACAAGGGCTTTATGGGCAACGCGGCGATCGGAGATGAAGATTGTGAGGTGGGAACCGAGGCGGAGGGCGAAGATGGGGCCGTAGCGGGGGCGGAGCTGCTTGAGAAGCGGCTCGATGTTGGTGAGGGAGTAGCGGAGCCACTGGAGGTTGCCGATAAGCGGAAAAGACGGCGGGCCGGGTGGTAGGGCCCTCCTCTTGGAGGGAGAGAGGAGGAAGAAGATGGCTGCCGGGAGGAAGAGGGAGAGGAGGATGAGGAGCCAGAGTACTTCCATGGCAGGGGATTGAGATCTTCTCGATGAGGCCTCTGCTTCGGCTAATCGTTTTGTTGATTTTATAGCGAGATTTCTTTAGTCTGCGTTTTGATTTTCTCCGTTCACACAAACCGTGTGATCAGCGATGAAGACTGGAGGAGGGTTAGAAGAACTTCCAGATTGTTGACAGGGAAAAAAAAATATCATAATTTGATATAAAAACTTTAAAATTTTATATGTCACCACCTGAATTTATTGTCCATCTAATATAATTTATGTCATCTTCTCTAACGAGCTAGCAACGATAGAAAGCATGGAGCTGCTATCTACAGAGAAATTATTGTGTGCACCGGTGTACGGTACATCAGGCCAATTAACACACGACACATCAGCACGCCTGACCATTTTTATCCACATATCGTGTGCTCATTGGCCTGGTGTACCGTGCACCGGTGCACGCAAAAATGCAATGAGCGTGGGAGATGTTGAGCTATAACTAACCCTACAATGGTTGCCTTCCATTTCTTTTATCAGTTTTTTTCTCCTAAAAAGTTCATCCGTCAAATTTTGAAATGTACTCACACGTAATAACGGACCATCATATTTCATGCAAAAATATTTTAAATTTTAAATTTACGTGCACGTCATTGTTACTTCATTAATGTATGTATCATTAATCTCTCCCACAATTCACTTATGTTCCGCATTCCTTAGCTCAGAAACTGCAGATTTATTGGGAGAAACCCCTCGTCTCTTGCTCAAAATTAAAATTATTTTTTTAAGTTAAATTCAGTTCAATTAAAATGTGTATGAAGAATAATTTAATATAATTTCAAAGTCTAGTTAGGTATCTGGACAAAACCTGATGTTTGCATGAATTATTTCAAATTCTAATTATTAAATATACATGCATGCATAAGACCTCTGTTGATATATTTACATATATATGATAATGATTTTCTAGTTTATTGATTTGTTGATATATTTTTGAATCATTTTGCAGTTATTAATGCTTTAGCTTATTAGCTAGCTAGTTTAATTAGTCCTTGTATTTTTATATGCATTTTACCATAAAGTGCTTATTTGTTGAAAAAAATAAAACTTATATTGCTATTTACTTTTTTTTACGCATAATCAATTAAAAAGATATATTTTTTGATAAATTTGTTAAAAAATAATTTTTAAAAAATTCCTCACCAATTATACCAATTACTTCAAGTGAATATATACATATTATGCCAATTGATTGCGTTTTTCAATTTTAAAAGGCAGTTGCATTCATATAAATATATATATAATATTCAAAATTATTTCAATTTAAATTTTCAAACTTTTTTCTTAATATCTTTCTTGATAATTATGAGATATACTTCCAAAGAGGGATTCATTTATCTTCTAGAGACTTTTGGTTATCATCTGTGATATAAGGATTTTTTATAATAACGAACTTATATATAGTTGGAGAGTCAATTTTGTACTATTCTTTTAAATTGTTGCTCTATGTAAGTTACAGGATTTGAGAACTTATTATTTCGTTATGTTCATGTAGGTTTTTTTAATTTTCAAATTAAATATATTGGTCTACAAACTTGAGTAAAAGTACAAATAAATTATTTTTTAATAAAAATATTACTTTTATAATAAAAAATAGATATTTTTATATTTTCCTAATAGTAAGTTGTCCGATGACACTCTTTACTGAATCCTATTATAAAAGTAACTATTTTTATTATTTTATTGCTATAAAAATAATATTTATATGAAAAAGAGTTAATATATATTTTTATTTAAACTGCTAGACTAATTATTTAATTCAAAAACTAAATTGTTCCATATGCATGTAAGAAAAAGCAAGAAGAATCCAAATACTTTCCCTAAAAGACCATGTTATTTCCAAAGACCATGTTTATTTAAATATTATTTTACATATAATATATATTATATATAATTTTATAGTTAAATTTATATGTACTAGGCATGTTGTTATACATAATTTTCTTCAAAGCATATTGATGTACATAAAATATTTTAATATACATTCAAAAATCTTACGTGCGTAATACTATGCAAATATTGAGTTAATTATGAGAGAATTAATTTTATTTTGAGTGATTTGATTTCGATTAAAAAAAAATTAAAGTCAAGTTCAAATCAAATAAGATACGAGCGAGTTTTGTGCAAGTTTCGAATTTCAAATTTGCTCACCCTTATATTTTTTGAGTAAATATGATCCAAACTCCTAAGTCAGAAGAATTCTATTATAAGTTAGTCTTAACTACTTTAACATAATCTCAATTTCAATTTTTGAGATTGTAAATGCGTTATAATTTTAATCTCTTTTCTAGAATCTCACCTTTTTTTTATTATTTCTCATAAAATTATAAAATTTTATTATTATTTAATTAATTTGAACTGTTTATGTATTTTAAAAGATCATTACATCTCTATTTTTATATCTTTTAAAAATTTAATTTTTCATATTTCTAGTTTTTTTTTAAATTTAAAAATTTTAAAAATTTTAAAATTTTAAAATTAATTTAAAAAAAGCAAAAAATTATGATTGTGAATGATCCTAGTGCAAAAATAATAATTGTGTATTAATCAAAATCAAATAATAGCACTTTTACAGTTATAGTAACCTAAATTGAAATTTTAAAAAAATTTAGTATTAATATTTAAGGAAATTTACATATAGGACATTAAATTCATCACAAATTATGCATTTCACCACCGTTTAGTAAATATTACGCATATCACACTCTGCTTATGTTGGCTATTGTTACAATAGAAATATAAAACCCATAAGCAGAGTACGTAATATTTACTAAATGATAGTGAAATACATAATTTGTGATAAATTCAATGTCCTATATGTAAATTCTCCTAATTTTTAATGCCTTTTCTACCCCTACTGACCGATGCAATTAACCCCTTTTTTTTACTTTCAATTTTTTTATTTTTTATTATGGAAGTCATGACTGGACATATCCAAGATGAAGTGCCTTGGTGTATGCTCTTCGCAGATGATATTGTCCTTATTGAGAAAACTAAAGAAGGAGCTAAAGCGAAACTAGAGCTTTGGAGGAATGCTCTAGAATCTAAAGGTTTGCATCTCAGTAGATCAAAAACTGAATATATGGAGTGCATATTTAGTCAAGAAAGAAATACTTATATTGGAGATGTGACAATTAGTGATCAAATTGTCAAGAAGAGTGAGCGTTTTAGATACCTTGGATCAATTATACAAAATGATGGCGAAATAGATAATGACGTTATTAACAGGATTCAAGCAGGCTGGGTAAAATGGAGAAATGCTTCTGGTGTGTTATGCGATAGAAAAATCCCATCCAAAATTAAGGATAAATTTTATAAAACTGTAGTAAGACCAGCGATGATATACGGTGCTGAATGCTGGCCTGCAAAGAAAAAACATACAAATAAAATAAATATTGCAGAAATGAGAATGTTAAGATGGATGTGTGGATATACACGAAAGGATAGAATGAGAAATGAGTATATCCGAAAGAAAGTTGGTGTTGCACCAATTGAGGATAAACTTAGAGAAAGTCGGCTTCAATGGTTTGGACATCTAAATCGTAGGCCAATTGAAGCTCCAGTTAGAAAATTTAAGTTATTGAATTTTGCCCATGTACAAAGAGGAAGAGGGAGACCAAAGAAGACATGTCAAGAAACTATAAGGAGTGATCTTAGTTACTTAAACTTAGATAAGAATTTGGTAACTGATAGAGCGCAATGGAAATAAAAGGATTCATGTAGCCGACCCCACCTAGTGGGATAAAGGCTTGGTTGTTGTTGTTGTTGTAATATCTCATAAATGGAGATTTTTTTATTTTATTTTTTTATTGGGGCCTTTACATACATACCCCTTAAATTAACATAAATTACATATTAAACCCTTTATTTTTTAATTTTATAACTTAATCCCCTAAATCATCCGAAAATAAAAACTAATAGAATACATGTATTTGCAAATATGTTTATAATATTTGTATATACATATTATTGATAATAAGCATTCAAATAATTATAAATCAGCAAAAAATATCTTTTAAAAATCTTGAGAAAGACCTAAATATGTTTATTTTTAGATGATTTAGGGGATTAAATTGTAAAATTAAAAAATTCGAAGTTTAATATATAATTTAAGATGATTTAAGAGGTATGTATGTAATTCTCTCTTTTTTTTTTATTTTATGGTACACATCAATGGAGATTGAATTAGCTTACAAATGCAATTAAACCAAATATCTTATAAAATGGAAGCATTGCTTTATTGACGCGAAGTTTAAACTAATTGCGTTCAACCGCATAAAAATATCGTTTTTAATTAATTTCAAAGTAGCCCAATTTAAGGAAGGGTCACGTGACGTCATGGCTTAGCTCACTTTGAACCGATTTGCTAAAAAATGAGTTGTTCTCAACTTCTCATTACAAAATTAAGAAACTAATTTCTTTTATATATATTTTCATTTTTACAAAAATTAATATTACAAATTTTTACTATTAAAAAAATTTAAATTTTATTGATATAATTTTTATTATTAAAATTAATTTTAAGTAAAATCTTATATATTTTTTAATAAAATTTTAATATTAAAATAATTTTATTTCACATAATAATAATAAAAATAAATTTTAAATAAATTACACTCAGATTTTTAAATTTAAGATATAATATTATATAAGAATATAAATTTTTATTTTTAACATTTGATTTTCATATAATCACCAAATGATTAATTCTTATTATTTTTATTATTAAAATTTTTTTAAAAATTTAATTTTATTCTTACCTTTTACCCGCATCCCCCCTCAACTCTCAAGAGAGTAGGATGGGGGACCCGTGGATTAATCTCTCAATAATAAAAAAAGTTATTTGATAATAATATTAAAAATTAGGACTATATTAAAATTATAAAAACTTGAATAAGATAATATGCCATAGCGTTAGAGATTTAGCCGTAATTTATCATTAAATTTTTTCTATTTCTAACCTCCAAACAACTCAAATTAAAGTTCAACTATAGTTAACTTAACTCTTAAATCAAAGTTGTTTATAGGACAAACTATATAACGAATAAATTACATGTGTATCCCTGAGTTTAAGATATACACAAACTCATGATTTTAATTTTTTAATATTTAAGTTCCTAATTTTTAAATTATTAATTATTAATGAGATTATTTTGTAATTTTTTAATTATTAAAGTTTTATAAAATCTCAATTTTATCATTTTTGTCCTTCCCTCTCGCATGTACTGGCAAAATCAACGGAGGGGACCTCTCTTCCTCTTATCTCTCTCTTTTGCTCTCTTATTGCAGAAAAATTATTACAGTTGCACAGCCTAATACGTAAATTTTGCGGCAGTCATTCGACGTGCGATACCTATGTGCAGGTCTCACCATCACGGCTCGGCATATGTAATAATTTTTATCACATATGTATCATAAAATATCTCATGCATAGCAGATTTCATCATATATGTATCATAATATATCTCATACGTAGTAATTTTGATCACATGTATCATAAAAGTTCACAAAAATTACTACATATGAGATATTTTATGATACATATGCGATAAAAATTATTACGTATGAGATATATTTTAATACATATGTGAGTAAAATTGTTACGTATGAGATATTTTATGATACATATGTGATAAAAATTACTACGTATGCTAAGCCATGATGGTGGGACCCGTATGCAGGTGTTGTACTTCGAATGACTGTCGCAAAATCTACGTGTTAGACTGTTCGACTGCAATAAATTCTCTTTATTGCAGGCAAGAGAGAGGGAAAGGAGAAAAGGGTGGGGACATTTCTCAGAATACACACAATGAGAAAGATGACTTAAACTTTAAGCTGGTTCAAAATTTCACTTCAAAATTTCTAGCAGATTGAAATTTTAAGCAGCTTATACTTAAAAGTTTTAAGTCGTTACGAAACAAAGTCTTAATTAATCAATTGACTGAATATCATATCAATCTGGGTAATGACTATTTTGTAATGCTTAAGCTTTAGTAAGAAAATCAAAATCTATAATGCTATAATTAGATTAATCAAAATAGTAAACATTTTTGCTCTTTGATGAATTAATATTAATATTAATAAAAAAACATTCCTTTGCAGAATGTAATTACTTGTTAAATTGTTTGTCTAAAATCTAAACATCACTGTTAAAAGTCAAACAAACACACCCATCGATCTTCAACTTTAAGGCTCTGTTTGGTAATAAGAAAAAAAAGAAGATTTAGTTGGAATTTTTAGTGATTTTTGAAAAATGTGTATGATATTAAATAAAGTAAGTTAGTTATATTAAAAATTGTGTATGATGTGAAATAAAATTGATTAATTTATTGAGATTTGTGTTAGATGTGAAATAAAGTGATTGTTTAATATTAGAATTTGTGTGAAATAAAATATAAAATAATTTTATAAATTTTTTTAAAATAAATTTAAGATTTTGGCCACGGTAATTTTAGCCGATCATCATAAGTTACAGTAGATGCATATTTTATTCCAATTAGAAGTCAAACATAACTTAACATTTATTCACGAGGAAGCAGCATCAGCAGCAATTCGTCGTCTTCCCCAATCCTCAATCTACGGCTTTACTCCGGGGAACCAATCGAGTTCGCAGGGGATTCTTCATCACCACGGTGAACTCCATCTTCTCCGATAGATCGACTTCATCTCCTTCTACCATTCTCCACTCGAACTCCCTCACCAGGTTCGCCACGAAGTACTCGAGGTGCAAAACGGCGAGCCCAAGCCCCGGGCAGATCCTCCTCCCTGCCCCAAAAGGCATCATCTTTATCTCCCTACTCCCAGTTATGTCCACCCCAAATCCTTCCCCTCCGGTCATGAACCTCTCCGGCCGGAACTCTATAGGCTCCTCCCAAACCTTTTCATCCCAAGCCATGTCCGCCACAGTGAAATTGATCACCGCCTTCTTGGGAATTAAATAGCCTTCGAACTTCACGTCCTCCGACACCGAATGCGGCAGAACAAAGTGGCCCGGCGGGTGCCGCCGGAGACCTTCCATCACCACCGCCTTGAGATACGGCATCTTCTGAAGATCTTCTTCTCTGATCTCTCTATCCCCAAGCACCCCGTCGACCTCCTCCGCAAGCTTCGTCTGGATCCCCTGGTTTTTCACCAGCTCCGCTATGATCCACTGCAGGGCCGTCGACGTTGTGTCAGTGCCGGCATTCAGGAACTCGGAGCAGAGCGCAACCACGTCGTCCTCGCTGAGCTTCTTTCCCCCATTTTCCGGCGGCTCGATGTCGAGGAGGGTGTCGATGTATGAGCAGACAAATCTCTCCCTCCCTTGTTTCTCGTACTTCCTCTGCTCCATGCGAGTTCTAATCAAGGGGTCGAACACCTCCTTCTGCCTCCGGCGTAGTTCCCTCGCTTTCTTCAGGCTTTTTCGGAGGAAGAAACTCAAGATCTCCGGAAAGAAAACGAGGCTGTTCAACCTGCCGACATGTAGGAGGTAATTTCTTTGAGCGGTTTCGATCTCCCTGATCGACTTCTCGTCAAGCTTCTCCCCGAAGCACATCAGCACCAGAAGGCAGAACATGGCGAACTGGAAGCTTCCTTTGGGGTCGACCACCCCATCGCCGGACTTAGACCGTGCTCGAAGGTCGCGGGAAAGGATATCGAATACCCAGCGGCGGCCGTCGGCGTAGATTCGGACACGGGAGGGGTGAAGAACATCAGAGATTAGACTTCGCCGTAGGACGCGCCAGAAGGGGCCGTAAGCGGCAGCGGAGATCACGTGCTGGTTACTGGAGAGGAAGCGGGCGGCGGGTAGCGGGATGGGGCGGTCGGAAAAGGAGGCGCCGTGCTCGACGAGGGCTTTGTGGGCGAGGAGGCGGTCGCTGATGAAGATGGCCGGGACGGAGCCGATGCGAAGGGTTATGATGGGCCCGTAGCGGGCACGATACTGGCGAAGGAGCGGCTCGAAATGATGGAACCTGAAGGACCGCCGGAGCCAGAAGAGGTTACCGACGAAAGGCAGTGCAGGCGGGCCAGGGGGAAGCTTGGACTTGTTGGAGGAGGAGAAGAGGACGAAGACGGTGGTGACGGAGAGGAACAGGGCAAGGAGGAAGCAGAGGAGCAGGCTCTCCATAGCGGATAAAGTTTGCCAAGAACTTCTTGTGCTGATCTTTTATTTCACGACGGTTCAAATATAAAAACATATTATTTGATACTTTTGCTCAAAATTTTGATCATATAAATAATATTTAACTTCGTTAAGACTTAAAACAGATTAATGTTTTTTATTTCAGAGATCAAAATTAAATTATTAAAAATTATAAAATTATTACTTAAAAATATTATATAAATATGTAGATATTTTGATAATAAAATATAATATTAAAATAATAATAAATAAAACGTCAACTAAAGAGTTCATATTCTCCATCTGTTAATAAATCTAAATTATCTTCAAAGGAAAAAAAAAGAATGACGATTATCTAATAGAGAAACATGCTCGTGCCATTAATGAACTTTTCACGAGCAATTAAGAAATTTGAAATATAATATACTAGAAAGCACTTCAAATGTCTAATTAGAAAAGTAAATGAGTGCAATATACTAAACTATACATCACAACTATTCCATAAATCGAAGTTGAGTTCCATTTGGAAGCTGAGGAATTGACAAATCAACTATCATTAACAAGTGAAACACAAGAGTGTCCCAACAAGGAAAAATTATTGGGTGCGCCGTCCGAACCCAATAACTTCTCCCCAACAAGGTCATCCAACTATGGAGCTTTACCTAGCCCAATGGGTGGGAGCTTGCCTGGTATCAGGAGATTCCAGGTTCAAATCCATACAACTACAAATCTCAAATAAGGTGGGGTGGGGGGAATCGTGGTGTTTAGGGTGAAAGAATCAAAGAAAAGAAAAGAAAACAAAAGAAAAAACAGTCATCCAACCACTAACAATGAATTCCACCTATACCACCTCTCCCAAAAAGCTTTTCAAATTTAGGTATTCGAGCTGTCCAAAATTCATTTTAAGCAGCAAAAAATATAATTCCATGATATAAGATTACTACTACAATAACTGTTAGGCCTCGTTTGATTCGAGATAATTTTTTTGCCCAACACAAATTTCAACTATAAAAATTAACTTTACTTCATATTTAATATAAAGTATTTTATATTTTATATACTTTCTAATATTAAAATAAATCTCTCTTCCATTAAACTTTAAAAATAAAATATTTTTTTTCTTGTCTAAAAAAAAACTCAAATCAAATGAGACCTAATATCATATCATACTTGCCTCCTTGTACACCAAACATTTATTGGCTTTATTAGATTCATATACAACCAAAAAAGTTGACACTCAACAACACGATACCACCAATAAAATCAAGACATAATCACCTAAAGTGAGCCTTATGGTCGGGGTGGGCGGCGTAGAGCGTGGAGCAGCGGTCACAACGCCGCTTCTTCGCGCAGTGCTTCCGGCGGAAGTGCTTCTTGATTCCGGTGAGGTCGCCGAGGGCCCGGTGAGTGGTGGTGCACGCAGATGCTCTCCGGGCAGACGTAAGCCTTCTTCCTCCCCCCGCTCGTCGCGGAGCGCTGCCGGAGCCTCCACGGCAGGTTGCGCTGGTGAAGATTCAGGTTTTGGTTGGGCTGGAAGCCCTTGCCGCAGACGAAGCGGTCCGTGGCGATGAGGGTTTTGCTGAAGACGAGCCGCTGGAGAGAAGCGGCGCTGGCGGGGAAGAACTTCTCCCTGATGCCCTAATTCTGAATTTTCGCGGCTCCACCTCCGCTTTAGCTTCATCTTTCATCTCGTAGCCGTTTGATTTCGATCGGACGATCAAGTGTATTTCGGATCCGAACTCGACCCGATTTTTTTGGGTCGGTTTTATTAACCAAAAATTTGACTCAACCCGATATTATTTGGCGCATTTTTATATTTAATATAACAATATTTTTATAGGTACTAATAATATGCCTTTGTCAATAATGTTTGACGTACTCTTCTACAAAGTCTTCAACTGCTATATATCTTTTTTTTTTTTTTTTCAACTGCTATATATCTTTATCTCTAAAAAAAAATCAGATGCATAGTTTCTATGCATCAAAAACTTAACATGAAAAATTTATATGATATACATTTAATACTCCAACATTATGATTTCTAATCAAATTCAAATATGACATTAAAAACAGAAAATCATACAGATGATCAAATTAGAAAATATACAAGAAATGGTAGAAGAAGTTTCTGTCAAAAAGGAGATTTTTTAAAAAACAAAAAACAAAAACAGAAGCAGTAAAAATGACAAGACGAAATTCATGAAAAGAGAGAAGCAATTGAGAAAGGAGGAGAGCGACTTCCAATATCCAAGCGCCGAAGAACCTCCTCCCTGCTCCTCACGACTCTATGGAAGAGGTCCCGCACCTTCATCTCGAATGGCAGCAATCCGTCTTCGAGGCTCCGGCTCACCGCCGCCAGCTCCGCTGCTTTTCCAATGGTTTCCCCTCCGTTACTCACCGCCTCCATCACCTCCCTGCCCACTCTTTCAACAGCCAAAGTCTCCGTGAGAATCCCGGCCACCGCTGCGAACGTCGTGCCTCCACCTCCCCTCTCCCTTCTCCTCTCCTCAACGACCCTGTCCTGAAGCGCCGCCAGCGCCACCGTCCAGGGAATCTGCCTAACCGCCGTCGCCGGCGGTGGGGAGGAACCCGCCACCCCTCCGCCGCAAGGGAACGCCAGAACTAAAACCCACATGACAAAGGCAAGCATCGTGCTGATGGTGTTCACGGCGATCGCCAGAACAGCAGCGCTGCCGGAATCACAGCTCCGAGGGGCGGCGGTGCTGGTGGCCATGGCCTGTAGCTGCTTCGTCGCCGACCAGGACCGCGAGATCTTGCTGCTTGTGAAGGATAAAGCACTCCTGCCGGCGAGCTTAGAGAGCGCGCTCCTGGCACGGTTTAGCCGAGACGGCGCGGGTGGAGCAAGGGGGATGAGGGCGGAGGCGGCGATGTCGGCGTGGCGGTTCCAATTCCGGAGGGAATCGATCGAAAGGGAGACGGAATTGCAGAGGTCTAGGGCTTTGAGGGATCGATCGAGGAGATCGGAGACGGCGCGATCGAGGGGGGGCCGCGAAATTAGGTTAGGGTTTCGCGAAAGGACGAGGTGGAGGAACGATTTGAAGTCGGATTCACAGTCGAGGAAGGCGTCGATGAGTTTATACAGGAAGGGGAGGGACACAACAGGGCGGCCGCCGCCTGCGGCGGCGGCGGGGCAGGATTTTTTAGTGCTGCCGGATGAGATGGTGAGGGGGAGGACAGACTGGAGGGAAGTGACGAGGCGGCAGTGCAAAAGATCTAGCTGGAGGAGCTCCTCCTCGGAGGAGGGTTCCATGGAGGCGACCTGATTCCGGCGGAGGCTGATGACGGAGATGCTGCGGAAGGACATGGAGAGGGACACCGACGGCCCTCCACGGCATTCCGCCCCCGCTGCCGCTGTAGGCATCGCCGAGGAGAAGAGGTCCGGCTGAGAGTTGGTGAGGAAGAGAGAGAGAAGGATTCACGTCGGGGGCTAATGGTGGCGGGATGTCGTAGGGAGTCGATAAGCTGGGCTTAAAATGGCCATCTGCTAGCAAATGGTCCAACGGACGCCGAGCAGAGCGAGCATTGCAACTCATTCAAGACCGAGTCAGTTCCGAGTCATAACTCAAATCTGATAAATCATTTTGAGTCAAGTTTTAGTTAGCATCAACTCTTTAAAAGAAGATAATTTATTTTTTAATGAAAAAAAAAAAATTATTTTTTTGATGAAAAAAAAGTTAATTTATTTTATTTCACATACTATATTAATTTTAATATAATTTTCAGTTATATCTAAAATATTTATATAAAAAGTTTAATTCTATTTTACATTATATAAAAAATTTACATTAATCTTTACGTCATATATATGTAAATTTTTAATTAAAGGATATATATTTTCATATATAAAATGAATTTTCACTAAAGGTTGAATATTCTCTAATTCTATGATGCTAAATGATGAATTATATCCCTGAAAGCATCTTATGGGCTTTTAGTGGGTTTACAATTTCAATATAGATTTGTCTTTATAATTATTAATAATAATTTGTGGCTGTGCTATTTAAGTTGAGATGCCACGTGGACACCTAGATCAAAGTGACTTCATGATGTGTAAATATTTGAATGAAAGTTGAACTTAAATAACTTTTGTTTTATCTTAAAATTTATGTATTATATAAAATAAATATAATTAATATTTTAATATTCACATATGATATATAATTAAAATTAAAATTTTTAAGTTTTAATTCTTGTTTGATGCGATGATATTCTAGAACGTAAAATAAAGCTGATATTTTTTTAAAAAATTATTGAGCATGTGAAATAAAATAATATTTTTTTATATTAAAATTTGTGTAGAATAGTTACAAAATTTATTTATTTATTATTATTATTATTATTATTTTAAAACTAATACTATTTTGATACTGATTTTAATTTTCACACCAAATAAAGTCATAAGGTATAATTTGTTATTTCACAAACCTAATTTAAAACAAAATACTTAAAAGAACAAAATAACCCAACATATAATTCATTTATATATACGAAATTTATATCCGACTAGTTAGAGTACTCACTGAATTGAAACGGATCAATTTTAGATTAGTTCTACCAATTTAAGAGCCAGCCTTCTAAGTTCCTATTGGCAACTTGTTTCATGACCGATTGTTGATATACTTAGTCAGTTTCAATTCAGATCGGTTTAAAAAATTTGTCATTTTTAATTTTCTAATTTTTAATTATTTTATTTAGTTTTTTTTTAAAAAAATTTATATTGAATCAGACCTTGATTCATGGGAACGTGAAACGGGTAAGAATTCATCCGATCTGATTTATTCTAAGTTAGAAACGCCCACGGAATTTTTTTTTTATTTTAAATTCGATTCCACTAAAGATAATAGATAAAAACAAAATAAAAAATTTCTCCGCCAAGGTGCTCCCCGGCCGCCACGTGTCGCGCTTTGAGGTCATTCATATAGGAAGTTGGGAGGCGGCCCAGAGTGCTCCAAGGATATGGTTTCTTTTGTGAGCCGTCGATCCCTCTCTGATCGAAGATCGAACGGTGTAGATTGTGGCTTGGCCGGCCAAAAATTACGGTTGGATGTGCCATAAAATTCCCCAAAGATCATTGGATGGAGTCCGAAGGGACACTGAGAAGGAAAGGAGAAGGCACTTCGTCAAAAAAATATTTTTAAATATACATATAATTCAACTTAAATTTAAAAATAAAATTAATATGATTTAAAATAAATTCGAAATTAATAGACCAAAAAGATTTTGAAAATTATATTTATGATAAATTGTATTTTTCCGGGATCAAATGGGCATTATAAATTAATCTCAACTTTTGAGAAATCTCTATTTTAATCTAACAAAAACTTATCATTTTCACTAGCTTTTCAAAATAAGAATTATGACATTTTATTATTTTTGACTAACTTGAATAGTTAATATATTTAAAAAATTATTATACCCTTTTATTCCTAAATTTTTTAATAAATTTAATAAAAATTTAAAATTTAACTTCTCTAATTTCTTAATATTTTTTTTGAGAAAAAAATAAAAATAGTAATGTTAATATTTCAAAATCATATCTTAAAAGGCCAAAAAAATTAATAATTATGAATAATATTACAACATAATATTAATAATTATCTCCATACACCAAAATACAATTTACTCTCAATTTTAATAATAGAGAATTACATATACAATACTACATCTAATAAATTTACAAATTTTATGATCAATTTTTAAAAACTATAAATTTAAAAAAAAATCAATTATAAATTACATTTTATATATCTCAATCTTTGTAAGTATATTTAATTGAAATATAATTTTTTATTTATAGATAAGAGTGTTAAGTAGATGAAAATGAATTCGACTCAAAAAAATGTATTAATTTTCACCATAAAGTAGGTCGACATTATATAATATCTTGCACTTTACTTTCAATAATTTTTAAATCACTGCCACTGCAAATTAATAATTAGATATTATTATTATTTTAAATGATCAAATTTCAATCACATGATAATAATTAGTAGGAAAATATTGACGACATGTAGAGCTGGTTTGATTCAAGTTTTTATGTTAATCTAATATAAATTTTAATTATAAAAATTAATTTTATTTTATATGAAATATAAATATAAATATTTAAATTAATTTTTTAATATTTTTTAATATTTTTAAATATTAAATTAATATTTTTTTAATTAAATTTACAAGATAAAATATATAATTTTTTTATTTAAAATTTAACTCGCGAACCAAACAAGATTCAAAGGTCTAATAATGACAAGAGATCACCTTTAAAAATAATACATCTTTCAAAAAATAATCAGGACGATGAATTGCAATTTTTTTCATTTGTAAAAAAATTATCACTAAAATTTTATTATTTTATATATTTATATTTAAATTTTTAATAATATATATTCACTGTAAAAATCAAATTAAAATTATAAGTTATACGCAATTCATTACATAAAATTATGATATATAATTTTTTGGTCAATATATAATATTTAAAATTTAAATATCAAACATATAGATAATTAAATTTTAATGATATATATGCAATTGCCCCTTAATTCTAAGGAGAGCGAATAAATCCGAAGAATTGAGAACCGATCAAGAACTGAAACGATCAATTCGGCTCGGTTCCAATTCGATTCGGTTCGAGTAATGGTTCCAAATTTATTGGAACTATTCAATTTGAGTCGATTCTCAGTTCTAATGCTCCGAGAAACAGGAATAACTCGAACTGAATTAATTATTGATTTTTAAATATTGTATGTTTAAATTTTAGTTATGATTCTTTAATATTATTATTTTTGTATTAATTGGGATGTATCTAAAATTTAAATTTATAATTATAACTATTCAAGAAAAATTATTTAATTTTTTAAATTTTTATTTTTATATTTTTTATCACATATGAAAGAGAAATTATATTTTAAGCTTGGAATCGAACTGAACTGGACCCAAACTGAAAAATTTTAGTTTGAGTTTGATTTAAGTCCAGTTTAGGTCCAATGAACTTAATTCGATTTTGATTCCTTAAATCATAAAACCAAATATAGCCAATTCAATTTCAATTTCTTATAGAATCGAATCGAATCTATCCGAGTTACACCCCCTACTTAATTCTAATTAAAAGTGTGATATGTTCTGATTTTGAATTGATTTTTTAATTAAATCAACTTTTATTATAAATTATATTTTTTAAATTAAAATATAAAACATCATGAAATCATTTTTATAGTTTATCCGTGCATTTATATTTTAATTTTAATATATTAACTACCATAAAAAATTTATATTAATTAAACTTCTTTATATATATATATATGCTATGAAAAATTCTACCTACATTTATAACATGTTGAGTAGAAGTTTAATCGATCACATTTCAAGTGATTCAATTCAAAGTGATAAACAAATTTAAATTAATTTTAAATTAAATTTAAGATGAGTAAGATTGATTTCGAGTTTGAAACAAAATTCCTATATGCACATATTTAAGATATTTGTAAGATAAAACATTATAAAAATAAGCTTCTTCGTCCAAATGGTTGTAGTTAAATGCACGTATTTCTCCACTTCAACAATATAATTTGAAATATTAGCTAGAGCTACTTATATTATTTTAATAGATCATAAGTAAAAATTAAATAAGTCCACCCAACTCTACAGTCTATTTATTATAACTTTTGGGTATTATATTTTAATAAATTTAATATGTTTTACTTTATTTTAATATAACTATAAAATTTAATTTAAAAATTAAAAATGCAATTAACATTACATAATATGAATCTAATAATTAATATTAAAATTAATACTAAAAAATAGATTATTAGCGAGTTATAATTGAATTGACCAGCCAACTTGTACCTGAATCGCCTTAGGCAGGTCAAATTCAAATTAACATATTTATGACTAATACTCATATAAGCTTAAACTATACCGGATTAAGCTGGGCCAAGTTCGGCTATATCAAAGTAGTGTACATCAAAGAAATGAGGATAAATACAATATGAAATATATATATATATATATATAGTAACATTAAATTCAAGAAATAAGATCGGTAATTAAGCTCGAATAGAACCAAAATCAAGAATGACTAGCTCGAACTTGACACGATGCCAGCCCTGCGAAAGCAGATGATTTTGTGGAGTCAACACTCACCCATGGCCATGGCTCAGGAGAACGAAAATTTATTGGGTTCGAATGCCCCCGCCACGTCACATTTTCGGACCTGCCTGTAACAAGCACTTTTAACTTATAGGTGCTTGTTATAGAGATTTCTATAACAAGCACCTATAACAAGCACAATTTTTAT
This sequence comes from Apostasia shenzhenica, assembly GCA_002786265.1. NCBI lineage: Eukaryota > Viridiplantae > Streptophyta > Magnoliopsida > Asparagales > Orchidaceae > Apostasia > Apostasia shenzhenica. The sequence goes on from KZ452027.1 coordinate 364,868, forward strand.
ATTTCTATAACAAGCAGTTTTAATTCTATAACAAGCACATTTATACCTATACCAAGCAGGTCCGAAAATGTGCTTGTTATGGGATATCCGAACCCAAGTTTTCTTCCAAGAGAACAGACAGGAGCAGAAAGAAACATGAACACGAAAATTCAGTGAATTATGATATAAATCTTCCATATAAACTAGGAAGAAGAACATAAAGAGATTGAAAGGTGGTTACAAAAATTAAGGAATCTTATAGAAGAAAATGATCAATCATGTGCTGAATAACATCTGCACCTTCTGATTCCATGAAGGAATACTTAACCTGAAACAGAAGCCACGTTATTAGATACCAGAATTACAAAACTAATAATAAAATGTAATTCAAAAAGGAAGAGGCAACAAAGAACCTGAATAACACTGTGTGCTGCAATCCTCTGCATGCTGCTATGAAAGCTAACATCCACTCTATCCCAAGATAATCTGGAAAGACATGCAACCATCTCTTCTGTGGCATGAAATGAAAAAGGACGGGTTCAGGAGCCGCCGCGTGACTGCAATTCGGAATGAACAAAGTACTATATCGATGATCTAGCACTATTGTTCATTACGGGTAAAGCCAACAATGTCATTCAAACAAATCAAACCTAACCCGAAGAAGCTTCTGCCCGCAGGGCCAAGAACTATAACCTGAATTTTATCAAAATAATGGTAAAGTTTGTCCAAACTCTACTCAACCTGTCAGGTTTGGGCCAACCCCACCGACTTCCTAGTTCCTAACAACACAATTCTTCAAAAAAAGTATGTAGGTTGTGTTCACCTTGATTGTAAGCTTCAGTCTTGAACCAAACCGATCTAACAAAACCCAGATAGCATATTTTGGGTTATGTTAGAGGCTACTATAAGGTCATATAAAGGGTTGGGTCAAACCGTGACACCCTGCACACAAGTTTTTAGTTATTGGCTAGAAATATTTCCATGTAAAACTTAGTACTACCACCATAAAATTTAGTGATAAAGTGAAAAAGATCATAGAAAGAGAATGGGTTCAAGGAAGTACGGTCAAAATGCAAATATTGATAAATGGGTTGTTTCTATCAGAGGTACCAGTTTACTGAAAAAGCAAAAAAAGAACATACCCATTTCATCAAAAAAAATGGAAATTAGTAAATCAAAAACCAGTCATAACTCACCATACTTTTAAAAGACCAGTATCTTAATTTCATGCAAATTTAGGGAGCAAAGAATTACAACAACAATAGACAACAAAATTGCAAACAGACAGTCTCTTGACTTGAACATTGCGATAATCACTGATCTTGAACGTTTTGGCACCATGCACCTGTTGTCCACGGCCAAACATCATGCTGGCGCAATGTTTTAGAAATAACAATTCATTACATCACAGAGAAAAAAAAACAATGTTCATATCATATATATAGAAACTACATCAAAAAGGTTTAAACACATGACAGCGTAGTCTCCCATTCCCACTATTTTCTCTCCTGCTAGCAATCCCTCTCTCTGTTGGTTTAGGGGAGTGAATGGAGTGTAATTAAAATTTTAAATTTTAATTAATATTAATAAAAAAATTTAAGTACTTTTAAAACTACCTATTATTGTGAGACTTTTATTATTTTTTGAGCAAAAACGTTTAAGCAAGTTCTTTTGAGCAAAAGTAAGTGAGCAATTTTAAAGTGACATCTACAAAAGAAAGTAAAAATAGTATATATATATATATTTACTTATACTTAGTATAAATATAACTATATATGTAAATTTCATTTACTAATATATAAGATGTGAAGTGCGTAAATATAATTATTTTTTTATTATTAATAATAATAGTATATTATATGTGTAAATATATATATATATATATATTTATATATCAATAGATATTTATAAATATTAGTATATATGTAGATGGTATATATATGTGCACAAAAAATGTTAACGAAAAGTTAGTATTAATAGAAAAAATTGCAGAAAAGTAAAAGTTAGTGTACAGAATTGAAACTTCTATATAAATGTTAGTAAAGAAAAAAATGTGCAAAAAATAAAAGTTGATATTGCAGGAAGTAAATATTAGTGGTACAAAAAAGTAAATATTAGTAAATTAGGTGCAATAAGTAAATTGCAGAATATAAATTTAATAATCAAATAACTTACCTATATTGAGATGGACAAATTAATAAATTTCTGATCATTGGACATTTTTTGTCGGAAGAATTTAATTCATCTGATGTACTAACCCGCTCCATTCCACTGATATAGTTAAGTTAAAAATAAATTTTATATTATATATAACTTAATTATATTGGAATGGACAAAACAGAGTATTTCTGACGTTGGACATTTCTGTTAGGTAAATTGAATTTACCTAACATATTAGCTTGATTCCGTTTCACTGCCATAATTAAATTATATTAGATACTTAGTTAAGTTAATTAGATTTGGGGGGTGAGTAGGCGTAAATTTTGATTAACCAACTTACCAAGTTTAGTTATCTCACAAAGTTTGAATAATTTAAATTATTAAGTATTTTGAATTAGCTCAATTTATTATGTCTAAAAATCTGATCATTAAAATTTTACTTAAAATCATTTTAAAAACAAATTCACTATAATAGTGTAATAAGCAAAAAAAATAATGCAAAAATGAAAAATGATATAAGATGTATAGTGATTAGACTATTTTTTTGCCCAATCCACTCCCCCTTACTTCTCCTTCGGGATTTCACTGTTCCAATCTTATTATTGCCAAGCTCATGCCCTAATACAAGAAATAAAATTATGTGTTTTCAATCCAAAGGCACAAATCAATCTCTTGATTCTTTTCACCGGGGGAAGGAATAACTTCACCCCTCCTTTTACCTAGGGACAAATAAAAAACCTCTTCGCATAGAGAGACTCAAAACCAAAACAAGTACAAAAAATTGAAAGACCCTTATGGGTCATACAAGAAATAACTCATTTTAAAATTTTACAAGAGTCCCATGTGCAAGAAAACCAGCTCAATTTTCTAAAAAAAAATTTAGTATCATCTTTCTGAATATTCTGTGAAATATAAAGATCAAAGAAATGAAAACAGAGAGATAAAACTTGATGAAATATTTCAATATGATGTGAAATCGGGTAAATAGAAATTTGGAAAAAAAATTTGAAAATAATATAAAGTAAAATCCCCTGAAAATTTTTATGTTGGTGTAGATTTATCTAAGATAATTCATTGTAAATATTTTAAAATTTTTTGAATCTTGTACAATTTATAAAAATTTAAAGAGAAAAATCAAATAAGTAATATACATATCGGAGAATCTTTAAAAAAAATCAATTTGAAGAGAAAAAGAAAATATTCGAATAAAAACATATTCGAAAATCCAAGAACTCTCTAGAATTGACTCCCAACGTTGTGAACAGAAACTTTGAGCTTGAGGAGAGAATTTTTCAGATGAAGAATAAGAGAGCTTGGAATTTTGGTTTACTAAAGAGAAATATTAACCCAAAATCTCGATTATTTATATATAAAATGAGGGGTAAATTGGTCATTTAGGTATTATAACTTTTATAAAATAAATGAAAACAAAACCAACAACTTAACTTATTTTATGACTAATTTTAAGGAGTAAAATAAGAAAGTGAGAATTAAATAATAATAGTAAGATTCAAAAATTCTAGTAATTTAAAATATCGAGTTTTGTTGAAGGTATTGGAAATCGATTAAAAATAAATTTAATAAAATTTCATTAATTTATTTTCAACAGAAAATTATTTAATTTTATTTATTTATTTATTATCATATACATATAAATAGATTTTATCGTTCAAAATTAAGGTGAATTTATTGGTCGAGTTGAATTGAACTAAAAGTTTCCAAACTTAGAAGATCGAAGAAAATACATCATTGGAATTACTCATGTGATTTGAGATTTCTCGAAAATCTCACTTCATTTGAAAATAAAAAATAAAAAATTATTCAAAAATTAAGAAAATCACGAAATAGATTTAATTATGTTTATTTTAGATCTCTCCAGATAAATGAGTTACAAATTTCATGCACTTACATGATAGTTTAAAATTCTGAAATAAATGCGTCTTTAAAGATAACTTTTTGATTTAATACTCCTTTTTTAGTGATCTTTATCAACTTTATTTTTCTTTATTCTTAATACTCTCTCCAGTTCCTTGTCTTTTTCCTCTCGAGTTTTCCTCTCCCTCTTACTCCACGTTATTTCTCTTTCCCTCTTCCTTCCTTTTCCTTCCCGCCATCTCCTTTTCCCTTCCTTTCTCCCTCTCCCCACAATTTTTCTCTCTTCCTCTTTCATTGATCTCTCTCTCTCTCTCTCTCTCTCTCTCTATTCCTTTTTCTCTCCATCTCCTCACCACCACCTTCCAATAAATCAATCTATGTTCAATGACTACTTAACTAATTAGCAAATTAATGAGCTGAAGTGTAATCTATGAATGTATGGGGAGAGCAGAGAGACTAAACTAAGAGAAAGAGGGATTAGAATAAAATGATCGAGTAACTAACTCAAATTTGCATCAGCAGATATCTCTAATAAGCAAAAAGTGCATTGCATAAGTTTTATCAGGTGGGAGGACAGAAAGTTATAAGAATCTTATAGGCCTAGTTTTTGAGGTTAAAGTTTACATATTTACCTTCAAGTTCATCGTAGTTACATGGTGAGGAAGACTTTTGTTCATATTCATCGACGTTGCATCCTTCTGAATGCTCCTTGTATACAATGTGTGGGTACTTTTGGTTTAATGCAACCTCCCACTTGAATGTAGTTGAGGGAGAAGTTACAATTGAACGATATTAAAAAAGAGTGGCTTTGACAAAGACGAAGCTTGAATTATTATGTTCATCATTCAAAGAATATCGAACCTTTGGCAGTTCAGATTTTCGTCTTATTGAAGACGTCCTCCAGCCTACAATTTCTAATTTGCTAAACCAGAAAACAAGGTAGAAACTTAAGTTGTTCATTTGCAAATTAAAATATAATTCTTGAATTTAGATGGATACGATCACATCCCGCATTTGCATACACTACTCGTCGTTTGAATGACTGCAAAGCCGACCTGCAGATATATTTAGGCCAAGTCATAATTCCTAATACAATTGAAATCATTAGATACTAAAAGAATAAATGTGAACATGCCCAAAAGAAATTAGAAGCTTGAAGAAAATATTTCTTACCAAAAATAAAGACCAGTGGAATCATTCACCATCTTCAGCAAAAGAGGAGGTTCTCCGTCATCATCATCAGTAAGGAAAAGGTGCCTACCGGTTCTCCCTAATATCCAGTGAACAACCCGGGATACAATGTTTTCAATTGACGTAAAACCAAACAGAAACGGTACCTGCTCAATGAAAAACTATGTGGATTACTTAATAATATACAATTAAATTAGCAAGATGGGGTGTGCAGAAAATTCGAAAACTGCCAAGAGTTGATGTACTTGAAAAGGTGTAAACCTCAAAAAAGGCACATCTGTACTAAATCTTCATAAGAACACACAACATAGTTTAAGAGAAGTCCATTATAGGAAATTTCTATGGCAGTAGGTTTGAGAATATGGAAAGCTTCTTTTTTGTTCCACCACTGTCAGGCAGCTCTCAATCTCAGGGTTCAATAATGCTCATGCATACAATAATGACAGGCATTTAAGTAGTAAAATACTGGAAGAAAATTAGCAAATCCCACCTTAGCTAGCATTTTGGGAAAACCTTGGAGGACAGAAACCTTGATCTGGCCTTATGTAGAGCTCAATAAAATTTCAACAACTAATTTTCGACTACACTAACCTTTGGAGAACTCTGAATAAGATTTTTTACAACTCAAAGAGAAAGTTATAATGAATTAATTGCAAAATCTTAATGTGAGAACCACCTCTCATGATTGCCATAAGTCAGGTAACTAGATAAGCATATAAAGGGGTCTCACTCAAACCTCATAGAACTCTAGGTGACTAGCAAAAGACTGACTTCTTTGTTATTCTTCTTCGTCTACATGAACACTTCAAAAGCAGCAAACTCCTTCTGGATGGTCAGCTATCTTCCACTAAACCTCACTATTGGACTTCACCACCAATTTTCACAGCTAGCATGGATCTTTTAAAATGCTCTCGCTGTGACTTTAATAGCAGCCATGCTCCTTTAGCACCACTATCTCTCTTAATATTTTGGTAGCACAATAACAATAGTGGAAAGATGGAGTAACATTTTTTTTGAGAACTATCAAAAATGCCTAATGTTGGTTTCCCACTTGACCACTTCCTCAAAAACAGTTTGGCAGAAGCGTTGATGTGGTCACTCCTTCATAACCATGTTTGAATCTTTGTAGCTTCTAGAAGCATGTCGCTTTCTGAAGCAAAAATTACTTCTTGAGGTTTCTTCGTCTCGAGGATAAGCTCAAACAAGATTTACCAAACCATATCTTTACACTCAAAATTTCTCTTCATTAGGATTTTCATTTCACGTGGAAATCCAAACAACAGATCTTCATAGAGGTGTCAAACCTCAACTCTCCATCAGGGTTTCTAAAACTCAGATCTTGTCAAAAAGCATCATTCTTCAACAATCCTTCACATTCGACTACTCATCATACTTCCTTCATCTCTTTCATATGAAAAGATCCCACAACAGATGGGATGCAAAAAAATATGAAGTAGAAAACTGAATATTGGTTACTTGTTTAAAGAATACATCCAAGAGACCTTGGCTCAAGGGAATGTGTGCCAAATAACTACCCCGCAAAGTTATTGCAGAAAATTCTGGTGATCCAGGTTCAACATACCACAATTGTAACTTAATCTCATTGGATAGAACCTAAAAATTTTAAAAATAATTCCTGTTTAAAATATGACGATGCAGAATTATTAAATGTGAACACATCTTAGAATACAGTAGTTATTTTCTACAGTTGACAGAAAGCTAGCTTGTAATGTTTGATACTAGGATATTATGAGTCAAAGAAAGTAAAAATTTCATTTATACATGCTTTCTGCAGCAGTCCTAGGACTCAATAAGATTTATAGAGCTACATTAAGGGACAGCAGTACCTGTCCGTTTCCCCTTGAACCAAGATGAGGAGTAGCGACAGTAATAAAATTCATTGCTTCAAGACCATATATGGTCCCTTTTGTATCATCCTTGTTGAGATTATCTGAACTTTCTTGTAGCTTTTCACCAGGAGGTCTATACAACCTTCCAATTGCATATCTAACAATTAATCCTCCCACTGAATGTGCAACGAAAGATATCTTCATCAACTCTGATCTGCTATTGATGACACTGGCCACCTGATAAGCCAAAGAACTAACATAATGACAAAGGACATAATCTGCTTCATGTTTCTTCACAATCGACTAGATAACCATGCAATCTTTTTCTCCAAAATAAGCATCAGATGAGTAAAAAAAGGACAGACCTCTTTTGTTAGACGCTCTCCCATAACATCGACACCATCTAGTGTCAACTTGTACATGTTACATTCACTACCTACAAGAAACAAATGTCTATGTGGAACGTAAACATAAGAAATTCAATGAATGGTGCCATTTCAATGACGAAAAAGATCCAAAAAATTACTTCATATAAAGGAAAACAAACCAATAAACAAGCAACTTGCTGAAGATTATGGATAGCACCAAAATTCTGAAATGTCACAGCAGAATCATTCCCTCTGTTGAGGGAAACGTTCAGAAATTAAATTACAGAGTAAGAGAGCACTCATATTATAAAGTAAAAGGTGAGAATTAAAAGATAGCAATTGAACAATACTGAGGAATATTTTCCTTAACACTTTTCCTCAAGCCGGAACATATATATCAAATAAATCTAGTTTATTACTTAAGAAAAATCCCAAAGCCAATGAATGTATCTGCAAGCTAATATTAGTACAAATATAAAGAGTGATTACCTTCTTTTCGAAGATATTTTAGAAGATCTTACCTTCTTTGACAGAAGAACAGTTTTGACAAAATGAAAATCCACCTCAATATATTTTGTTTTTTTATCAAAAACATAATTAGTAGCTATATAGATTGTAGTGCAATTATCACAATGCATCACCATGGGAAGCTTAACTAGGAAACTAAGTTTTTTTAAGTGAATTTTTATCCACCAGTTCACATGCAGAATGAGACGTAGCTCTATATTTGACTTTGCACTAAAACTTCCATAACATTTTGCTTCTTATTTTACCATGTCATAAGGCTTCCTTCGAAAAAGATGTAGAGTCAAAATATATACTTTCAACCATCAATTGATCCTGCATAGTCTTTTTTTTTTATATTGTTGATCCTGCATAATCTATGTTAAAATAAGCCTCAACTTTTAAGTTTCCATCATTCTGGTGTAATAGTTCCTTTCAAGGATTTTCCTTGACCTACCCGAAGATTATGAATATCACCTCCAAATGCATGTTTAAGATTTCGCATGGACATCTTACCAACAAAACGCCCAATTTCCTCTCTCCCCCTCTTGTCAATGATGGCACTACCGCTAGCCTACCTTTCATCGCCAAGAGCACCAGTTGGCCTTGAAAAATCCCTACAAACACACAGCTTCTTCCATGGCCATAGTGGGATATCTTCCTTTCTCAAGATTGAGGAGATCCCTTCGTCTTCCTCATCTTGGCCAGATCCCAAACCCTAGCTCTGTTGTTTGCGGTAGCTAGGGCTGTGAACAAGTCGAGTTCAGATCGGATCAACCTTAAATCAGATTTGACTTTATTTAAATTTAAATCAAATCACACCTCAGAGCGGATCAACCTTGACCTGGATCTGACTTAGGTCAAACCAGGTCAAGTCAGAGCTCGGGTCAAGTCGAACTATTGCTCTGCATAAGTACAAACTAAGTTTCATATATTCAATTTCAAATTTATTCAAAAGAAATGATTAATATATTAATTTTGGAATTAATATTATTTTAATAGTTGAAAATCTATTCACTCTTTTCAAAAAATATCCCAACTTTTGGCTTATTATTAAAGGGTGTGATGATTAGTGTCTACTCGAAAAATGAGGTATCTCAGCAAGACTGGTATAGCATAGTAATTACAATGATTTACTAGTTTGGAGATAAATAGAGGAGAAGAATGGTTCGAATACTATGAAAAATATAACATCTCACTTTATTTTAGAGAAGAAACTCAAGGAAGCACATAGAATTTCGATGAAACCACAACAAAAACTAAGTTATCTATGGTGACTCAATTGGGATGGATACAAATGGGTTGAATCATGTTCGATATGTAATTTCATTTAAACAAAAGCAACTAATAGAGTAATTTCATAAAGGCATTTCATAATTATGCATTCAACGTAGGGGTAACATATATAACTATCTAACTTTAAGAAGTTAAACAAGTAAAAAGACTTTTAGAAGTAACATGTAATTTCCCTATATAGTATCTACTTTTATTCCAAAATCCACAAATACACATGCTACAATAGTAAAACTCCACAAAAAAGGATAATCAAGAATCCATCTTATCAATAGATACTCAAGTCATATGGTAAAGCAAGAGAATGGAACCAATCCTAATTTTCAGCAATATACAACATTTTACTTGCCAAACTACTTAAGAATAAAATTAATAGACAATTGCAAGATACTAGCTTCAAATAATATGTTAACATATAACTTACAGTGAATCATGATTTTGTCAGAAAATGACTTGACAAACTGGCTTGCCCCAAACTGCCAGTCAGTAGTGCTGCAAAAAGAACATGCTACTGTAAGCAAGTTGCATAACAAAGGAAGGATATACTAAAGTAAAAATAGCTTTCTAAACAAAACTAAGTCAGCAACAATTAACAAATGCAACAAACATTTCTTTTTTTCAGTTGGGAGGGAACTATATATTCAGATTTTAATGTCAGATAAGTTGACTTGTCAATGTTACATGTGGCAACCGCAAATTTTCTCAAACATACCACGATAAATTAATGACTTATAGTTACAAAAACATTAGGACATTGGATTACCAAAAGTAATTTCCATCATTAATGTCACATGGAACAATCCTGAACGTTCATTAATATTTATTTCATCACCATGGTCCTATCCTTCTTCCTTGTGAACTACTAAAGCTATTTTAATACATCTTCAGCAAATAAAGTCTACAAAATTTATGTTGCCTTCTCTTAGCGATAGTCACAATTTTTTATCCTTTGTTAGTAGTCATTTCTTCTACACTAAACATCACCCTTTTTTCCAAATTTTTTTGATGCTCATCTTCCCTTGCTCTTTTACTCAGTCCAGCAAACTTCCAAGCCTTATTTCAAGTCAATTTTTTTATCCCAGGTGGCTTGCTCTCATTTGTTTATATCATTTAATACTTGGCATAATCTCCTTGCTTTGAGTTATATCTTAGTCTTCATAGCTGAACTTTTTCTTTTGTCTAAAAATTTGATTTCAGCTCAGATTTTCTCATTATTAAAACATGTCAAGCTCGCTCTTATTGGTTATTATCAATTAAATTGCTATTTTAGTTTATGTGCCTAGCATGTTGTCATTGAGTAACTTGAATAGAAGCCATATACTTAGCATTTTCTGCACATGCTTGCAATAGCTTACTCTGGTAAATATTTTCCAAGCTCACTTTGATGTTCAAGCTCTCTTCCTTCAAACTCTAAATGTTCTCTCTTCTCCTCTAAGTAAAAACTAATAAATTTCTTTGCAGTTGAAAAGATTGAAAAGAACCTAAACCTCAAGATTTTCACTCCGCCACTATGTGTCACCAAAACAAGGCAAACCAAAAGAAAACAAGCAAGAAGCCTTTCAAGAATGCCATGTGAATGCTCTCAAATTTTAAACATATTTGGCAACATGCCATGTAATCGGTACCAAACATTCATTGCCAAGAACGTTATGCCATAATCCATCTAAACTTTTATGAGAACCAAGCTTTGAATTGAGTTTAAACAAAACAATGCTATCAACCGCATAAGAGAACATAATGCCCAAGTGGTGGACAACTAAATATGGTGGCAATAAAGAATGATCTACAAGGTTCACGAACAGACCAAACTAAAATCAAAATCAACAAGACTAGAAAATAGACGCCGAAATAAAAACATCAAAGCTCGAAGTTTAAGTGTTTATTTGAATTTAAATCTTAAAACCAGCACATCTTAACAAGATCAACAAGCCAACCACAGCCGAAACCAATGCAGCATGAAATCAAAAAATCGCCCTAAATGCTAAGTTCGGAGACGCTCTATTTTCCTATCAAAATAGAGCGACATCAAAATTAAAAGCACTATCGAAAACCTAAGACGAATTTCAAAATCCCAAAAGCGAGAATTAAGCAATTTCATTCAACCAAACCCATGGAGAGTCTCTTAGAATCACCTGCCGAGGATCCCATGGACCATGACGACGAGATGGTCGGGCACTGAAGGGAAGTACTCTGCACATGAGCTCCACATGTCCATGCCGCCACCGGCCGATAACTCTGAGTTCACGTCGTCTTCTCCGCCATCGCTCATCGCCTCCTGTCTCATGCTCATCAGCACGTTTCTGATTGATGAAGCAGAGAGACAAAGAAAGATAGAGCCATAGAGGAACGGTCAATGATTGCAGCATAAAAACCTCCTCCCTTTCCATTTATTTCAAAATATTAGCAACTCCTTTTATAATATATATATATATATATATATATTATATATTATATATATAAGAGCAATTACACTCAGGTCCCTGAGTTTAACATTTAATATCGCACATATCCATATTTTTAAAATTATAACATCGGGGTCTTTAAGTTTTAATAAATTATCAAATGGGTCATTTTTCATTTTTTTATTATTAAACTTTTTTAAAATTACCATTTTACCCCTGTCATTCTCTCTCTCCTCCCAATCCGACGCATGCGAACTGCGCCATCGTGACCTGCCGGCGGCCGCGCGCGCATACACTGGATTGGGAGGAGAGAGAGAGAGGCGGCCTCTCTCTCCCTAACGATCTAAGGCACGCGGGGGGCCGCGCATGTGCACCAGATCCGAGGAGAGAGAGAATGGCAGAGGTAAAAAAATAATTTTAAAAATTTTAATAATAAAAAAAATTAAAAAGAACCCATTTGATAATTTATTAAAATTCAGAGACTCCGATGTTATAATTTTAAAAATATAAAACTGCACCATATTAAACTTTAAACTCAAGGACTTGAGTGTAATTTGCCCTATATATAATTATGAATAATTGTTATAATGTGAGAAGTGTTTGAAAAGAAAATTCTTTTATGATTTTTCAATTGGTGGGTAAAATTAGGCAATTTATAAAAAAAAATTAAAAATTTATGCAAAGAATTAGTAGAATGTATCCCGAATATAAATAAAATTTCAAACTCTAATTTAATAATTTCCCATACTTTTTATTAAATGTAGAATTTTACACATAAACGTGTAGAATGTGAAAATGATGAGTTAAATATTTATGCCTCAACATTTAAAAAAAAAATAGCAGAATAAAATAATTTTATAAGAAAAATAAAAAATAAACAAAATAATTAATAAAAATAAATTGAATAATAAAGTGAATAATTATAAGGAATAAGCATATAATTCTCATCTAAAAGAAATTGGAAAAAGTATACATAAAGAAATTTTCTCTGAATACAAATATATTTTTTGAACTTATTTTTAAAATATTTCTCGAGAGTTGGTTTGGATATAATGAGTATCTTAAAAAGTCAAGATCAAAATGAAAACTTTACAATAGATGAATCTTTCGATATGATGATTTTGCCGCTACTGAAGAATTAAAAAAAAAACTTGGTAGAATATAATGACGAAGGGAGAATACTCCAAACAAAATGGCATTGAGATCTTGTTTGGCATTTACCTAATTTTGGTCAAAAAATATAATAATAATATTTTTAATTTATTATAAATTTTAATAATTTTATTTTAAATCCAACACAAATTTTAATTTTAAAATCAATTTTATTTCATATTCAATACAAATTCTAACCTTAAAATCAACTTTATTTCACATTTACACACATCCCGATATTAAAAAAAAAATTTCCATCAACTTTATAAAATAAAATATTTTATCTTTTCTTACCTAAATTTATCCTCCAACTAAACAAGCCCTAAAGTAGCTTCTTATTTTAAGGTAATTTTATTTGTTTAGCTTATTTAAATCTACTTAGCTAGTTTTAAATAGTCATATCGTATCACACGTAAAATTTAATATTAAAAATTAACTATATTTCATATTATACACAAAATTTAAAATAAAAATTAACTTTATTTTGTATCCTGCACACATGCTAAAATAATAACTAACTTAGATTATATTTTTCATATATCCTAACTTAATAATTAACTTATTTTATATTATTTATAATTTTTAATAATTTTTTTTTCATTCACTGAAAATAAAATTGGAGAAATGGGATATGTTTGAAACATCCACCAACTACAATAAATAGAGTGTTCGAGTAATTAAGAAAGAAGGTAGGCAAAAAATAATATCTCATCTAAATTATTTATTTTTCTTATTACTTTTCAATATGATAAAAGATATTTGCTCAGTCACCATAAATTAGCCATAAATTAGCCGAAGTCTAGAAGAAAGTAGAAGAATTATAACGTATTTATGTCCGACAATGTGAGCTGTATGTTACCCTACACATGCCTATCATTAGTCATGATCCTTTTCATATCTTAACTTATTTTCACATAAAGAGAATATAGGTTTAAAAAGCTTATAAAATGATGAAAAATGACAAACAAAAATTAAGTCAACAAATATTAGATGAGAATGAGAAACCGGCAAAAGCAGCCAATCCTCGCTGTTTATTTTAAGAAAATTTATATTTGTCATCTCAAAAAATTTATTATTTTCAAATAATACTCTCAAAGTCTATTATTTTCAAATAAAATTTATAAGCATTATCCCGTTTTTGAAATTAGATAGGAATGCTACTTGAAAATAATCGATCTTTAGGGTGACAGTTTAAATCCCTTTTATTTAATTACTCCATAAAATGATATGAGTCCAATAATTAATTCGATCAAAGCACACATAAAAAAATCCAATTAATAATTAATAATTTATTTTTGCATTAAATACGAATTCTAATATATATATGCTTAACATTAATTTAAAATAAAATTTATCTCACATCTATTAATTCATATATATATATATATATATATAAATCAATAAAAAAATATTTTATTTTACATCTTATAAATCATAAAATTGAACACGTAATAATATAATTTTTTTTTGTATTTCCAAAATAATTCTCGAAGGTGCCAATCATTTGCGTTGATATACATTCTATGCACGTGCGTATAGGCGTATGCTTGCGGTGTTTCTCCTTACTCTTACGTGAAAGAGAGAGAGAGAGAGAAAGAGAGAAGAAAGAGAAGAGCGAATTAATTTAACAGCTTGCAGTGAGCGGAACACGGCGGCGTAACGTGCATCGTTTACTCCTTCCCCATCCCAATCCTCTGCCTCCGTCGCTGTGTTGGTTAACTATAAATTAATGGCGCCCTCCATGCATGCATGCGTCTACCATCACGCATGAAGCTCGTGATCATCGGCATGCAGCTCTTCCTGAAGGTTGAAGATCGACGAAGTTCTGCGTGCTCTGTTGAGCAGCAATAGATCAATTCTTGCTACGTATACGTACGCTTCACTTCGATTCCCTCCATGCGCGCAGTCCAACCTCTTCTCTTCCTCTTCCTCCAAGTTTTTCTCCAGCCTCTTCCACCGTGCAGCTGGTAATTAATTACTCATTTTTATCGATTCTATATACGCATATTTCTTTCTAACACACATATTTCTTTCTAACTAAAATAATACAATCAACTTTTTTTGTCAAAGTGATATATATGGTGATCAAAATTATAACATTCTGTGATACTATTATAGAGATATTGTTCGCTTTGACTTTAAAAAAACTGCGTGACTAAATGGAGTTTCCATCCTAAGCACGCTTAACTACGGAGTTCAATTCCCATCATTAGTCTCACGATTTTACCGTAAAATGCGTCTCTATTATTTGAGATCACATTATTTACTTATATAGCTCAGGATTTTCCTCCCTTTTCGACTTGGGACGATTCATTTTTGTGCCCCTCTCACTGTTATTTATCAACTTAATTAGAAGCCTTACAGGAGCAGCACTTTGTCTCAGTAATTCTTTTCTCTTAGCGCATCACCCGACGATCACTCCCTGCCGTCTTCAGCCATGAGCATCACAAAAATGGTGATCATAATTAAGCTTTTTATCCTACGTGTTTATTAAGTTGAATACAATGTTTTCATAAAAAAAAAAGTTATATGAATTTTAAAATATAAAATTATTTATGCATCATGACTTACAAATTTAAATCATTTATGTGGAAGATACCTTAACTATGAAAAACTATATATTTTACTATTAAAAATGAAATATTATATGTATCATACTGAAATTTTACAAAATTATAGATTTTATATTAGTTTTTGGATAAAATCGTACTATACTTCAAACTCTGAGTCATAAAAACTATAACTTATAATTTAAAATATTAAATCATATATCTTAAATTACTTTAATACTAAAAACTAAACCCTTTGGGGTCTATTTGTTTGTAAGATTAAATTTAACAAGATTAAAATTAAAATTAGATAGATATTTTTTTATTAAAAGTTGTGAATAATGTGAAATAAAATTAGTTATTCTATTGGAATATATGAGGGATGTGATATAAAGTTAGGTATTATATTGGGATAAGCGAGGGATGTAATATAAGTAAGTTATTATTTTGATAATGTGTATAAGATATGAAATATAGTTAATTTTTAATATTAAATTAATTTATGTGTGCATGATATGATATGCCGGCTGTTTAAAACTAAATTAAGTTACCTAAATTCTAAATTTTAAATCTTAATACTATAACTATTTATTTTGTAGATTATATATATATATATAATTCACTTTAAATTTAATCTAATTATGAGATAAATGAATCTATTATGAACTTACATTATGAACCATACATAATAAAATAAAATCAAAGAAAATACTTCACTAATTTAATTCATATTTTTTTTCAAAAATGACATGAAATATATAATTTTATAAGTTTTAAATGTGATATATATAATTTTTTATTTTTAATAATAAAATATGTAATTGTTTACAATTAAAATATATTTATGTAAATCTCCTAATTAGTTATAATGTGTGGCCACAGAGAGATAATTAATGTTTAAACTTTCAGCTGGATCTTGCGCATGTACAGTACTGTAAAATAATAATCATTCTCTGTGAAAATTTTCTTAATGAGTAATTAATAAATTAATTAAGATAGGATATTCATGATCTACAAATAACAGTTTAATTATACATTTTAAAATTAAACAAATATATTTAGTTAGAGTAAAGCTTCATGCTAACTCTAAATATTAATATTGCATGCACTTGGGTTCCTTCTTCCACTTGGCTATCTAGGGTTTACATTTCTTCCAAGTAAAGCCTTCATTAATGATCAACATATATAGCTACTCAAAATTATTATTAGCGCATGAGATCTGCATTGCAATTAATAAATGCAAGCAAACCTTCATATATTTTTAATTTTTAAAATTTTAAATTCAAAATCTTCGGCTGCATGAATCCCTAGGGAAGCAAAGTTGCAAGAAGATAGATTTAAGTCCTATTTAGTATAAGTATCAAAAAAACAGAACTAAAATAATATTAATTTAAAAAATAATAATATTATTAAAGAAATAAATTTTTATTATATTTTACATAAATTTTAATATAAATATTAGTTTATTTTATATATTTAATTATTTTTAATAAAATTATTAATTTTATTTTACTAGACTAAAATATTTAAATCACGTATTTTGATTTAAGATGTGAAATAAAATTGATAATTTTATTAAAAATAATTAAGTATATGAAATAAAATAATATATTTTATATTAGAATTCACGTAGAATACAATAAATTTTATTTATTATTATTATTATTTTTAAATTAATACTATTTTAGTTCTGATTTTTATTCTCATGTTAAGTAGGGCTTTACAGAGTTTGACCGATTATCCCAATAAAATCAGATATTTTAATTTTTCTTTTAAGTGACTTCAAGTACTGATTAATATTTGAGAGATATTTTTGTTGAAGTTAAGTAAATCAATCTTTACAAACTTCTGGATGATCAAAAATAATAACTAGACTACCTTTTTATTTCAGTACGTAGATTAATTAATTATTTTTCTTTCTATGAATTGTTTGGAGCTCTTCGCACATTAATTTAACATTGATTCGGATGAGTAATCGAGTCAATTGTTTCACTCGAGTCGAGATCATGAACCACCGGACCCACTACACACATATGGTAGAATGTTGAAGATTCTGAATAGTAACTGGTGGTCAAATATTGGTTACAAATTTATTGCAACTGGTGGTCGCAACCTAGCCATTTCGTCACAAATTAAGTTGGTCACAAAATAGTCGCAAATCGATTGCAAACTAGGTAAATTTTTAAAAAAATATTATTTCTAAGATAAATTTTTTAATAAACCTACGATCAAATAAAACATAATATAATCACACAGAACTGTACATATTCAACACCAGAAGTAACCAAATCATCATATTTTAATTGCTCACATCTCCAATTACGTAGAACTAACCACACATTGAGTTAGGTCGCAGATGGTTCAACCAACTTAACTGTTAGTCACAAGCTAATCACAAAAACTATCCTTGTTGCTACTAACATTGTAATGGTCCAAAAATGGTCACAAATTTGCGATCAATATGATGTTGGTCACAATTAAGAATCGCAAATACGTATTTTTATTGTAGCAATGAGAAAGCACATTTTATTTACATAGCCAAAGGTATCAAACATGATTATATATAGGAAAATTCTTGTGATAATAAAAGTTCAAAAATAAAATAAATTACACATTACGTGACTTTAGAGTTTTTACATATTAATCCACCAACTTTGAATTGTATAAGATTTATATATATATATATATATATATATATATATATATATATATATATATTAGTCCACAAAGTCTAGATCATTGAGATTATGTAATTCTATCATCGCAATATTACATTCAATTTGCACATACAAAATATTAAAATACGGCGTGATTAAATGATAATAAATAATTAATTTTAAAAATGTAAATGTTATTATTGAAAATATATGTACTAACAAGTGTAAAAATTATAAGACTTTAGCTAGAGATTTTAATATTGTAATTCAAAAAAAATTCATCAGGAAATTAAACGGGAATTGACTTCTGTGTTTCTATCTCCAAGAACTCTTTCAAGGTCGACCAATGGCGCGGTGTACACGTGGCACGCTAGAATTGGACGCAGAGTACACCGAAGCCTTCCACACTAACTCCTTCGTCGACATCTGGTCGAAAGCCCACCGCCAGCTCAAGCTCAACAGTTCCGCCGCTGCCGCCATGCCGCCGCCGCAAGCCTACATCCCGCCCTCCTCCCCCCCTCGCCGCTCCTACTCCCACCTCCCGGATTTCCTTCTCGAGCCCCGCCAGGCCGACCTCCTTGCCGCCGCAGCCTGCGCCGGCGGCAACGAAGCGATCCTTGTCGACTACCTCGACGCCACCTTCCAGTCCTTCACCGCCTGCGCCTCCCTCCTCGACGCCATCGACCGCGCCCGCTACCTCCGGCGCGCCATTTGCCGCCTCCTCCCCTGTCTCTCCTCGTCCTCCTCTGCTGCCGCCGAGCTGTCCTCCCGCCTCGATCTCGGGAACCCGTTCTCTCCTCCTCACCTCACGCACTTCTACAGCACCCACGCCCTCTACCTCCCGCTGGTCCGGCGGCTAGGGGCGGCGCGGCGGCGGCTGTGGCGGCGAGCGCGGTTGCTTCGGGTTGCTAAGAGTACCTCAGGCGT
The DNA here is from genome assembly GCA_002786265.1 of Apostasia shenzhenica. Lineage (NCBI taxonomy): Eukaryota > Viridiplantae > Streptophyta > Magnoliopsida > Asparagales > Orchidaceae > Apostasia > Apostasia shenzhenica. Next base: position 383,775 of record KZ452027.1, read on the forward strand.
GATGGTGATCACGGCGGTGGTAGCCGCCGCCATAGCGGCGGTGGCGTTGGCAGTGCACGCAGCTGCGGCGTTGTCGGCAGCGGCAGCAACGCCGTTGGTGGCTGCAGGCTGGCGGCGGCTGCGGTGGGCGGCGGAGGGCGTGCGGTTGGGGCGGGTCGAGAGGGCCGCGAGGAGGGTGGACGCGGCAGCGCGGGGAGCTTATATCGTGCGGAGGGATTTGGACACGCTGAGCAGGATGGTCCAGCGGGCGCACGATGAGGCGGAGCACGGCCGGGAGGTGGCGGCGATGGCGTTGCGGTGTGGGGAAGATGATGAGGTGATTCGAGAGGTGGTGAGGGAGATGGAGGTGGGGGAGCAGGGGTTCAAGGACAAGGTGGAGGAGCTGGAGGAGCACGTTTACCTCTGCCTCCTGACCATCAACCGGAGCCGCCGCCTGGTCGCCGAGGAGCTCAAGGAGGAAGAAGATGGAAGCTGAAAAAGACGTGAAGATCATAAAGATATTTTGAGATATTGGGGGTTAGATTGAATTGAGAAAAAAATTAAGGTTTTATTTTTAGATCGAATTTTAATACTTTTCTGGTTTCTCAGTTGAGAAACAGAATCTGGAATCCTTTATGATGCATTCCAACGCACTGATTGTAATAATTTGATTCAAGGAGGTTCAAATAATAAACAATCATTCAACAGGAAAAGACTCTGTTTAGTTGGAGGTTAAATTATGACAAAAATTATTAAAAAAATTAAATATAACGTATTAAAAATTAAATCCCATCAGTCATGATATTGAACAAATTGAGAGGGGGGGTTGTATACTACTTTAATTAGCTCACTACTATAATCAAATCATGCAACAAAAAATCAGTCCTTGGCACGAGGATTAAAATAAGGACCAAAATAATACTAATTTAAAAAATAACAATAAGAATAATAAATAAAAAATTTTAATTATTCTACACACTAAAAATATTATTTTACTTCACATACTCAATAAATTTTAATATCTCCTCCTCTCACTAGACTCCCCAACCCCCGAGTTGGATTAAAGAAAACTCTAATGATATGACGCCGCTAAGGAGAATGGTTTGGCAGAATGTTCGGGACCACGAAGGAACCTTGCTAGAGGCAACACCCAAGTGTTAATAGTTGCTAACTGCTATTGAAGCTAATATCAACCCCAGAGTTGCTAAGAGATGGCTTGATCGAGTAAAGGGAGTGTGGATAGAAGGCGACTTATCTATTATCATTGTAAACATCATTCGAGTTACTAAAGAAAGAAGTCCACAGTCCTTTCTTCACTTGTTCATGTTTTGAAACCCGATTGAGATCATAGTCACTCGTGCATAGAGGCACCAACAAAGAAGCTAATTTTATAGCTTCATTTTTCAGTTTTGAGGATGTCATTTGGGTTAAGAATATACCTTACTCAAATGAGTTTTGCATCATCCTTTTAGGTGATAGTATGCTTTGTACTCCTTAATGTACTTGCTTTTGCCTAGTATTGCATTAGATGCTATGACTAATTTTTTTTATAAAAAAAAAGTAATAAAATAAAATGCACCAAAGAAGAGAGAATAAAAAAAAACATGCAATGGTAATGGATCACACCACAAGTGCTCAACGATACCATCCCCGTTTGTCTAGGAGTTTAAAATTAACCTGGTTTAATTTTAACCAGGCATATCACATCACACATAAAATTTAATATTAAAAATTAAATTTATTTCACATCCTACACATATTCTAACATAATAACTAACTTTATATCACATCCCTCACATATCCCAACATAATAACTAACTTTATTTCAAGTCATTGACAACTTTCAATAAAAAAATATCTCTATCCAAATTTAATTTTAACCTTCTTAAATTTAACCTTACAAACAAACACACCTAAGTTTAAAATACATTCAAGTTGAAAATAAAAAAAACATTGAAGTTATTAAAAGACATTTATAAACAGGTTATCACCTCTATTCAACACAAGAAGGTTTGAATAAATATTTTCTTACTATAATTAAATTATATTAAAATTCAGTTTTAAATCTCTTTTTTTTGCATAGTTAAGTAGGTTTCGACTGAACATGTTAAAGAAGAGATGTATTGATATTTGCTTTACGGGGAGATCGAGATTCAAGAAATAATTAATGGTATTATTAACACAAATATATAACTCCCAAGGAATCTTAATCACACTTATATAGCAGGAATTGGGTTCAAGCTTTGCCCTACCCCTTTTCATTAATGAACTCCTAACATATACAAAGGCGTGCGGTTCATTCAGATGATATTTTTCTTGTTGATGTTTGAAGACGAGACTATGGCAAAATTTGAGTTATAAAAAAATATGTTAAAGATCAAAGGTCTTAATTTTATTGATCTAAAATTAAATAAATAAATATATATATATATATAATGCACATTTAATTAAGATAAAAATATTAATATTAGGAAGGTAACAATTGGTGATCAAATTATTAAAAAAAAAAAATTAAATATCTTAGTTCAATAATACAAAATGACAATGATATAGATAATGATATTATTAGAAGAATATAAATATGATGAACTTAGTAAATGAATGCACTAATGTGACATGATTGAAAATTCTTATTTAGGCTTACAAGGCAAAATTTTATAGAATAGCGGTAAAACCAATGATATTATATAATACTAAATAATGGCCTATAAGCAAAAACATATAAGTAAAATTAATACTGTAAAAATAAGAATACTAAAGTATGAATAGGTAAATATGAAAGAATAAAATGAAAAAATAATTATGTTCATGAGAAAGTTAAAGCAACCTCAATTGATGATAATCCAAGAAAAAAAGCATATAAATCATAAATTGATAAAAACTCCATAAAAAAGAGTTGAGTTATTAAATTTTTCCTATATATTAAAGAAAAAGAAAGACAAAAAAGAAATATGACAAAAAAATATAAAGAATAGCCATGCATACTGGGACCTAAATAAAATTTATTTGATAGAGTGCAATTGAAAAAACAAAAAAGAATTCACGTTGCTGACCCCACCTAGTGAGATTAATACTTGCTTGTTGTTATTGTTTGACAAAACTTGCGAGGAACAATATCTTTTTCATAAGAAAAGCCAACATCCCTTAAAATCGATGCAACAAATTGAAAGTTTTTAGAATCTAAAGGATCAAAGTGTAATGAACATCAAAATCAAAAGAACAAGTGCATTTTAGCCTTAAGTGAGCCATCATCCCTTTAATGTAAAAGCTGGAAAAAGAATTCAATCTTCATAAATAACTAGTTTTACAACAAAATAATATCATCCATGTAAAAAAAACTAAATCGTTCTCAATAATGAGGTATATGACGCAAATATCCTATTTAGAAGCATATGATTGGAAACTAAACTCCAGTGTATCTTAAACCAAAATGAGCTACCTTCCACACTGATTGGAGCTTTGGTTGAATTCAAGAGCGTGAGCCAAAAAAATAAATAAAAGGAAATTAACATAACTTACAACTCAGCCTTGGATTCCAAGTCATCATCTTTAAAACTATTTGCATCAGGGGGAGGACTTGCCTGCGCCTCCTCCATCTCTTCTCCTAATATGCTTGCTGTGACTCGCCTCGCCTCCGCGTCAAGATCAGCCCACTCAGGGATTATTCTCCTAGCGCCCTGAACAAATCAGATTGCAACCAGAGAGTGAGGGGAGAACGTTTTAGGCCCTGCTTATTTGACAGTTAAAAATTAACCTAGTTTAATTTTAAATTGGCATATCACATCATACATAAAATTTAATATTAAAAATTAACTTTATTTCACATCCTACACATATTACTAAAATAATAACTAACTTATATCACATCTCTCACATATCCCAACATAATAGCTAACTTTATATCACATCCCTCACATATCCCAGTATAATAACTAACTTTATTTCATATTATTCACAACTTTTAATTAAAAAATATCTCTATCCAAATTTAATTTTAACCTTATTAAATTAAATCTTACAAACAAATAGGCCAAGTGTTGAAATACTGAAAATGCAAATATGCTGCCATTTTGAAGATTTTACCTGGAGTTTGGGCTCCTTGGTCATGGGATTGTTACAGAGATCAATGGTTTTAGCCTTTGACTTTGTCGAATTCCCACACCAAGATTCACACCAGAGCCATTCTTGTGGAAGGGAGAATATTGGTACTGTATGTTGCGCATAGTTTGGTAAATCCTGCAAATGACAACTTGTTAAGAGTTTGTGGTAAGTTTAGAAAATAAATAGATATGAAAGCATATTCTGATCATTGTTATCATCGAATAATATCATCATTTTCTCTCTTTTTTCTTGCATAGTTAACAATCTCGAAGATCTGTACTCGTTTAAGTTTATTTATTTATTTTTTTCAAGAGTTTAAAATCATACTGCAGAAGTAACACTCAGGAAAACGTTGACAAATAGTAGTTCTCTACGTTGAGAATTCTGGCAATTTCTCAAGTCTCTAAAAGCATATCCAAGAAGCAACCAACTCAGGTAAACTCTAAAGAAAGATTTAGTACAATTGATAAGATTGATAACGAGTTAATACTAGATAATAATGTTAAAATCATATGTAATTGAATATGAAATTGGAATCAGTAAATTAAGCAATCAATTAAACACAAATAAAAACAATTAAATTTTGAAATATAATTTTACGATTATTGAGAGGTCTAAAATTTAATTTAAAGAAATAGCACTTGATTTAGATATTGGGGAGTCCACTTACTTTGTGATCCTAAAATTTGGTTTAGTCAAATCAAACTGAAGCCCCTTGATAGAGCTATCCGTTGTACTGTTGTCACCACCAATAAAAAGATAAATATTTTCATAACAACAATGGTTCTAGGGTATTGCTCCATTTTTTATGACAAAAGAGATCGTGCTAGTGAATTCTTTCGATATGTCTCAAATAGTTGTTTAAGAGAAAATCATTGATTGAATTAGTTACATATATCTCGAACAGTTACTTAAGTGCAAGTCATCGATTTAATTACTTTGACGTGAAGCAAAAAAAAGGCATCTCTTGAAAAGGATAGAAAGAAGGAACTTTAACTTCACCTGATCAAGATTGGCAAGGCTATTTGAATCTTTACTTAGAGTTTCATAATATACCCTCAGAGTATCACCAGCTGCCATTTGCCGAAATTTCGCCAAATCAACTACATATAAAGCACTGTTTCGATGCCCCCCAAAATATTAGAAACTGTTTTAAGGTTAAAGAAGATGCATACGATAATGGGACAGTAAGATTGATGAAGTTGAGCACCTTATATGATAAGGCTTTCCACGTAAATGATCCTTCCAGAAACCCTTTAAGATTAAAATAACATACTTTAAATGTGAGCATAAAAAACAATCTTTGAAAACTACTTTAAAAAGTAACACTCACACACAATCTGAAACTTAAATGTGACTTGCATATCACTTTTTATGTAATTCTCACACATTTATCCTTTGCGCTAACACATGAAGAGGTGAATAACTTACATGTGGAGCTGGTTGAGAAATACGTACACATTTAAGTATGTACACTTACATTTATGAATGTACCCATATATTTCATCCATATATAAATATATATTTTAATTTAATTATGTGTTTATATGCATACCCATTTATGTATATACTTGTATATTTTATAAACCATATGTATTTATGTACATACTAGTTATTTAGGATTATATGTAGGTATATACTTAAGTATTCAAGCATGCAGGTGTAAATTATGCACATTTGAATATCTTAATGTGCATATATATTAACTCCTAATCATATATATATATATAAGAATGAGGTTCATAACCCATACCTTAAACTGGGGAGAAAGGTAGTTTTTGATGAACCAAAATTTCACTGGCCTCCGCGTATTCTTAAGAACACTTAATATCATGATTTTTAGAAATCGTTCATACCTGAAAGTGGAACAATATTCAAAGCACAATTAACCTTTTCTTGAAAAAAGTGCATAATTGGAAAACAATTTACTGAACTCTATAATTCATCACAAACGTTAGTATTTTTCACCAGCCCCTTTTTCTATTAGAGCTGGGGGAAAATTAAGAGAAAAGAACTGAAAGAAGAATTAAAGAGGTATTTGCTTACAAATGACCAGAAGCAACTGAAAAAATGTTAATCGCCTCTCCATGTCTTGCACTTTTCTTATCCTATCATGCACGATCATACATAAAATTAAACTAAATCAATGGGTGAAGTGGTAATATTTTTTTGAAGTATTGTAGCAGTAAATTGATCTTTCTAGATAAGTCATAAAAAACAGTTACATAGAGTTTTTGTTTTTGTTTTTTTTGTTTTTAATTAAACTAACAAAACATAACCTAAGACTTGTAAATATAAGTGAAAAATGTATGCAGTACTTGGAACAAAAAACAAAACCATCACTAGGTTGTAGTTTATACATAATCACTTTCCAAAGTACATATGGGAATCAAATATGTGTCCACAATGTTAGAAAACAGATACAAAAAAAAGCATGCAAACGGCCACCAATAACAATAACTTAATAGACAATTCAGAATTACAAGAGATGGAGGAAATGAGAACTCCAAACTTAGAAGACATCATGATCCTGAAACAGAAGCCCCAAGACATCAATAAGCAATAACCTAAACATTATAAGGTATGGATGCAACGATTGAGCATATCCTATCATGCAAAATTATAATAATAGTAGCATCATGTCCTGCTACACCACTACTTTACTAAATTAGACAATGACCCTTTTGGCAAATCTAAATTATAATAATAGTAGCATCGTGTCCTGCTATACAACTACTTTACTAAATTGGACAATGACCCTTTTGGCAAATCTATCTTATTCTTGCAAAAGCCTAAACTATAGGAATAAGAAACTATATTGATAAATATGCTAAGATACATAACTCTTCGAATAACATATCTTATCATGCAAAATCACTATAGTGGTAGCGCCTTATGTCTTGCTATGCTAATACTCTATCAAACTGAGCAATACTTATTTAAACTAATTTTCACATATATGAGATTATAAGTTTTTCATAAAATGACAATGTCTTGGATTAAATCATATTCTATTTCAGACTTCGTAACGCCTGCCCCTTGATAAGGCACATGCCCCCTGTCTTGCATTCCCAAATAGGATGAGTAAGGACATACTTAAAAGTTGTTATGTTAAATTCTTTAACATGATAAAGTTATTAGTTAATGAAATTCTAAATTAAACTGCATTTTCTGCATAAAGCATGTCACTAAAAAGACTTAAATCTCATTCACTCTGATTCATTGAAACATCCTCGGTTATTAGCAGGATGGGTAAAATGGAGAAATGCTTTCAGTGTATTGTGCGAAAGAAAATCTTATCCAGACTTAAGGGTAAATTTCATAAAACTATAGTAAGATCAACGAATATAGTGTTGAATGCTAGCTTGCAAAGAGGAAACATACAAATAAAATAATATTACAGAAATGAGGACATTAAGATGGATGTGTGGATATACACGAAAGAATAGAATGAGAAATGAGTAAGATTTTCTGTCACATAACACCAAGTGGAGAAATAGAGTTGGCGTTATGTGACAGAAAATCTTACTCAAGCTTAAGGGTAAATTTTATATAATAATAGAAAGAACAAAAATATTAATGTTAATGCTAGCTTACAAAGATGAAATATATAAATAAAATAAGCATCACAGAAATGAGAATATTAAAGTAAAAGAGTGGATATACACGAAAGAATAAATAAGAAATGAGTATATTTGCAAGAAGATTAGAGTAGCCTCAATTGGGATAAGCTCAGAGAAAGTCATTTTAGATAATTTGAACATATAAATTGTAGTTCAATAAATGTTCTAGTAAGGCAAATTGAGCTATTTGATTTTGATCATGCAAAAAGAAAAAGAGAAAGACCAAAAGAAACATGAAAAGAAAAAATTAAGGAATGATATTGCATTTTTGAAGCTAAATGAGCCATTATTATTTAATAGAATGTAATGAAAATAGAAGATTTATGTAACTAACTCCACCTAGAAAGATAAAAGCTTAATTATTGCTATTATTTTTGTTGTAACAAAGCAAAGACCGAGATAATAAATTCTGAAATTAAAGTAAAAATATCAGCATGAAGAAAACGGCAGGTAAAGACTTTGTCCTGAAAGGCTTTCAATTTTACAGGTGAGCTCTCCATTCTTTGATATGCTGAGGCATCAACCAACTGGAATGGCCATGCTAACGACATGAGAACACAATAATAAACTAATAAAAAAGTCATTCAAAACAATGCTAGGTCATTTAATGATAAAAAAAAAGTCAAGAGCCTACCTCTTGCCGGCCAACAGTGACACCTAATTAAAAATATATACAAAATTGGATCACATCACAATCAGACAAATTTCTACTTCTACACTGAATATTCATGCTTCTTACAAAGTCTTCAACGTACAAAAGTAGATTTTGATAACAATGTGATGAAAGTCGGGCAAAATGTGGAACCTCTCCTACCTCGCATTCCACCCTTCTACAGTCAACTTTTAAGTCTTTTGGTTGTCCACACTAATTGTACTTCATTGGCATAGTACTAGAAAATAATTTCAAAACTATGATATCATAAGTTGGCATAACCCAGATGATTGTCATCACTTTAGACATCCTTTACTTTCAAGAAGCTGCCCGGATATTAAAATTAGCATTGTTCTCCCTCAAATTGTTTATCCATACTTTTTAATCAAATAACTAAAACCTTAAACATCTTTTAGTTTCAAAAAAGATTCAAGACATGTTTATGATCACAAAAATACTTTTTAATGCTATATAGTGCCTTCATTTAGAAAATCCGCCAAAAGTTCTTCAGCGGATATGATAACTTACATCACGTCTCTAGACTTAATTGGGCCAAACATTCATATAGTGGTCTCATAAAACTTTTCTTTGACCTTGATTGGTATCATACCATTACTTAGAACTACAGTTACATTTAACTAACCAACCACATCTATACCCTCAAAGTATGGATAGCAAACTCTAAGTTGTTTGAAATTCTCACATCATAAGATTATTGCCCCATTTAGTCTCACAAAATTTCTGTTTCTTTCTTCATGATCAGCAAACCTGTAATAGATGCATTGTCTAACTTGTTCTCAATCTAAATTGTTCACTCCAAAGTTGAAGCTCCAAAATTCAAACTTCTGATTTAAACCTTCATGGCTCTCATCAATTAGAAATATACCATAAATCATAATCACTTAGTAAATTGGTCCTCTGATAATAGTATTGATTAGACCAAACAAAATGATCTTTCATGATAATATGAATAATGGTTTTACAATAATCCAAATGTTTAATAAAAAAGTCTGAATTTCATATGCTTGTATGCGAGTTAGTGCAATCTTAGGGCTTGTTTGGTTGGAGGATAAATTTGAGTAAGGAAAGAGAAAATATTTTATTTTATAGAATTGATGGGAAAGAAATTTATTTTAATATTGGGAGGTGTGTTGGATGTGAAATAAAGTTGATTTTAAGGTTGAAATTTGTGTTGGATGTAAAATAAAGTTGATTTTTAAGGTTGAAATTTGTGTTGGATTTGAAATAAAATTATTAAAATTTATAATAAAAATAAAATATTATTATTTTAATTTTGGGATAATTACCCACATGCCACATAAAACTTCATGTATTACACCACACACACTTTCTTCACAATCCATAGTATAAATTTTGTGAAGGAAATGTGTGGTGTAATTTTAAAAAGTTTGTGTGGCATGCAGGTAAATGCCCCTTTAATTTTTAGCTCATTTTTGGGCCTTTCCCAAACAAGCCCTTAGTACAAATTTACAAGATATTTGACCCAAAATTCGAGTCTATCCCACCGCTTTCCTTCTCAATGTTAGTGGATGTGCTCACAGTATTTTATTTATAGCTATTTCATTACAAAGCAAGAATTCATGATTTTTTATTAATCAGAAGCTATCTAAATTTTCTTGTATATACAATAAAAAAAATCCAGCCTAAAAATTTATTTTAGTCATCACTGCGGTCATCAAATTGTAACATATCTATTATTTGACCACAAGTTTTGACCCTAAAACCTCCGTTATTCAAATATAGATTTTCACGCCATTTCCATTCTAATACCAATTTACTTTTTTTGGAACTTTATCACTGCTAGTACAATCCAATTCACAGTTTCATAAGAAGTCTTTATCCCACTAGGTGGGGTCTTCTATATGAATTTTTTATTTTCATTGCACTCTATTAAATAACAATTCCTCATTTAACACCAAATATTTAGAATCATTCTTTATAATTTCTTATCACGTCTTTTTTGCTCTTCCTCTTCGTCTTTTTTACATGAATTCTTTGCTTTCATTGCACTTACAGTTTCACTATTATTGAAAAAAGAACTTTGTGCCTTTTTTAGCCAAAAATAATTTGCCACCAATGATGCACAATCCAGTTGTGCAACTGAAGGCCCTCAATCTTCTGCAGGGAAGATATTGTTACGAGGAAATTGAGGCAAAAAAAATAAATGCATGAAATAAAAAGAGACACGACACATTACTTGGAACCTATGAATAAAGTAAAAGCAATGGTCGCAAGAGAGAGAAGAAGAGTTCTGTATAAAGAGTGACTATAGAAGTTCAACATACAACGAGAATCTTTGATAACTTATTAATGAGTGATCCTAAGAGTTTCGGAGCACTGTTATTTATAGACTTAGAAATATAACTGTCTTAGCTTGATCTTCGCTCCTTTCCTGAACAGATAACTACATACCCAAGATCTTGGGAAGCAAATTGCCACATGGTGAATTTCGATTGCTGGTCTACAGATAGTTGGGATGAGTGGAGGAAGTTAAGTTACTGGCTGCTGGCAGGAAGTTGAATATCTCTTGGGTTCATGCTAATTCATGTGTAGGATGATATCGCTTGACCATGAATAGCGAACCTTAAGGTAGAGTAGTTTTGGAACAAACCAAGTGCACAAACAATCAAGACTTATTGCAACCAAGTAGATTCTTCCTAGGACCTAGTCCAAGGGTAGGAAGTTCTTTGATCAGGCTAAGGAACCACTATAGAACCTGACGTGTATGGCTAGATTTATGCATTAATTTTAGGGGAAAAAACAGCTCCCCTATTACATGGGTTGTGGGAACATCATTTTTTTGGTTCGAGAAATCATAGATCAATTTGGAAACAACAAATTGCTTAAATTTGTTACTAAATGGCTTACACTTGTTATCATGAACTTCTTGGATTCTTTAGGGTTAGCAATTGTGCCAGATTCTAGGAACTGCTAGTCACTGGATAGGACTACCATGCCTATGGAATAGGATATGAAAGAGACTGCCAAAGAGAGCCAACAACAATGCACCTTCAACAAAGGAGCAGAGCCTTTGAGATGCCGTGTGAGAGTCAATCTAAACATTGAGAAAGCATTGGGAAAAATTCCACAACTGATAAATGGGCTCTATGGTGAGGAGGCAAGGGGATTGACCTCAACTCTCGAAAAGCATGTTAGCAAAAAATCCATTGGAGGAACTCCACGACAGTAATCTCTTGAGGATTGAAGAATCCATATACGTGAGAGATTTCTACCAAATACATGCAGGTATTTTTAAAGGAAAAACATAGCTTTTGTGAAGTGCAATCCCCTTACATGGGTGTAGCACAACTCCATACGAAGCTAACCATCCATCTAAAGGCTGACATAGTAGACATTTTTGAACATTTTGGATTAGTGCCAACCCAAGTGCCTCGCAATCCTATCACTGTGATTTATTCAGCACTAAAGTATTACCACTAATCTATTTTCATAAAGCCACAAAATGCGCAAAAATCTAGCGAAATAAAAAAGGTAATAAATAATAGGTTTAAAAATAAAATTCTTGGAAGATCTTTTGTGAAGTTTGAAGCTACAACATCTAACCATACATGACACAAGATAATATGCATTATGCAAAACAAATAGAAGATTAGAAAAATAAGTGGTCATAGACTAGCAGAAGGTTAATAAGTATCTCTTACTATACTATTAAAAGTGGCACCAAGTTGCTCAAAAAAGGTCTTTCCATTTTTGTCTATGAAAATTATAATAATCCTACATTCTCTCTCTTTCCCCCTCCCTCTCTCACAGTTGTCTCTTTATGTCTAATATTTTTAATAACAATGAGACACATGTCTTCTTGCTGTGCTTGGTTATCAACATGTGTCACATAAATGGTCTAAAATTATAATACGTCTAAATTCTATAATAATAAAAATACATATTTGCATTTCTTACAAAAATTATCAATTGATTCGTTTATTTTTCTTAGTCTTGATTTTAGGTCATAGAAATTATAATTTAGCCTTCCGACTTATCTTAGACTTAGTTTTAGGTCCTAAAAATTTATAATTTTCTCTCTTAATTTGTTTTAGTCTTACTCTTATGTTCTAAAAAATTATAATTTGATCCCCTAATTTCTCTTAGTCTTGTTTTTACATCCTAATTTCATAAAAAAAGTTAGTCTCACAATTTCTCTTAGCTTTAGTCATAGGTCCTAATTACTTACAATAAACTTACAATTTGATCGCTGATATATCTTCGTACTTGTCTTAACCAAAAAATTATAATTTACTATCCCAACTTTTCATAGCATTGGTCTTAAGTTCTAAGTCCTTACAATAATAATTACAATTTGTTTCCCCAATTTCTTTTAGTCTTAGTCATAGGTCCTAAATTTTAACAAACATAATTATAACTTTGTCCCCCAATTTCTCTTAACCTTATTCTTAGGCCCTAATTCCTTAAACTTTAACTCTTACAAAAATTATAATATGGTCTCGCGATTAATTTTAGTTTTTGTCTTATATCCTAAAAATTATAATTTGGTATCCCAATTTTTCTTAGTTCTAATTTTAGATCTTAAAAAATTATAATTTGGTTAGTTTTGGTCTTAAATCATAAATCTTTACAACGATAACTATAATTTAGTCTCTCAATTTCTCTTAGTTTTGGTCATAAGCCTTAATTCTTGAAACTTTCTCTTACAAAAATTATAATTTAATCTTCTAATTTCTCTTAATCATAATCCTAAGTCCTAATTGCTTACAAAAATAATTATAAGTTGGTGCTTGATTTCTCTTGGTCTTCATCTTTGGCTCAAAGAAATTAGAACTTAATGCCTCAACATCTTTTATTCTTAATTTTTGGTCCTACGGAATTATTATTTGGTCCTCAATTCCTCTTAATAAATGTAAAATTTAATTTATGTACTGTAATATATATTATATATTACTATTATATGTTATTTATTATATTAAAAAAAATTCTTCAAAATGAACGTTAAAGCTTATATGTAGGAGGTTAAATTAATGGACCACGGGGTGCTAAAATTTAATATTTCTACTTTTACACTTAATCATATTGTTAATATTGAATATAAATCTAAATATATATAATTTTAAATTTATGAATTACCTTATATATAGAAATATATAATTAAAATTTAAATATTATAGTAAAAATAAATGTATTATTTAAATATATAAATATATGTTTAGTGTTTATATTTTAATTTCGTGCAGCGTACTACACGAGTACATGCTAGTACTACATAATTTACCTGTGAACTGCCGCTTCTCTTCCTTGACAGACCACTTCCACCAATAAAACCAGAAGCCCATTTTAATAAATTAGAATTCCAACCAATATAGTCTTCCTGTACAAAGAGTTGCATAAATAATATTGCAAGTTACAAAGGAAGAAAGTGCCTTTGTACTGTAACATCAATGAAACTGGTAAGTCACAACTTTGTTTAAAGAAGAAAAGAAGACATACTTTCTTCTCCTTGAGATGACTGTCATCAGAGCCGCTTAACAGATCCTCATGTTCTTTCCCCTTTTTTTTGGCAACTTCCAAGTGCACAAGCTTACCCCGTAAATCACTGATGATTATACATTTGGAAAGAGATTGCGTTTCCACACCATTTTCCATCAAAACATAAAGATCTGCACTTCTACCAGGAGCTAATTGAAGGTACCAAACACCAGGGGAGACCTTCATTTGCCAATAACCCAAGTTGGCCATGACAAGAGTGTCTACCAAGTGAGGCATTTGCTTGGTTCCAAGAATCAACTGAAGTCCTCTAGGTGGGTCATGATCCTTCTCTGAACAGTGGCCTATTAAAGTTTGGTGAAGGCAGGTCATTTAAGTAGACAGAATCAAACCATGATGACTATACCCAAGAATTAATCACGTACCAGTCAGAAGCAGTGCTTCAAGTTCAAAAACTGCCTGTAGCGTTCTAGTGTCACCAAGATTCTCAAGCAATATATTGTCCAGATCATGTCTAGGAAACACAAAAAGACGATCATTCATCAAATGCCAAAGTATTTGAGTTTAAAAAGATTGGAAAGATAAAAATAACCACGAAAACAGAGCGAAGAAATTAGGAAACAGTCAAAGCACTTAAAAACTCACATTGCGATGGTAGGCTCAACAAGCCATGGTTCTGGTACATCAAGGTTCATTGTAAGAGTTTTGGATAATGGCATATTTGCAAAAAAGGCTTTCGGACCATTCAACGAATGATCAGTTGGGCTAAAATCATCCTGTGGTCGACATACAAACATTTAGAATATAACATAAAAAAAACATGTGATTGGTGATGATTAATAGCAATACCATTGATGGGATCACAAATCTGTAGTAGTTTTTCAAAGGGAGATCAATGAGAGAACTCTGCCAAATAAGACAACTGCAAATTCATAAATTTGTTGCTATTGATGCAAATCTTATAAATTACAAGAAAAATCATATGCGAGAGAGCTTGTATGATAAAGCACATAACAATGAATAAGAAAGATCGAAGAAGAAGCAGAAGAAGAGAGAAGAAATCTGAGGGCGCAAAGATAAAAAATAGTAAGTGATAGGGAATTTTTTAAAGACTGCACTTACAAAATATCTATCTGTCTATCTGTCTATCTATATATATATATATATATATTATCTTATACTATACTATTAAAGGTGGTAGATAAGCAGCTGAACTTTAGCATTTCCATTTTTGCCTACGGTAAATTTGATGATTTTTAGTCTCTGCCCATACTCGATTATGGTGCTCCACATTAGAAATCGAGGTAGAGAATTTAGCTATTTCCAATTTAGCCCATACTACCTTTGATAATTTTCAATTTTTAAACTGTTGAACTTTGGCATTTCCATTTTTACTCATGGTAAATTTCATGATTTTCAGTCTTTGCCCATACTCAATTATGGCTGCACGCTGAAAATCGAGCCAAAATTTAGCCATTTCCAATTTAGCCCAAGCTACTTTTAATAATTTTCAGTTTTTGTCCATCCTGCATTTAATGGTTTTCAGCTTCTATCTGATAGCATGAGATGGTGCTCCTGTTTGAAGATCGAGGCAGCTGCAAACAATTCCATGGTAAGGAAGGCGAAGAGGCAGATCGCAGCTCCTATCGCCAGCGTGAACCCGATGAGCTTCACGCTGGTGGGTGTTCGCGGCAGCGATGGAGAACTCGCTTGGGTGTTCGGCATCCGGGGAGTGGCCGGTGACGACGGCGAGGGACGGAGGTCTGGTGGAGGCCCGGATGTTGCTCGAATTCAATTCTAACACGAGGGCGACACTGCTTACCCTTTGCTCGCGAATGATCGTCGGTGGTGAGTAGGGAAGAAGTGAGTTCTATTTTTCTCAAAATTTTGTTCTCTCTCATCTTCTTCGCCGCCGGCTTAGTTTATTGTTGCAATGTCAATGTGTAACCTTCTCCTCCGCTGTGAAAACCTCTCATTCATCATTTTGTGAAATTTTTTCATCTCTCATCTTTCATGTCTCATGGCGATCTTTCGTCGTCATTGCTAAGAGATGATTAAACCACCTCAAAACACTAGAGTGGGTTTTATTTTTGTGAATTTTTTTTAATTTTTGAATTCTGTTGCATGTTTGAGACAAAGCAAATGAAATTGTTCCATATATCTTAACGTGCAAATTCAACGTTAGATTTCTATTTTGAAGTCAAATTCGAATTACTACTGTTTCAGTTTATTTTTTAACCTAATTGTAACCTATAACCCAATTTCAGATAGAATTAATGCCAACTCCAGTAAAATCTCTAGTTTCCTCTTGTCTTCCATTTCTTATAAAAGAGCTACATGAATTATTTATAGTGACAACACATCTCCTTATTTTGCCAGGTGTCATACATGCATAATCTAATTAAATAAAACCAAAATATCTCTCTATGTTAATATTTAATATATTTTTATCTTTTCTTACGGTAAGAGATAACCTCACTTCTACCAGAAGTTTCAGAAAGGAATTTGTCAACAACTTTAAGACAAGATTTGTCTTCTATAATCTTCTCGTTCCTAATTTTTTAATACAAATTGCATTCAATTTTCAACAAGATAGTTGCATCTCATCTGATTTAAAGATATTCTAATTTATTTATTATTTACTTTCATTTTCAAGTAAATTTGATAATTCCTTTTTATTGATTATCTTATTCTAAATATTTTGTAAAACTATTAACTAAGATGTTGTCCATCTGCCACGAATTCCAAAGTAATTTCCAAAGTAATTAAGCAATTCCAGTTGATGTTATGTCAACTTATGGAGGAACTTCAAATTACTTTTCAATTGATGCAAAACATATATCAAAATATGAAGATAATAAATTATAATTAGATAAACGAGAAAGAAATTAAGTGAAAACAATGGCTTTATTAGAAAAATCTAAGCAAAGTTCATAGAATCTTCAGGATAGATGAAAAGATGAGAAGAAAAAATAAATAAATAATTAGATATCCAAGGGTAAAAAAAAATTAGAATCTAAATGAAAAGCATGATCGTTTAATCATTAATGCAAAGAAAAACTATAAATAATTGTAAAGAAGTAACAAACACCCAAAAATATCGTACGTGTTTTTTACATAAACAATACAAAACAAAGATTCTGATTAGTAGATGCAAGTTCTTATAATGTTTGATATTTTATTTTTATTTCATGTTTTATTTAGTTGTGTGGTTTATTTAACTGTATATGTTTAGTAACATCTTGAATATTCTGTACTGTAATTTACAAATTTCATTCTAATTATTAATATACTGTCACAATAATTACTTTTAGATATTTAAAATATACAAAAAAATGAAAAGAAAAAGACAAAGCTCAATAGTTTCCCAACAACAAAAAAGAAAGAAATCAAAACAAAATCGTGTTAGGTATCAACAAGTAACAAAATGAAAAATTTTAAAATATTCATAGTTCAATTTGTGTGAAGCCAACAACTATTTTAATAGGTAATGAACGCCATAATATTGAAAATGATGTGAACATATTTTCTCTTGGAGCACCAACAAGCATATGCGCTCATTGTAAAACTATTTTCTGGTCAGAAGAACGAGTTAGAAGAAACAAATCAAATTCAAGTTATTTTAGCTTATGTTGTAAAAATGAAAGAATTTCTTTACTATTATTACAAGAAAAACCTCTACCATTACGCTTATTATTAGATCCAACTAATATGGATCCTAAAACTAAAGAATTTCAAAAAAAAAATCGTCAATATAATGCAATGTTTGCTTTCACATCTCTAGGTGCAAAAGTTTATTTTAACAATATGAAAAGTCGAGGACCATATAATTTTCGAATACATGGTCAAAATTATCACCAAATTGGATCCTTGATTCCTTCAAGTGGTACACAACCTAAATATGCTCAACTATATATTTACGATACAAAACATGAATTAGAAAATTGTATAAATTTTATGCAAAAATAAAAAAAAATAAAGACAAAGTTACCTCAATCACTAAGATCTTAAAGTTATGCTTGACCAACATAATTTATATGTAAAACAATTTCGTATAGTACGCGATTGGTATATGAAAAATTAAAATATTGATCTTAAACTCAAGATACATGAGAATAGATCATTTACAAAACAACAATATACTCATCCAATAGGAGATGAAATAACTGTACTTATGATAGATGATGGAACTCAAAACACAACACATAATATTATTATATGTGACATACATAGTAGATTTAAAAGAATAAGTGAAACTCATCCAGCTTATGTCACTTCAATGTCCATTGCTATTTTCGTATGGTGAAGATGACTAGCATTTATATTCATATAATAATGCCAATAATACACAAATTCGTCAGCGAATTTCAATGAAAGATTTTTAAGTATATCGTATTCAACAACGCTTTGAAGAAGGTAATACGTTATTGAGAGGTGGAAGATTGTTTCAACAATTTTGTGTTGATGCTTATGTATCTATTGAAGAATAAAGACTTCGTTTCATTCGTTGTAATCAACCGAAATTACGTTGTGAATTATATCAAGGTCTTTGTGATGCTTTTGATGATGCTTCACTAATTGGGCAAAAAATAATATTGCCATCATTTACCGGAGGTCCAAGACATATGATAGAAATTTACCAATATGCAATGACTATATGTGCATGGGCAGGCCCACCCGACTTATTTATTACATTTACATATAATCCAAACTGGACTGATATAGAACGATTCTTACAACTAATAAAAGGACAAAAATCTTCAGATCGACCAGATATTGTTACTAGAGCTTTTAATTTGAAATTAAAAAAATTATGTGAAGATCTGATAACAAAAAAAATGTTTGAAATTGTTATTGCAGGTAACAATCTATTTTTGTTAATTAATATTTCAACTTATAACTATTACTTCTTAATATAAAGTCCTAACACATTATTATTTTCTTAGATTTTCGAGTAGTTGAATTTCAAAAATGAGGATTACTACATTCTTATATCTTATTAACTCTTAGTAAAGATTCAAACATCATATTTTTGAAGAAATTGATAAAGTAATAAAAGCAGAGATCCCTGAAAAAAATGCATTCCCGATACTATACGAATTAGTTATAAAACACATGATTCATGGCCCATATGGGAATTATAACCCAATGTCACCTTGCATGAAAAATAAAAAATGTTCTAAAATTTTTTCAAAAACTTATAACAACTACACATATATTGATGAAAATGGATTTCCAATATATAGAAGACGACAAGGTTCTCCAAGTGCAATCACTGCAGCAAATGTAATAGATAGTCAATGGGTAGTGTCATATAATCCAACATTGCTATTAAAATATCAAGCTCATATAAATATTGAACTTTACAATCCACGAAAAGTTATTAAATATCTTTTCAAATATGTACACAAAGGATCAGATCGAGCTACAACATTAATACAATCAGATGGAAAATATAAATTCAATGAGATACAAAAATACTTAGATACAAGGTATATATCTGCTTTTGAAGCATGTTGGAGATTGTTTCAATTTGATATACATAATAGATATCCTCCAGTACAACGTTTGCAATATCATTTAAAAGATGAACAAATAGTTTGTTTTAATGAAAATAACAAAATTTCAAGACTCGTGCAATGCAAAAAACTCAACAAACTATGTTAACAAAATGGTTTAAGTTAAATAAAAAAGACTATTGCAAATGCACTCACATACACTCAATGTCCAATACATTATGTATGGAACAATAAACTAAAACAATGGAAACAACAAAAATGTGCTTTTAATATAGGTAGATTACTGTATGCAAAACCAACAAATGATGAACGATATTACTTACGAATATTACTAAATATTGTGAAAGACGCTAGAAGTTTTGATGAATTGAAAATTGTGGAAGGTGACTTATAATACATTTAAAGATGCATGTATTGCACATAGTTTATTACAAGATGACAATGAAAGACAACTTGCATTAACAGAAGCTAGTTACTGGGCATCAACTTTTCAACTTCGTAATTTATTTTCTGAAATACTGATGTTTTGTGAAATCACAGATATATCTAAATTATGGCACACGTGTTCATTTCTATTAGAAGATTATGTTTACTAAATAAATAAAAAAATCAATTGCCAACAATAAATTTCACTACAAAAGAAATTGAAAATCAAATTTTGCTAGAAATAGAAAGCATCCTTAATAATAATATAAAAACACTGAAGGACTTTCCAAACAAACCTTTTCCAAATAAATCAACAATAATTACATCTGTAAATCAATTGATTTTTCAAGAGCTAAACTACGATATATCATCACTAAATGAAGAGTCTCATGAATTGCAATCAAAGTTAAATCAAGAACAATATAGGATTTTTCTAAATGTAATTTCATCTTGCAATCAAAAAATTGGTAATTTATTTTTTTTTATGGAAGTGGAGGCACAGGAAAAACTTATATTTGGAAGACATCAGTAGCAAAACTATGAAGTCAAAGAAAAATTGTTCTTGCTATTGCATCATCAAGAATCGCATCATTGTTATTATCTGGAGGTCGCACCAACAACAACAACAACAACCACCACCAAGCCTTTATCCCACTAGGTGGGGTCGGCTACATGAATCCTTTGTTTCTATTGCGCTCTATCAGTTTAAGTAACTAAGATCACTCCTTATAGTTTCTTGCCATGTCTTTTTTGGTCTCCCCCTTCCTCTTTGTACATGGGCAAAATCCAATAACTCAATTTTTCTAATTGAAGCTTCAATCGGCCTACGATTTAGAATTCCTATTAACATTACAGAAATTACAATATGCTCAATAAATCATAAATCTAAAATATCAGAATTAATTCAACATACAACATTAATCATTTGGGATGAAGTTTAAAAGGACTTATTGTTGTTATATATCCTAATATAAACACTAAAAATTATAATGCAATATTTTTTAAAACAAGAACAATTTTAGCACAAAATGAAGTTGATGAAATAAATGACATTATTATGAATCAAGTTAAAAATGAATCAAAAATATATTATAATGCTGATACAAAAGTTGCAATTACTGATGAAAATTATGATATTGATATGTTATATACAACTGAGTTTCTAAACTCTTTAACTTTACCAAGATTACCAGCACATAAACTAAAACATAAAGTTAATACACCTATTATGTTACTTAGAAATCTTGATCAAACTAATGGACTTTGTAATGAAACAAGACTCATTGTAACAAGGATCGGTGATTGAGTTATTGAAGCACAAATTATCACTGGAACTAACATAGGTGAAAAAGTCATTATTCCTCGAATTATATTAACGAGCAGTAAAAGTGATCTGTCATTTATCATGAAACACAGACAATATCCAATAAAAGTAGCATATGCTATGACAATAAATAAAAGTCAAGCACAAACATTAGAACATATTGGTTTATGCTTACAAACATCAATTTTATATGTAGCACTTTCAAGAACATCTTCAGTAAATTCTTTGAAAGAATTGCTATCAAATAATCATGATATACCATATGACTTCACACGTAATATTGTATATAAAGATGTACTTAAAGATGTTCTGCAACAAAAAAATCTTAAAGGTTCTTCACAGTTCCATTATTTTGCATTACACATATGTAAATTATATAGTCACATTTCTCTATTCCTGAAAAATTAGCATTACTTGCATTGCTTTTTATTGGGAACTTTGAATAATTTTTAGATGTCTGATCCGAAGAGGAAATCCAAATTCATTGATGATATAGAACTCGAGGATAGAATTTCAAGTTTGCATTATTCTTCTTTCATATTTGAAATATATATCATGCACACATACATATTTACAAACATTCAAATAATATTTGTTTCTGCAGAAACAAACAGTAAGCATGGTACACTTATAATAAACAAAAAAATAAAGAGTGCTACATCTACAACATCTACCACCACAAAAGATGAAATCACCGACTCATTTATACCTTTAAACAAAATCAAAACATTTCATGAATCTTGCCATATCCGTATTTTCATTACTCAAATGTGGGATGGAAAACTATATTCTCCAAACCCTAACTACTCAATCATCTTCATTGGAAGAGATCATCAGGTACCATTCTATTCACTTTATTATTACTAACATTGTTTACTATTATAAAAGATTTTTTATTTCACTAATTTTCATTAATTCTATTGTATACATTAGGAAACTGAAATGGAAGTGTTTGTTCCAAGCCATATCTATAGCAAATGGAAAGATATCATCATTCCTAAATACTTATACGAGATACAAAATATTTACCATGAAATCTCACATGATCTCACATGCACTACTAATGTTTCAAAAATGACACAAGAATGGTGAAAGTTAGTAATAACCAATCAATTTTTAATTTTCTGTGGACATTTAGCAAGCTTTCTGAGATTACAGAATTAGCCAAGAAACCAGAGTATCTAATAAGTAAGATTACTTTTATTAATACATATGGATGATAACTACTTATTTTGCTTAAAAGCTCACAATTTTCCATTTGTTATAAAGGTATTATTGGATATATTGTGGATATTGGGCCAATTACTACAATTCATACACGCATAGGCCTATCCACTTTAGTTGAAGTTTCATTGATTGATGATACTTTCTATGACAAACCTATCACTTTCTTTGAAATTCGGACAAACCTATCACTTTGACAATATGGGAAAGCACTTTGAATAAATATCACAACATATTGACTACGACATTCAAAGATGATGTTATCTTAACTGCATGTGGCTTGAGGATGAAACTTTTCAAAAGGAATAGTTCTATCACAGTTTTGACTTGAATAAATATGTTTCACATATAATATTCATATACATACATTACAAGAAAACATATTATTGAGACTACAAGTTTCACAGAACTTTATTTTGAAAACTCAGAACAGCGACAAACAATGAATTACTAACATGGTAATACAAATGAAATATTCGATCTACTGTTTGCATATTACATTTATATTTCT
Organism: Apostasia shenzhenica; assembly: GCA_002786265.1. Lineage (NCBI taxonomy): Eukaryota > Viridiplantae > Streptophyta > Magnoliopsida > Asparagales > Orchidaceae > Apostasia > Apostasia shenzhenica. Next base: position 406,609 of record KZ452027.1, read on the forward strand.
CATTAGATAACTTGTCCATTTAATACAGGTACAAAAGCAAATTTCAGACACTATCCACTTCAACAAAGATATCTATTCCAACTACTTCATCAAGACAAATGAAAATCAGCATGATTAGTGATCTACTTAATGAAACAACAGTTCCTCCAAATGAGGTATTATATCTATACTCGGATTACATATTTTTTTTAATATGCTACTTAATTTTCTATATGCAGAATCAACATTTTAATGTTAATGCAATGATCATAAGTATATTCACTAATGAGCCAGTTTGGTATGATTATTGTTCAATATGTCGTCAAAAATCAAGAGGCTCTATTTGTGAGAATCCATAATGTGCTGCTTCGAACTCACAAATAATATCTCGGTTTGTATTACTCTATATTATGACAAACTTTAGTATCACCAAATTTTTATAATTACACTAATTATGTTTCTCTTAGGTACAAATTACGCGCAATAATTGAAGATGACACTGATCGTGCAAATGTTGCACTATTTGACAAACTTGCACAAACTATTTTGCATCAGCCTCTAGAAGTAACAAAAACAATGCTTCAATAGGTTCTATTATATTTTCACAATATAAATATATGATGAAATTCTGATATTACAAGCATAATTTTGTCATTTTTTTTACAGAAAAATAAAATTCAAACTTTCCAACAACACGTTCAAAATTGCCTTTCAGTTTATTATACGTTCCATATACAAATTACAAAGCAGAACTTCAAGTTCATACAATATGAAGGATACACTGTTATTGCAACTAAAAGATTAGGCCGAAATTACAAACCGAAACATAAACTCAAGGACAATAATACAAGCAATAGTGTAGAAATGTCTAACAAGACTAACAACCAACAAAGTGACACCGAAGAAACCAAGAACATAGATAAATGACATCATATAGCAATTTAATACTTCTATTGAACAATTTTGGCAACACCTCTGTATAAATAACCTCTACAAAATTTCTGTTTATGAATTTTGTTGAACACTTTTGCGTATGTGAACTTCGTTCAATACTTCTGTCTGTAAATTTTGTTAAACACTTTTGTGTATATAAACTTTATTTAACAATTTTGTGTATAGAATATTTGTTCAACAGTTTTATGTATATAAGGTTTATATGTTTGTCTTTAAACATAAGTGTGCAATTTTCATTTTTACCAGTTTATTGTCTTTCTTATTTTATTCTTTTTATTATCTTATCTTCGTGCAAATTTGCACGGGTCACTGCTAGTCTATATTATTATATTAAGAGTAGTACCTGGATGCTGAACTTTTGAAGTTCCCAAAATGACCCAATTAAAACTTTTTATTATTATTATGATTACATTTAGATCCCCTCCCTCTCTCCTCTGAGTCCTCTCCCTCTCTCTTATCTTTCTCATGTGCCGCCCATTGTCTCCTCTCTCTCTTTAAAGAGTATATTGAATATAAAAATAAATATTATTTTAAATAAATTAAAAAATTAAATTAATTTGAATCAATTAAAATGAGTAAATTGAAAATAAAGTTTAAGTTTAGATGATAATACATAGCTTTTAATTATTAATATCAATAATAAAATAATATTTAAAATCTATATCATATAATTTTAAAAACATAATTTGTATTTCGTATTTTTATATTTTTAATATCATTTTAAATAATATAATTTTCAAGCTGTTAAATTTTTCTGTTTTTAATTTTATCTCTCATAAATATTATAATTTTGATTTTTACTTATCCTTATATCTTCTCTCTCACTCTCTCTCTCTCTCTGCCCTCTCCCACCAACTCTCTCTCTTCTCCCTCTTCTTTCTGCTCTCCCCACCTGACCCTTTTTTCTCTCTCCTCTCTCTCCTCTCTCTCTCTCTCTCTCGGGTTGCCCCCAGCTTTCCTCTTTCTCCATTCTAAATATTTTGATATATATATATATATATATATATATATGATATTTTTTAATTTATTTATATTATAAATATAAAATTAAATAATATTTTAATTGAATCGATTAAATTAATTTTAAATAAATAAAAAATTAACTTTAATTTCAATCAAGTATAATACGAGTTAGTTCAAAGTGAATTTTAAATTTTAAATAATAATGCGTAGTCTTTAACTCTCTCACTCCTCTCTCTCTTCTCTCAACCATATCTCCTCTCTATAAAATATTAAAAATATAATTAAATAATAAATTTATTTATTTTATATAAAATAAATGAAATTATATTGCATGTAATATTATATTTCAATTAAGTAACATTAATAAATATAAAAATAAATAGGTATTTTAATTAACTTAATTTCATAAATTAATTTTAAATAAAAAAAAACTAAATTCATTTTGAATCAAGTAAAATACGGATGACTTGAATTAGAATTTTAAATTTAAATAATAATGCATAACCCTTAATTTAATAAAGTTTCAATAATATAATATAAAAAAATTTAAAATAATTATAATTCTATGTAGATTACTTTTGAACATTTTTGACTATTTGTAATATATATTTTATATATATATATTATTATGCCTTTAAATGTAAAATTATAAAATTATTTATTATAATTAAATATAAATTAACTTTTAATTATTATTTATTAAGATAAATATTTATATACATAAAATAAAATTTTAAATATTAATATTTATATATTATCCATCCTCCTCAATTTAAATTTTTTTAATGAAATTTTAATTTATAATTGATAAATAAAATATTATTAAATTTTTGTTATTAGATTATTAAATTTGTGTTTTTATATATAATATATTTATATATTATATAATATATATATAATGCTATATATGAAATAATTCCGTGCAGTTTCTGCACGGGAGCGTTAAATTCTGATATTATATTAAAAGTGGTACCAAGGGATGAATTTTTAAACTTCCAAAATTACATTTAACCGGATTTAGACAAGTGGTGCAATCAAAAGGATAATTTGCATGTAACTCTAATAATATGTCAAATATGCAAAGATTGAAGTAATATTTTATTATTTCATAGTAATGTTTACCAGTTGTTTCATTTGAAATTGAAGTTGTTATCTATCGTTCTCATATAACTATATTTGTTTAATTACTTATACCAAAAATTAAAAAATATACTACACTGTACGCCCTTTTTAGTTGGAAAAAAATATTTTAAGGAAACTTTTTTTGACCTTTTTTAAAATAAAGCTATAAAATGATACCATGGGCTAAATTTTTGAACTTCCAAAAATATCCTCATTCTAATTAGAAATGTGGTAGAAAGAAAGGCATAACTTGCCAAACATGCAAGCATTCAAGTAATATTTTAATACTCCAAGATAAACTTAACCTCATCCTAATTTAGACAAGTGGTGCCATCAAAAGGATAATTTGCATGTCATTCTAATTACATGTCAAACAAGCAAAATTTGAAGTAATGTTTACTTATTATTTCATTTGAAATTGAAGTTATACTTATCATTTGCATATACCTTTAAATTAGTTTAGTTAATTTCATTATATAATAAAATAAAAAAATAGACTGTCTATAGGCTATTTTTAGTTGGAGAAAAAAAATTATGGAAAAAGCTTTTAACTTTTCTTAAAATACAGCTATGATGTGAAATAAAATTAGTTATATTAAAAGTTATATAAGATGTTAAGTAAACTTGATTAATATATTGAAAAATTATGAATGATGAGATATAATGTTATATGTTTATATTAGAATTTGTGTATGATAGAATGCTTATTGTTATTGCTTTTATTTAGTACACCACCCAGGGATCATTGCACTAATGATTTCCTTCTTTTGAGACATCACTCTGAGATCACTCCCTATTCTTTTCAACTAAAGTCACTACAATAACTTTGACTAAAAGTGCCTCCAATCAAATGAGCCATAATATCATTAAATTAATGCTTACATCGTGTATAACATATGTTAAATTTATGCTTAAAAAATATGAAACATATGTCAAAACAACTTTAAATTGTACGTGATCAAATATTTGACAAATTAAAATGTAGAACTCAAAAAAGAAATTAAGTAATAAAGATGCAGATAAATCGCCAAGGTGAATAAATAAGTATATACGAAAGGATAAAATAAGAATTAAGTATATCCGCAAGACAGTTAGAGTAATATCAATTGAGAATAAGGTCAAAGTGAGTCGGCTTGGATATATAAATCGTAAATCAATTGAAGCTCCAATTAAAAAAATTGAGTTACTAGACGTTGCTTATGTAAAAAGAGAAAGAAAGAGACCAAAAAGGGGGTGGCAAGAAAATATAAGAAATGATCTTTCATACCTAAAGTTGAGTGATGATTTGTTAACTAATAAAGTGCAATAAAAATAAAAGATTCATATAGTCGACGTCACCTAGTGATAAAGGCTTGGTTGGTGTCGTCGTTGTTGTAATATAGCCATGACGCAACCTCATATCAAACAACTTCATGGCATAATGCAAAAGTGATGCACATAACAAACATATGGTCTTGGGCTCAATCCCAAAGGCTAGCATGTTTGCAAATTCAGTTGTTTTTTGAAAAGCTTAATTGTGAGTGAACTTGAATTGAATTTTGAGTTGACTAAAAATCAAATCATTTAAACATGAATTCATACATGTGCATGTTGTGGTTTTAACATGTTTGTTTGCCTAGGTTATCTTTACCCAGGTAAAAGTTAACCATAAGGCTCCGTTTGCCTAGGAGTTTAAAATTAACCTGGTTTAATTTTAACCAGGCATATCACATCACATATAAAATTTAATATTAAAATTAAATTTATTTCACATCCTACACATATTACTAAAATAATAACTAACTTATATCACATCTCTCACATATTCCAACATAATAACTAACTTTATATCACATCCCTCACATATCCCAACATAATAACTAACTTTATTTCACATCATTCACAACTTTCAATAAAAAAATATCTCTATCTAAATTTAATTTTAACCTTCTTAAATTTAACCTTACAAACAAACACACCCAATGTTGCACCATACATCAATCTCAATATTAAAACCAACCCTATTTCTAATCCTACACAAATTACAATATTAAATCTACTTCATTTCACATCAACACCAATTTCAATATAAAACTTAATTTTATTTCACATCATGCATAAATCCATAAATAACAACTAACTTTATTCAAAATCATTTACAAATATCAAAAATAAAATAAACCGGATCAAAGTTTATTTTTAGTCAAATTAAAGTTAATCACACCAAACATACCTACACAAGTTTTGTAAGGCTAATCAATGTAGTGATTTATAAGGTTGATCAGGATTTAAACGCGATGGGAGATGATGGTGTGGTGACCAAGATGGGAGCCAATGTAGCAACATTTGCAAGAGATTTGCTATTTTGAGTTTCCACTAAATAAGGATGTTTAGTGGATCAACTGAATATGCAACGAGTTGGATGGCCAATCTTTTGTCACCTAGTCAATGTCACTTGACAATTGATAAACCAATGGGAAAGACAACTAATCGAATAAGCAATGAAAGTTGATAGAACCAGACGATATATATGGCAGAATGAAAGAAGCTCAAATACCAATTCATGTAGAACACAAACAAGAACGAGGAAAAGAACAAGAATATAAAGAAGAACAGGTGAGACTAGAAAGGACAAGTAAAAAAAGAAAGAACTTAAAGGGCAAGAGTTTTATTTAATTCATTAAAACTACCAAATGCTCAAATGTTAAGTTTTATTCAATTATTTAATTTTATTGCATGCAAAACCTCTACAAGGTTTCACATACAATATAACAAACAACAAACCAAACCTTTATCCCACTAGGTGTGGTTAACTACATAGATCTTTTGTTTTTATTGCACTTTATCAAATAACAAATTTTCATTTAGCTCCAAATATGTAAGATCATTTTTATAATTTCTTGTCATATTTCGGCCTTCCTCTTTCTCTTTTTACATAAGTATGATTCAATAATCAAACTTTCCTTACTAAAGCTTTTATCGGCTTATGATTTATATGTCCAAACCATCTAAGCTGATTCTCTCTAAGTTTTTCCTCAATTGACGCTACTCCAACCTTCTCGCGGATAAACTCATTTCTCATCTTATCCTTTACCGTATATCCACTCATCAATATTAGCATTCTCATTTTTGCAACACTTACCTTATTTGTGTATTTCTGCTTTATAGGCTAGCATTTATCACCATATAATATCGCTGGCCTTACAATTGTTCTATAAAATTTACCTTTAAGTTTAAATGAATTTTTCTATCACACAATATACCAGATGCATTTCTTCACTTTATCCATCATTCTTTCATCTTGTTAATAACATCACAATCTATTTCACTATTATTTTGTATGATTGATCCAAGATATCTAAACTACTCATTCTTCCTGATAACTTGATCATCAATTATCAATATAAGTGCTTCTATCTTGACTAAATTTATATATTCAGTTTTTGATCTACTAAGACAAAAATATTTATATTCTAATATATTTCTCCATAACTTGAGTTTTGCCTAATAGCCTCTTCTTTAGACTTATCAACAAGAAAAATGTCATCTGCGAAAAACATATATCAAAGCACTTTTTCTTAACACATGTAACACTTTTAGTCAAACCCCTTTGTGTTCGAACACATGTAACAGCTCATTTACACGTCCTGAATAAATTGAATATAAGTAGTGTAAATTATTTTCTTTTTAAAACTCTCCAGAATACTTTCCTTGAAACTTTATCATAAGCTTTTTCTAAATCAATGAAAATCAAATATAGATTTCCTTTTCTATCCCTAAATATCTCTATTAAACATCTAAATAAATAAAAATCTTTCACAGTAGATCTACCTGACACACACATTCCCCGTGCAATGACCAAAAAAGAGGCTTGCTAAAATTATAAAAGGAAATAAGAAACATTACCTAAAATGCAGAAGGATTCACAAATTTACTTGGAAAATAAACTAACCGAATAACGAAGAAAAATATAATGTTGTCATTTCGTAAGGATAGTCTCCATCATTATGTTTATGCTTGTGCTATGAGTATATACCCCACAATGCATCAACAAATGTGTGTTTGGTTTGTTATAGAAACAAAATAATTCTTGAAAAGAACTAGTCACGTGTATTATTTATTGGAACTATTACAAAATTTACACTAAATACATCACACAATTAGATGTAAAGCCCAAGATTATGAAAAGTAGTTACAAGATGAAGACTGACTACTAAATTATTGTGCTTCAGGAGGCAACAAAGTAACACAGTTAGTTAGAATATTTTTGAATTGGTTGCTTTAAGCCAACAGTTCGAAGAAACCAATGTCAAAAGAAAATAGAATCTGTTACTGAGGACTACTCTCATCTGCAAATACCGTAATAGAAGCATCACAGTTTTAAGTGGTTAACTATGATTGTGTCTCTCCAGAACTAGTTGATTAGCTAATATGAAAAACTTGGCAAAGCTTGGTAAGTAAATCATACTTCACATGCACAAGCTAGTAAATCTAATGAAACCAAAACAAATCAAAAAGAAAAAAAAGGAACTGTGACTAACCACTGGATTAAGAACAATTCGCATGCTTGGTTGGATACGTTTCCACAGTGCAAGCAGTAGTGGAGAAAGCTTTTGCCCAGAAGCACTCAAAGGATCGATGACGGCATCAATATGTATACTTGAATTGCCAATATTCAAAATGACGGCACTGCAAAACTCGAGCAATAGAAAAGTTTTGAGTAAAAGCATATTACTTGAATCTATGTAAATAGAAAGCCAAACTTCAAGAATTGTGCATATTATTAGACATGGTTCAAAAGCAATTGCCAAAAAACAAGCAATAAAAAAGGCTAATGGAAAATAAAATCAGATGACAAAGGTGAAAAGGCAAAAGGCATAAAGAAGGTCTACATCTCTCTCTTAAACGCACAGCATAATGTCAGAAGAAATTATTCTTATATTCTATGTCCACAAGACCTACATTACATGTAGGAAGAGAGTCTTTGCCTTCCTCCTTACCTCTTTATGTATCTCTCCATCACTAACACAATCAAAGCGGTCAGATAATATAACCATAAAACATTAAATTTAATACGATCTACCATTGAAACTGGTCTCCCTTTTTGCAAAAGAAAACTGGTTATTTCAAAAACAATAGAAAGAAATTGTGTAAGTAATATCCCAAGAATTTCCACCCCTTGGAATAACTACGTCCCTATCTACAACCACATATGTTGGTGATATACATGAAGTTGAATTAAATAACCTTGTCATCACATAATTTTAAATAGCTGTAGCTTCCTTTGACTTTAATGATAGAGTGACGTCCACAACCACACAAAATTTGTGACTCAGTGATCATCAGAAATCAGAAACAATATCAATATACTATATGATCATTATTCAACAGAAACATTCTCCAGCTCACCCAAACTTCTCTCTCACACACAAAGAGACAGTCAAAGTAACAAATCAACCTTGACAGTACATTCAACATTATATAAAAATGCACTTGATGCCGGTATTCCTGGAGCTTAGAGCATAATTCATTAATTCTCAACTTATGATTCAAACTCTAATTCCGTAAATTCACAAGCAGGTAGCAACTCTATGCTCAAATTTGGTGTAAGCATGTTTTTGGGGTTTGGAGCAGTCGGTTGTAATATTTTCTTGATCAACTTAATCCCTACTATGACATTCCTGGGAGTCAAATTTGGTGAGTTGAAATAAAAACAATGAGTGTTCCCCTTGACATTCTTTGCATCTATAGCTTAAGACAAGAGAACTGTTTCTCAGTTGATCCAGCCTTAAGCTTAGTGATAGAATGGTACATACAGGGTTGACCTGTCAATAAATCAAAATCCAACTAATTACAAAGTGATTAAACGAACAGGCAATGTAAAGCAAGTAAAGAAAGCAAATTTTTAGGGTGTTCGGTGAAATTATGCCTACATCCACCACCAAGCAAACCCTTTTCTAAAATTTCTTGAAGCTACCATAGCTTTTCAATGCAGGCTTTATGGATTGCTTAAGCCTTGGGCTCTTCCCAAACAAAAGTAATACCCCACAAAGTGAGCATTCTTAAAATCTGGGTGGTTATAGAATGTAAACAAGTTTAGAAAATGTAAATAAAAAAAGATGCAGGAAATAGACAGTTATCAATCATTGCCTGCACAATAAATCCATCATCAACTCGGAAAGTACATCTTCAAACTTCACGCACAATACTCTCAAATAGTTCCCTTTCATGGTTTTCTAAAGATTAAAAGAGAACTAGCCATGAAAGTAAAGCTTTGAAAGTAAGGCTTTTATGTTAAGAATATTGATTGATGTATTGCAAATTGTATAGGATGTAATATAAAATGAATTTTTATATCAAAGTACATGTATTATAGATGAAAAATGTTTTTTTATTATTTTTTTAAAAGTTGGAGGGTCATTTTAGTTATGGTCATGACCAAAATGGTCTCCAACCAAACAATTAAGAGCACGATAAAACTTGAAAATTCAAAAGATTGTTCATAAGAGGATACAAAAGGTATTTATAATCCAAAATCAACAAAAATCAATCTAGACAACATTATGAAAACTTAAGCATCTATTATAGTTTGGGCTGGAACCAATAGGAATTAAGAAAGTTTGAAAATTTGCTACACTGCTAAATTAGGTGTTGTAATCAAATGCCAAATAAAAAACAAAAAAAATCATAAATATGCAAAGCTATAAAAGTCTACTTCCTCCATAAAGAAAGATATAACTCATCCAAGCACTTGTATTAACAGTTAAGCTTGCATGAATATGTGAAGATTTATCAAACTCAAATTGGCATAGACATGCAAAAACAACAAGAAAAATTTAAAATATTGAAACAAATAAATACTAGGAAAACGTATATTGTTGGATATATCTTCTGCTTTCTGATATTGAAAAGATAATGTGAAATCTCATATAGGATTTAAAAGTTATGAATCAAATTTATAACACCTACATAAGAGAGAAACTAGAAAGAACTTTATATTGGTGATACTTCAAAGATTGAAAATATGCAGAATGTTTTTCCATAGAAAGTAATTCAAAACAAGCAAAGATCATGAATTTTAAGATTCTGCTAAAAAGTATTTAATTAAAATATAAAGGCATGTCTATTGAAAAGATAGAAATATTAGTTGGGTAAAATTAAGTCGAGGTTGGTTACTTGGATCAAATAAAACATAAAGCTACAAGCTTTTTTGAACAAATTTCATCTAAATGATGAATATGAAGCACTTCAAAACAATCCTATGATATTTGTGATGAAGATAAAGATAATTTCCAAGAATGATGCAGACTTGAAAATTCCTATATGAGAATTTAATTATGTAACCTGCTATTTGATCCTAGCATATTACTTAAAGTTTTGTTGTATAAAAAATAAATATCAAGATATTCTTGAAGTATAATTCCATGAGAAAATTCATATTTAAATCTCAACAAAGAGCTAAAGAAATGACAGACATAAAATAGAAAAGTTGAAATAGACATAAAACAAATTAGGATTTCTATGATGGTGAATGAGATTACAATAACCCAACATGAGATGTCATTAGTATGCCCAATCACATTCTTTAAAGGTAAGCCATGTGCTAGACTAAGAAGCACATATACTTCTAAGGAGTTGATGTACCTATATCATACTCATTTCAAACCGATCCTCTTAGATGCAATATTAATATGTACCACATTAAAAAAAAATGATTACTTGGATATGCTAGGGATACAGTTAGGATATTTGTGAGACATGACAAATGACAAATTGAGCATTATTCTACAACTAAACATTTTTTAATCAAAACACAGCCCTACCCGATTCCCCTCGTCTTTCATGTGTTAGATGATTGTGCATCTTGACTCACTCTTCACAAATCAGCCACACCACTTACTTAAGAAGATCAAGATGACAATATATATATCTACACAAATATACTAGATAACTCATATGTTGTATGCTTGTTGTACATGTATCCTATAAGGCTTATTTGGTTGGAAGGTTATTTTTAAGTAAGAGAGTTAAAATATATTATTTTATGAGTATGATGAGAAATAAAAATATTTTAATATTGGGACATATGTAAGATGTAGATTAAAATTAATTTTAATATTGAAATTTGTGATGGATGTGAAACAAAGTTGATTTTTAATAATGAAATTTGTGTTAAATGTGAAATAAAGTTATTAAAATTTGTAATGAATTTGAAATATTAATAAAATAATAGTTTGGTTATTTTTAAGCATGAACCAAATGAGCTCAATATTTGTTATAGCATAGTATTTGTATTGTATTGTATTGTATTTATATTCCCATATTGTGCTTCACAGGGGTGGATCGATGTGCCAAGCCAAGGTCAAACATAAAATAAAACCATCTATGGTTCCTTTTACAAAAAATATATACACTAGGAGTGGAATAATTACACTTGATTCATCATCCAAGTTTTAATAAAGCCATCACAAGCTCACCTAAGCCTGCTCCGAAAGTGTAAGCACACCATGTGCAAAATTCCTTCACATACTACCTTGCAAATGTCATTTCAAGCGATTAGATATCAAAGTATGATGCAAAAAAAAGTACAGTAGATCCCTCTAAATTGTATGTGTGCAAAAATATGCTGCATGTTTAAATAATAAATCAATGTCACCATTCATTTTTTTGATGTAGCAATGTCATCATTCGTTAATAAACAGGTAAACAAAAGAAAAGTACCAAGTACAGTCATAAGATGCGCTATAGGATCAAATAAGATTCAGATAACTGTAATATGTTGGCTCAAAAGGGAGTGGATGGCAATCACCTGTACTTAGCATTTAGAATTTCAAAATGAGCCCTTTCAGAAATTCTTTCACGATTAGACGTAGCAGATGAAACCAACATAACTAGATCACTGTAAAAGTTACTGCATAAAAAAAAAAAGGACAAACAATTAAATACTTCGAAAAAGCAGGTCATACATGAATATGCAAAGCAAATCAACAGCAGACAAAAGCAAAGACACTAGGATGCAAATAGAATAAAGCATTAAAAAACAATCATTGCATGTTATATCAAAAGTATTCTAGCACAAGGAAATAGTAGAATTACAAAAGAAATTTAAGGTTACTAAATCTCGGGCATTAAAAATTTACTTCACATGAGCTGAAAGGAAAAGCATAACACAGGATTTCTCATGGAATAAAATGAAAACAAACAAGAAAAGGTGATATTTCGATTGTTAAGAATCTCTTAGTTGATGAGCAATTGAACATTCAATCGTCAAAGAAATAATGGTAACGAGAAGGCACGAAAATGAAAACAGCAAGCAAACAATGATATGGAGACAAAAACACTTGATGATAGGAATATGGAAAAGCACTGCAAGAACCCAGAAGTGTAGGATATAACAAGAAATATAAGATCATCTCATGAATCACACAAATTACAGAAAAACAATATACACACAGACACACACACGTAGTCGGTCTTGCAAGGTTTTAGCACACAAATAAAATAACTATTGAGGTTCGTCAAATAGCACACAATTAAAGATGGCATTTTTAAATAAAATCAAACATCAAATGAATTTCAAATTTTAATTGAGAATAAAGTAAAATACATAGTTGAAATGAAAAACAAATTACAAGTGAATAATGTAATCAAGATAATCACATAATGCTCCAAGTACTTTTTAAAAGATGTTTATGTAGAACAAGGAAAAATGGAAGGAGAGGAGACAAGGAAGAAAAGGGGTTCTTTTATTCAACTCACCAAAACTACAAATACTATACTTATCACCAACTTGTTGGTCGAGTTGGACGTTGTCAAACCTTAAAAGAGGTCATTGGTTCCGAAGGGGCCCGAAGAACTTTATTCAATTCATCAAAACTGCATAACATTCATACTATACCTCCACTTTACTTGCACAATTTTTCCCACAAAATGGGAAAAGAATCCAACTTATACAAAAAAATGAAAACTACATTGTGATGCAGCACATCCTAGGTACTTACTTTGTCGACACCACCGGACCCGACTAAGGGGCTAACTTCACAGACATATTGCCCATTTTATTTTCTCTGCGCTTTATTTCATTTCTGCATTTTATTACATGCATTTTAGACATTTTATTTGTAGACAATATTTATATCATTTGGACAATATTTGGAGAGCAAGAGAAACACATGAATTTATGTGAAAGAGAATGCAATGAAAAATGTAATTTGGGTTTATTTCTTTCTGATTTTGGAGGAGCTATACAGGCCTTCTTGTGGAAGATTTTGTGAAAGGATGAGCTTTTATTTTTATGAGTGATTGGGCATTTCATGACAAACCTAAATAACCTCACATTAGAGCAGAAACTTTCAAGCAATTTGAGCCATCAGATCTAAATATCAAATAGGGCATTTGGTTAATTGTAAAAGTGAAGATGCTAAAATAGATTAGTAGGTATATACAAAAAAATTAAATGAGAAATGAGTATATCCACGAGAAAATTAGAGTAGCATCAATTGAGGATAAACTCAAAAAGAATCAACTTAGAGGATTTAGAGATATAAACCGTAGGCCAATTGAAGCTCCAGTACAAAAAATTGGGTAATTGAACCTTGCTCATATAAAACGAGGAAGAGAAAAAAAACATAATAAGAGACTACAATGAATGATTTTACATACTTACAGTTAAATGAAAATTTGTTAACTGAAAGAGTACAATGGAAACAGATGATTCATGTAGCCGACCCAACCCAGTAAGATAAAAGCTCAGTTGTTGTTGTTGTACTTAGAAAACTACTCAAGTTAGGTCAATCTTGCGTCACCTGGACCATGACAACTCAAACAGAACATTCGTACTTGAAAAATATGATGAATGAGTAGCATGACACTTTTACAAATGAGGGACCAATTACTCGACTTGGGGTCATCCGTGGCCAAGCTTAGGGCTAGAACGAAGATCTTAGAATTAGCCTACTCCCCTCGAGCAGTTGTCTTGAACCTCCTCGACACGAAGGCTGACGAGGTTAAGAGAAAAACTAAGCCCCATCAACATAGGGGGGGCTCATCTACTATCCATCCACCTGTGTCGTTTGTCGGGATGATCTCCCTTGAGCTCCCCCTCGTAAGTGTTGGAAATGGGGTGCAATGCCATGAGCTATGTTTAGAGGAGGAGGACCACCAGGAGCCCACCAGAAGAATGCTCTGCGAAGCAATGGACAAACCTATGGTGAGTCACAACACCTTGACACCCCATGCAACCTAATCCATATAATGATTATGGATTTCCTAGGAATCATTGTGACGACAAGGTGAGACAAGCACAGGATCAGCATGATGGCTATCAGGTCACTCGATGAGTGAAGGTTGATCCCATGTCTTTTGATAGCAAGTTGGATCTGAAAGTCTTCATCGATTGGACAATAGACAGTCCTTTACTTTGATTAGGTTGCTAAAACAGGGTGCCACAAGGTGAGATTCAATGAAGCTGTATGGTTATGCCAAAACTTACGAGATCAATTGTGAGATACAGCTTTAGCATTCAAGCCATCCCTCTATTACATCTTGGGATGTGTTGAACGAAAAGTTGAGGTAGAAATATCTTCCTTTGATATTTAGGGATCAAATGAAAATATCTTCCCTTGATATATAGGGATCAAATGTTAGATAAGCTCTCTCCAATTGAACAATGTACTAGCTCAATTGTTGATTATATGACTCACTTTAATGAGTTGACTGGGTGAGAACCTGAGCATGACTATGTCCCGTTTTTACACCAATCTACGCTCTAACATCAGGAGAAAGATGTTCATCTATGACGTCTCCAAGCTAGAGGACGCATACCAGAGAGCACTTCAGATCAAACAGTACTTGTGTATCCTCTTGACTTGCAGGCAAACTGCGACAGCTAGTGAACCACCCTACAAGATCCTCCCTTAACAAACAATGCCCTAACCCCGCAAGGACACCACGATTCCTGCCAATCTCAAAGGTAAGGGGGTTGCCTATAATTCAAGTGCCAAGGTCATGAGCATTACTTGTTTTAAATGCGACAATGTGGGCCATTATGCACAGTCCTGCCCATCTAGGAGCTTGTATATAAAGGTGAAGAGGAAGATGCACATGAGAGTATGAATGAGATCATTGTAGTTGAGACTTGTGTGAATGTGAGAACGCCTGAGGAAGCCTTGGGAGAGTCACTCATAATAGTGATGCAATGTGTGTGGCTACACCCTGCAATGCACTCGATTGGCGGCAAACAACTATCTTTAAAATCTATTTCAAGTGCAAAGATAAGTCTTACAAGCTTATTATAAATAGTGGTAGCTGCAAGAAAGTCATATTGGTTGCCACCATTACTCGAGTTGTCCTGATCACTTACAACCTTATAAAGTTGTGTGGGTTGACTAAACCTCGATAGCGATGACTCAGTGTTGCAAGGTGCCTATAATCTAGCCACCTGTATTGAGGATATATGGTGTGACATCATCCACATGGGGGTGACGCGATATGTGCTTCTTGGCCGACCATGTCTATGTGATAGAGATGTTAATATGAGCAATCTAACACATGTTTTTAAATTTAAAAATAAGAAAATCGTGTTGACGCCATCACTACCTCACGAATTGAAGATTGGGGTTGTTAAATAGTTAGTACTACCCATTGAAAGGAAGAAAGGCCTCCATCTTATCACCCCTCAAGATGGAGCTTGAGAGCAGGGGTGGAGCTCCCATATATGCTCCTGTAGCCCTTCGTTCATCCAAGCCTGATGAGAATGTCACAAAGGATCCCAAAGAGGTTAGCTGATTCCTCAATGATTTCTCATATGTGTGCCCCAATGAACTCTTTGATAAACTTCCTCCTACAAGAGATATCCAACATGCCATCGATTTAGTGTCACGCTCATCGATTCCACATCTTCTCTATTACAAGATGATCCCCACCAAGCATGTAGAAGTCAGGAGCCAAGTGCAAGAGCTTCTAAGAAAAGGTGTCATACATGAGAGCCTGTCTCCTTGCACTATCCTAGCCCAAATTACTCCAAAAAAAGTTCGTAGTTGAAGAGATCGTATAGATTTGAGGGCCACCAACAAGATTATAGTCAAATATCGTTCTTCAATCCCTAGAAGCGACGCACTGTATTATTTGAATACAATGAGAAATGATAAGCGCCGCTGCATTGGCGCCCGGATGTAATGATACGTGAGCAAAGATTCTCACATCATAGACAGATGCGGGTAAAAAAGCTAATGGAGTTAGTAAATATTATAATTCATATATTAATATTTTATGCCTGAAAAAACAAAATGGGTTAGAGAGAGCCAAAATAACAGATGGCTTAGCTTTTAAATTTTGGTATTCATGTAAGAATAAAAATAAAAATACAATAGGTATAATTCTAAATAAGAGCTCGAAAGATCACGTAAACAGTCAAGAAAAATGATGATAGAATTATGGCTTTAAAAGAATGTCAAATGAATAAAAAAAATATATTAATACCTATTTACAAAATAAAAACGATGTACAAAATTGTGCCAATTATAAAGAAAATAAATTAGTTAGTTATACTTTAAAACTCTAGAAGAGGGTAATTGAATATATGCTACGCCATAATACTAAGGTATTAGAGAATCTACTATGGAAGCTATTCATTTATTGAGAAATTTAATTGAAAAGTCTAAGGAGAAAAGAATGTGTAGACATACACAAAAAAATAGAATGAAAAATAGTATATTCGTGAGAAAGTTAGAGTTGCACTAATTAAAAACAAACTGAAAGTCGGCTTAAATTATTTGGACATATAGATCATAGACTAATTGAAGCTCTCGTTAGAAAAATTGAGTTATTGAATTTTGTCCATATACAAAAAAAAGGAAGACTAAAGAAAACATGACAAGAAACTATAATCTTACTCACATAAACCTAGATAACAATTTGTTAATTGATAAAGCATAATGAAAATAAAAGATTCATATAGCCGACTCTACCTACAAATTCAAAAACAAATTTGTTGTATCGTTTTAAAATCCTGAAATTGAATGATATGTTAGACATAATGGGTGGGTGTAGCATATATACTTTCAAAAATTAATCTGCATAGTGGGCATCACCAAATTCTAGTGCATGAAAGAAATGAATAAAAAACCATCATCAAGACTAAGGATGGTTTATATGAGCGCCTCGTGATGCCATTTTGCTTGTCCAATCCTAACACAATCATGCATGGATGACCCAAGTTCTGCAACCGTTCATTGGTGTCTACCTTGTCGTATACCTCGAGAACATCCAAAATTACAGCAGATCTAGAAGGGAGCACCTAGTCTACCTACATAAGGTTTATGCTATCCTGTGATGTAAAAAATATTATGTAAATGTAAAAAAAGTCACTTTGGCCTTATTTGGTTGGACCTAAAAAACCTACCAAACTCTTCTACAAAAACTTTCATCAATATTTTATATTAATTTCACATCATACACATTTAAATAATAAACTCAACTTTATTTTATATTCTACATATATTTCAACTGTAAAAAATAATTTTATTTCACATTCTACACTCT
This sequence comes from Apostasia shenzhenica, assembly GCA_002786265.1. NCBI lineage: Eukaryota > Viridiplantae > Streptophyta > Magnoliopsida > Asparagales > Orchidaceae > Apostasia > Apostasia shenzhenica. The sequence continues at coordinate 424,147 of KZ452027.1, forward strand.
TAAAATAAGTCAATTTTATTTTACATCAAACACAATTTTCAACAATAAAATAATTTTACCTCACATCATAACATTAAAATAATTTTTCTCTATCTCTAAAAAGTTAAAATTTTCTAAAAATATACTGCAACCAAACAAGCCCTTTATGACACCTATAATCTTCCTGGGCTTTATAGTGTCGAGAAAGGGAGTTGCTGTTAATCCCTCTAAGACCTCTGTCATCTAAAAATGACCAATGTCGAAGAATATTCACGATGTTCCTTCCACAAATTAGCTACATTCTATCGTAGGTTTATTCATAATTTTAGCTCAATCACCACCCCAATTGAGTTCTGGTGGACTTCTACCGCTGATTGAGCTTTTCAAAAGATCAAGATTCAACTTATTGAAGCCCCAGTTCTGCAACACTCCGATTTCAATAAATATTTTGAGATATCATATGACGCCTCTAACACAGGAATAAAAAGAGTATTTAGTCAAGAAGGCCATCTTCTCGCGCACTTTACCGAAAAATTTAATGAAGTACAATAAAGGTACTCTACATATGACAAGGACTTTTACACTATCATGCAAACACGCTAATATTGGCATCACTACCTCCAAAATCTGGTACTCAAACAACTAGGCACTTAGGTACTTAAATTCCTAGAAGAACCTAAGTGTGCGACATGCAAAATGGGCAGCTTTCCTCCAGGAGTACACGTTTGCTCTCAAGCACAAGGCTAAAGTTGACAATAAGCTAGCTGATGCTCTAAGTAGGATGCCAGCAGTATTGCACGCGATGAAAGTCAAAGTTCCTAGCTTAGATATTATGAAATTCAAGTATGCCGATTAAAAGAATTTTGGGACTATCTACACATGATTGCACAATAAGCTCTCCCATGTTGATTCCAAGCATTAAATTCTGAAGGGCTACCTTTTTTGCAATCCCAAGTTATGCATCTCTGACCCCTTCCTACGTAAATTCCTTATCCACGAGTTGCATGCAGAAGGAACAGTCAGCCAATTTGGTAGGGATAAGCTAGTAACCTTGATCGTCAACAAGTATTATTGGCCTCGAATACAAAAGGACATAGGGCAAGTCACTTAATCTCACACATGTTAGGAGCCCAGTAGACGAAAACACAATACTATTCTATATATGCCCCTCCCTACAGCGCAGCAACCCTGAGAAGACCTAAACATGAATTTCGTGCTAAGTTTACCCCACACATCGAGACAGCACGAGTACATATTTGTAGATGATAGTAAGGGAGATCTAATGCGGCTCATCCTTGGTACCGATGTGGGCTGACATCACAATTCACAAACATCTTGCACTAGTTTATTTTCTCTGCTGTTTATTTCACTTTCATGTTTTATTACTCTTTGGACATTTTATTCATAGACAATATTTATATGTTTCACACCTGTTTGGAGAGAGAAACAGATATATTTATGTGAAGAGAAAAGGTGGGGTGAGAAATGTAATTTAGGATTTCTTTTTCATTTTGAGGGGCTTTCTGAGAGGGAGGGGATTTTGTGAAGATGGGCTTTTATTTCTAAGAGGAGTTATTAGGCACATTTCATGACAAGCCCAACAACCACTTTTTAGGAATAAAACCTTCAAGTAATTTGAACTATTAGATCTAAATATCTAGATCAAATGGTCCAAATGACTAGGATTTTCATTCATATAAACATGGAGGACTTCGTTAGAGCGGGTTCTAGCTTGGAGAAACACTAATTTGGAGCCCCGTTGGGATTGTCAGCCATCCTTAGAGCTTGGAGCCACATAGGTCACCCCGCCACCACCGTCTCCAGACATCCCATCGCTACCGCCGCCACTTCTAGTCACCAGCCATTGTAGTTGCTCCTTGTTTTGCCAGCACCACCTCCATCTAGTCAAAACCACCATCACCGCCAGATTGGATTTGATCCTATGAAATGAAATCTCTCTTCAAATCTATGTCTCTTCTATCTCAAACCCAAAACATTATAATCTTTTAGTTTCCACTATTTATACCTCTTCTCTTATGATTGAATTCTAATATCTATTTTCTTTGGATTAGATTAGCCTATAGTTTATTTCATGGCATTTCTTTATTAATCTATAAATATTTAAGGTTTCATTTAGATGCTCTCTTTAGGTGGATGAATGATAGTAAATATTAGCTTCTTATATTTTGAAAATTAGTTCAACTTTATAATTAGTGCTTCGGACTTGCTTAGGTCTTAGTTCATCATTAATTCTTCCTCCAATGAATACATGGAGCTATATTTGCATTGCATTTAGGACCAGTTCCATTTACATTATCTAGGGTTGCATCGCATCGTCTTTTAAGGTTGCTCTGCATTTCATGGCTTTTTATGTTTCTTGCAAAATGATTTAGCTATGGAATTATGTGATAATCCTCCATGGAAAAAAGTTTTCGAAACCATAAACAAACTAGTTGAATGGTACTGCAAGAGCAAGATAAAGAAAATTCCAATTAATTCTGCAGTGAATATAAAAATATACCTTGTTAAGTCATCAGGGTCAACATTCAACCATTCTACTTCATCAATAATCTCGAAGATGTGCTTGATTCGCTGCTGATATTCCAGAGACTCCAAAAGCTCTAAATCATCGCTTGAAAAGTACTTTTCATCAGAAGAAACAAGCACCTATGTAGTAGTAAAAACAAACTTTCAGTAATATACATTAACCATGTTCACAATATAAAACATAGATATAGAATCATAGATACACATGATTGCAATTTGCAATACAGCTATTACAGGTCTCAGAAAGTCACTCACCCTTCCGTTTGTGATTACGGCATTTGAACCAAAAGAAAGTCCAAGCCGCTCATGTAAAAATTCTAAAACCTGCATGCAATGTATGATTTTAAACTAAAATATTTTTAAAAAAAAATTTATTAATGGCTGTGCAAACTAAAAATTTATGTGAAATTTATGCAGTATTAAACAAATGCATAACAGGACATTAGTCTGAAACTAGGTAAGATGTCCTATTGTTTTTGCATCACTTGCAATAAATTGGTAAAAAATGTTGTTATCTGACATCTACCATTCTTGGCCAATGCATAGGAGTACCCACTATATAGTATAAAAGTCGAACTTCATTGTTACTGTTGCAAATTAGAAGCTTATTTGGCTGAGTCAGCTTTTTCCCTATGACTTCAACATCACATATACGTATAAGAAATAGAAAGAAACAAATATAATAGATCATCAACCAGTATAGTACTCTCTTTAAAGAATTTTCTACTGAAGTTCTCATGTCATAAACTCCCTAAAAACACGATACATTCAAGAAAAAGAGTAAATTATCAAGTGTATTCATGAGAAATAAATCAGCCTCTAAACATTTATTTAAAAAAAGGGAGTTAATCCCTCTTTAAGAGGGAGAGTAGAGGTTAGTCCACTATACCAAGCCTAAATGCTATTTTAATGAAGGTGTTCTGAGGCTCAAATAAATGACATTCTGATCACGAAAAAGCAAACTTTACCATTGCATCAAGGCTTGTCCTCCGGATTTGCACATTAATATAGGCCAAAGAAGGGGAAAGAATGTTAAAGCTGAGGATTAACAATATACCATCACCATCATTGAATATTACCTCACAAACCCAAAAGGTCAACTTCAAACTTTTCTAACTGACTTAATCATCCAAGTTATAAGTTCAGGATCCATACTGGCTATAGGGGTCTCATTTGCCATGTTTGATCAATAGTAGAGGTGAGAGATTGACCAACTAGAAAAAGAAGCGTGTGTGATTGTGTGGAAAAAGTGAGAGAGACAAAAAAGAGAGATCATTAACCTAAAGCATAAACATTTCTAAAAAAGCATAATTATCAAGGGCATCTGAAACTTTATTATAAGTTAGAACATAAGATGAAGAAAGAATGTAAAATAAGCCTGAGTCACCATAACTGAACAAACGGATAGTTATGTGAAGCAAGAAATATTATCAGCTCAACAACCTTGTCCCAACAATTTGGACTGGCTTTATGAATCCTTACAAATAGGGCTGTTAACGAGTCGAGTTTGAGCGAGTTTGGGTCAAATCGAACTCGACTCGAATTTTTTTAACTCAACTCAAACTTGAATTATTTTGAATTCGAGTCGACTCGACTCGAGTTCGAGTTGAGTCGAAATACATTTTTAATTGACTCGAAATAAATTTTACGTTAACTTATATAAATCTTTATCTTTAACATTATTTTATTTAATGTCATTATATTTAATTAAAAGATATGATAAATAAAGATATGTTCATTGTAAGAATTGAACCTGGATTGCACAATATGTGAAGCATGAACCACCAATATTCATGTTTTATAATAGCACTAATTATATAATATATATATATATATATATATTTTTTTTTTTTTGAGTAAACTCGAAAATAATGTTGAGCGAATCAAGCTAGACTCAAAATATAATTCGAGTCTTCTATGTGATTCAAAACTCAACTCCAAAAACTCGAATTGAGTTCGATTCGAGTCAAAATTCGAGCGAGTTTCGAGTTTCGAACAATTTTAACAGTCCTACTTACATGCAAGCAATATAAAAATTATTAGAAACGCTTATATACAAGAAAGCTCAGAATTTAATAAGCAAATGACAAATGTACCCAACAAAAAAATGTCACAAAATAGCAAAAACAAACAATTTCACAGAATGGAAAAACGCTCAAATAAGAACGTACCTTTTCTACTTCATTAACCTTTTCATCAATAGAAAAGTTTGAAAGGATTGATCTAAATTCAGGAGATGGCAAATCATTTTCAAGAGCTAGCTCACAGACTTTCTCTATAAAGTCATCCAGACTTAGATCATCTGATAACCTTGCATAAAGATATCGACTTTCATAGAGGGAACAAACTTGGTCCAAAAACTTCAAGATTCCCTCCCTGCCACTGAATAACAAAAATCCATGTTGCAAATTAAATAATTACAGAATATAAAAATTCTGCACATATATACAAATTTACACAACTCAGACAAAAATTAGGTAGGGATTCCAAGAATCTGCAACGATGAAGTATACAAGATAGATCACCTGAATAATGATGCTGTCCTATCAAAAATTTCTGCCAAAATTAGAGCAGGGGTTAGGTCCAATCCATAAGCATAAATTAGAACTCCAACACGGGCTTTCTCTGAACCAGTCATCTATACAAATTCAGAGAAATGTAAAAAGTCTGTTTTACTGAAAAGACAATAAATCACAAAATTAAACTGTGCTATAAGGTGAAAAATAACCAAGTAATGTAAGCCTTCATGGAGCAATTTCAGTCCCTTCCTTGACGTCCCGTTTACAGCAAGAAGGTGTGTCACAGGCTTTAGATCATCCACAGCTGGGAAAAAGTCCATGCACATGAAATTAGTAGAAACTTCACGCAAGAGTTATAAAAAAGGGCCAGAAAATTTTGAGCATCAATGAACCTACTTCCGGGTGAATGCAGGTAGCTGACATCATGTAGTAATGATTCCTTTGTCATATAAGATTTAAAGAGAGAAACAAATTTGTCCTTTTGATTCCCATCACTAATGATCTATATATTAAATCAGGATAAAAGGCAAATTTCGTTCAATATATGTAATAGTAATCAAAGAGTAAAAATGCACATTCAACAGCTTACCTGAGGATTATATCGGTGGTAGCTACGGTCAGAAAGAAACCTATCTAAAATATCTGTATTTGAAGAAATTTGCCCATAATACACTTGCTCCTGAATTCTATGAAGCTCCTCGTTCATTGCACTTATTGAGGCATCCTTTATATATATAAACAGCACACAGAAAAAAGATGCATTAATGCTAGTTAAAGCGACGTGAAACTTAAAAATCAGCATTAGCAATTCCACAACACAAACTAGTAAAAGGTAAGGCAAAATAATCAACCATTCTATTACAAACTAGCATTTATTTATATGTGTATGTATGTATGTATATATGTATCTATATGCTATGTATATATTAGAGTGCAAGAGGACCCAAAATCAAATCCTTAAGAATCTAGACTGTTGAATCAAAATTCACCTCTACTGCATATAAACAAAAAAACCATCTATTGATGACATCCAAATGATAGCCTGTTTAGATCAAATCTCACAGTATGTTTTTTGATGGGTGATGCAGAATATTTATAAATATAATATATATATATGTTACTTGTATTCAAGCACAAGAGAGTTTGATGAACGATTTTCTTATTACAGTTAGATTACACCAAGGCTCAGCTTTAAGTCCATATATTTTTGCATTGGTTATAAATGCCCTAATTAGACACATTCAAGATGAGATGACTTAGTGTATATTTTTTACAGATAATGTTCTCCGCATGGATAGGACCAAAGAGGGGGCTAAGAAGAAACTTGAGTAATGGAGGAATATTTTACAGTCTAAGAATGCATATTTAGTTAAGAAATAAGTACTTGCATTGACAATGTGACAACTGATGAGCAAATTATCAAAAAAAGCAAGCGTTATAAATACCTTCGATTAATCATACAAAATAATAGTGAAATAGATAGTAATTTCATTAGTAAGATCCAAGTAGAATGGATAAACTAGAGAAATGCATATGGTATATTGTGTGATAGAAAAATTTTATCCAGACTTAAAAGAAAATTTTACAGAATAGTTGTAAAACAAGTAATGTTATATGGTGTCAAATACCGACCTACAAAACAAAAACACACAAATAACAATAAATATCGCAGAAATGATGATGTTAAAATAAATGAGCAAGTATACACAAAAGGACAAGATGACAAATGAGTATATCCGCAAGAAGACTGGAGCAGCCTCAAATGAAGATAGGCTCAGAGAGAGTCAACTTAGATAATTTAGACATATAAATCGTAGGCCAATAAAAGTTTCAACAAAGAAAGTTAAATTATTGGATCTTGCTCATGTAAAAAAAAGAGGAAGGCTAAAAAGACATGAAAAAAAACTATAAAGAATGATTTTACATACTTAAGAGCTAAATAAGAATTTGTTATTTGATAGAGTGTAATGAAAATAAAGGATTCCTATAACCGACCCTACTTAGTGGGACAAAGCTTAATTGTTATTATATATAAATATACATATATATATATGTGTGTGTGTGTGTGTGTGTGTGTGTTTTTCAGATTCAAATTAAGTGTTATTCAAATTGATTAAATCATAATACTATTTAAATTATTTAGAATCATCTCAATTGAATAATTATTTAGAGACAATTATTTACTCTTTTCTTCTTTTATTTTGATTTTTTTTTGCCTAGAAATAGCCTAGAGTCTACACTGAATGCAATCAATGAATGAACCTTGCCTTATCCCAAAAGTAAAGGGTGGAGAATGGGTTAGTTTAGGAATTTCAAAAGGGATAAAATATCCCACAAGTTAAGGGTAGAAAAACCTTAAGTAAGAATCATAGAAATCCTTGTAATTCACTATTTTTCCCAATATTTTCCCTATGTTATGAACCGTAGTCGCCTCATCTTTGTCATCACGCATAATCTTCAGTATCAAAGAATCATATTCGTACCATCGTCCTGCATCATAATTAGTATCATATCACATTATTCCATATCAATTTTGATATTAGAGCCTAGTTTCGCATCCACTTCCATACCATCATATCTCTCCTCAGTCGTCACACACATGCGACCAACAATTCCAACTCAGACGCCCATGTGGGGAGTAGATTCGAACCCGCAATGCAAGCGCATCGTACCAACAAGTACGAGCAGAGCTCGCACGTGCACATTATGTCACGCTCGCATGCACGCGTCATGTCAGTACATGTCGTTGTTGGTAGGCTCACATCACCCATCACACCCTCACATCGCGATCGTGAGATCATATTGTGTCAAACGTGAGACCATGGTGACTGTGCAAGATCTCGAGCAAGGCGCACTACCTCAGCACCGCCACTCTATGTGTCCCAAGCCTTAGCCAGGTTTCATCACCCCTCGCCGTCTACCAACTCCCTCACATCTCCATGCCTAGTGATGCCTCGCGCTGGCCCATTTAGACCAACTTGCGCTCGGCTTGCCAACAAGTGCCCTCACATCACCCCACATGTCCATTGCACGTTGGTCATATCCGTGGATCTACTGCCCCCACTACCCCATAGCTTGTTTCGCCTGCATGCACATGTGCATCATCCCCGTTTCTTAGCATCTTATAGTCTCACTTCCTCAACAAGATCTATGGTCAAGGTTCGTTGTGATTCTATCATCAAGTGGTAATCTTTTTTGCCTCACCAAAGTATACACGTCTTCTGTTATTCCTTATTTAAGGTATATTTTTCATCTTTCAAATATTATTGGTCATCATGCGATCGAATTTAAATTTATTTGACATTTTATTATTCAAATTTGCTCGATTATATAACCTTCAAATTTTTATTCAGTGAATTACTGTTAATTGATATTTTAAGAGTGACTCGATAAAATTCTAAATGCATCATAGATTGACTTTAAGTTGCGCCTAAATCTATTTGGCAAATTCTCATTTGATGTCAATTTTAAATTAGATTAATTTGCAAAATTTAAAATTATCTTGATTTTGTTGTATAATTAAAATAGCAAATATTTGCATTTATTTAAAATAATTTTATCATTTAAATTTGCTGATCTCAGAGCATATATTTCAATTTATTCTACAATATTTTATTTTGATAATTCATTTAAATTATTTTGGGTTCATTTCAACCTTGCATATTATTTCATATTCATATTATATTTATTATCTCATCTAATCTAAGTTTATAGTGATACTAGCTTAAACTTTTTATATTTTGAATGAATCCCAATTTGAGAAATTAACTAGCTAATCTTACAACTAAAATTGATAATATGGTTACTCGTCTAGAAGTAAAAGCCCCCAGTTTTGATGGTAGGGTGGATCCTACAGTTTGTTTGGATTGAGAGATTAATATGGATCATTATTTTGAGCGTTATCCTATGTTTGACTTTAGAGAAGTAGCATTTGCTATAACAAAGCTTGCCAACACTAAAGTAAATTTGATCCTTGACGAGCACGAATTCTTCCCACCTTGGGAGAGTTGACGGGGACATCAAGATGATAGATGGTTTAGATCGAATCTCATAGCATGCTTTTTAGCGGATGATGCAAATTATTTATAAACTTATAAATATATATATATATATATATGTTTTTTTTAGAGTTAAATTAGTTTGATTTATCCAAATTAAATTTTATCTAAATTACTTTAGTAATATTGGATAATACAGTTTAAAAGGATAAATCTAATTAATTTAAATTAGTTAGAATTATCTCATTTGAACAATTATATAGAATTTAATTATCCAAAATTATAATGAGATCCCATTTAGATATTGTACATATTTTTTAAAAAAATGAATTAATGCAATTGATGAATAAAATTTGTTTTGTATGAAATTAACTTTGGAACGAGTTAATATAAGAATTTTGTTAAGGATTGATATCCTAAAAGGGAATAGTAAGAAAACCTTAAGCAAGAATCCTAAAAACCTAATTATCTAATCATTTTTCTTTATACTTTTCTCCATCCTCTAAACTCTGCCCGCCTCATTGTCCCACATCATCTTTGATATCAAAAACTCTCATTCGTACCATCATCCTACATCATCTTCGATATCAAAGCACATTGTCCTACATCACTTATAAAACAAAACGTGCCATAAGTTACTAATGTTTCAAATCCAACACGCTTGTAAAAACTATACAAACCCAAGCATCCAATCTACTTTGATGAAGTGAAAAAGCAAAAATTATCCTTAGAAACGTATTACTCAAGAACCCATGAGAAAAACTAACTAACCTCACTAGATTCACGCACAAGGCCATTTAGCAGTAAACAGCACTGAAGATTAGATAAACCAAGCTTGGAAACGAAGAAAGAGCTTCCTTCAGCCTCTGTCTTATATTTGGATTCTTTTACCACTTTTAAAAGTGTGTCTTGGGGAGAAGATGTAGCCTTCGATCTGCAAAATCCATAAAAATTAAGCAGAGCAAAACGTAGGGAGGCAATTCAAAAAGCAATCCAATAAAAAGTTGTTGGTAGAAATAGAGTTGAGGGATCATCCAACATACAACACTGTTTCAACAAATGCCTCTTCAACCTGATGAACCTCGATAGCATCCTCTTCAAGATCATCTGCAGCTTCTTTTAATTTATTTACCTGCCCAAATTAGAAGCCTCCGCCTCATTTACTAATGATTTTAAAATTTAACTACTAACAAGTCTAATTCCCACATGTAGTTAGTGCATTAACACCGACCACTACAGAGTGCCGATTGGACAGGCAGAAAATAACGTCACATAACTTCCCTAAATTTTGACACGGTAGCTCCAGTAGACCTATTGATCATGAAAAAATAAACTGGGTAGGTCCAATTTACTATGCTGCCAGCGGAACAGAAAATTTTCAGTATACCTACTATCCTTTCTAGTCTCTAGTTCCCAGTCTAATTTTATAAGTAGCCATAAAAACATGTAGAAGCACAATTTTTCCAAAGCAAACTGAAGCAAAATTCTTAGAAACTGCACTGCAGTTGTTTCAAAAAAAAAAAAAAGAAACTGCACTGCAGTTCAAAATATTATTTTGCCATATAATTTCATTAGGTAGACATTTTCCCCACACGCTGTATGACACCATATTCCCAACTAATAAACATAATAAAAATTACAGAAACATCTAGCTTAGGCTATGACGCTTGTAGAAAAACTAGTTTCCTGTAGCTCTTCACATCCATTTACCCCTCTTTACTACATTTCAGGTTTAATTATAATGAAATGTTTTCTAATAATATGACACGCATCAAAGTTAAATGCAATTATATAAGGCCATCAGGCCATGAAAATGAAACTTAGTTCAAATTTTAAGCCGGTTTGAATTTGGTGAAGTTTAGTACAAAACTGATAGGCATACCACATGAGGGAACTGGAGAAGACAGAAAAGTTTACACACAAAAGCAGACTAGGATGCACGGATAATATACATTATTTCTATATAATTCAGAGAGAGAGAAAATAACACAATGAGATTATGACATGTACAGAGACAGGGAAAGGGGGTATTGATTGTCACATTGTACAAAAATTGGAATGCCAATTGACTGCCATAGCTCTCCTTGATGTATAGAAAAAGTTTTATAATCTGCATAAATAAGATGAATAATACTAAGAAGCAGAAAAAAGAAATGTTCATACGTCAAACATAAAAAAAGACTATGCATCAACAAGAATTAAGAAATGAACTGTACTTAATGCTGCATTAAATAGCCAAAATTCGAAAAAGTTACACTGGAGCTTGCTTAACATTAAAAAAAAAATGGTTACGGAGATGATAATAAGTTGCTAATAACCAAGTAATTGATGGAAAATATAATTCCTAAATAACACATTAACCTTTTTTGCTGGCACCAGATAACTACCAGCATAACTATAAATTCAACCAAAACATCACTATAGATTAAGCTGTGTTTGGCCAGGATTTAACGAAATGAGAGTATATTGAGCACAGATTTTTTAACTTAGGTTTGAGGATTAAATAAACATGTTGTTTGGTTGTCAGTTGCATAACAAATGTTTAAACAAAAAAAAAGTTTGGTTGGTAATAAGACTGAACCCGCAATGAGGCGGTTTCCTTATATCCAGTTAGGGGTTGTAATGTAGGTCTGGATTAAAAGTATGGATTAGAATTTGCATTTAATCTCATTTAGTGTTTCACAGTCTGGTTTAAAACTTAATTAAATTTGAGATTTCGGAGGATACATCCCCAAAAAACACGTAGCTTGGGATGAATTGAGTAGATATAGAGTAAACAGCATTGTGTCAGGGCATTTTAAATGGACTAACTAGCAAAAAAGCAAACAACTATCAAACTAATTAATATGCACAGGATAAAAGTACCAATATATCATATTAAAGTACTATTCAATGTCCACGCACCTTAAAAAACAATTAATTTCAGTTTCCAGTCTCTACTGGACCTATGAGGGATTCATGAATATGAACTTAATCCAGTCAAAAGGGCGGTAGGAAATAGAAAAACCTAAAGAATAAACAATTACCGAGGTAGGAAATAGAAAGCTTTTAAAAGTCAATCTCATTATTTATCTTTATCACACAACCTAGAAAGGTTCAGTTTGACCATACCAAGCACGTTCCATGTCCATGCCCATACTTAGCAATTAGCAAATAATGTGACACTCACTCCAAATACAAAAGATTAGAGATAAAAGTGTCGCAGTCACATTCCAAAGGCCTAGTGGTGGGGACACCATTCGGTATCACGTCCATTATGGGAAAGTGTCTCATTCGACAGTCAAGATGAGATAGCTCTATGATTGATTGATGAAAGATTATTAAAACATGTTAAACAAATTGAATATTAATTGGAAATTAAATTTTTGATTGATTGGAGATCTAAACATTTTTGCAAATTGAAGATAGTACTTGCATATTTAGGCAAATTTTTATTGTAGTAAGATTAGTTCCATTTTTGCTATAAAGATATTTAGTATTTTTTATTTTAGGTAATTATAATGGTATTTCCTAATTTCAATGTAATGAGGTCAGCATATAAAGGCCTCCCCATTATTGTATAATCAGAGAACGATAAAATAAAATACGACTTCGAATGCAATCCTTAATTCAAGTCAAACCCCTCATTTAGTTCAAGTTTTTTTTTAGACATGAAAAAAAACTATTTTATTTTTTAAGTTTAATGGGAGAGAAGTTTATTTTACTATTAGAAAGTATGTAAAATGTGAAATACTTTCAATTCTAGAATTCGTATTTGTATTGGATGTGAAATAAAGTTGATTTTTATAGTTGAAATTTGTGTTGGACAAAAAACTTGCCTCGAACCAAACGAGGCCTTTAATATCCTGGCGAAAAGAAAGGGTATGGCTGACCTCAGGTGAAAATCCTTTCAAATCCTATTTATCTTGAGTAAAAATAAAAAAAAAATAAAAAGCACAAATTTCCTTTTGTTTTCTTCTATCATTCCTTCTCATGCAATCCTTGTACTTCATCTGTCATTCAACTAAGATCTCGTGAGAACAGTTCATGTTAACATGTACTCCCAAATCCTCCAACATGCTCACGACCACTTCCACAACTCCACCTTCCTGTCCAACTCCGCAATGGTCCCGAGTCACAAGTGTGTCGCACAAACACCTCCAACACAACCTCATCGACTATTGTGAGATCCAAAGTGTGTATAGCATCCCCAGTACCAACATCGACAACGACAACGCTCTTAGTTCGGGGACGATCTCCACCCCCTCGGTAACCCTAGACCCTTTGCTATTTCGAGTTCTATCCCCTCTCCATCTCAAATTTGTGTGTATTTTGGACCCCTATATGTTACATTCCACCTACATTATTGTTCCTTGTGCTTATATGTTACTAATTTGGATTTCTTATTTGGATTATGATCTAATTATCTCATGTTTGTGCTTATATGTTACTGAGTTTGATTTGATGCCTGGATTATGATCTAATTATCTCATGTTCTATCTCAAGCTAGCCCTTTTGAATTACACACACTAAATTGAAAGTTTCCATGCATAGAAGCTTTTTTGTGAATCTTTAATGAACACTTGATTGGAATCCTAATGTGTCTGATATCCCATGCTTTCATGGAGGTAAAGAGCTTACTAGCTTAGGGTTCTTTTTCTAATTCAATTTCTTCATGAAGCTGTGTAAACATAACTTAGAATAGTCCATACAAACACATTCAATTTAATTTTGCATTTAGGAGACATTTGGTTTAATATTATTATAACATTATGCCATGTTATTTAGAGAAAATGATTATTTGATATAATGACGTGCAAATAACTTTCAATACAATTATAAAATTACCACTCAGTAAATAACATCTAGATGTCATGACACATTTAAATTACATAATACTAAGATAACATTAAACTAAATGCCCCGTTAGTTCATTGTTGGGAGAACTTACATAACTCACCCACATCAAATTTGATATTACAGCAAGTAAATTTAAAATTCTCTAGCCTTAAATGATCTTGTTTTAGCTTAATTTTGCCTTAACCTCATAATTAGCATTATATAACATTAACTCCTACAAATTCCAAAAAAAAAAATTTGCAATTTCAAAAATTTTGTAAATTCCCTAGAACAATTCTAGATGTTTTGGGCACTGTTCTGTAATTATGCAACCCATTTACAGCATTCAAAATCAGTTTTTCCCTATATTATATCCAGGTCCAACTGCATTACACTTAGGCTTTCTACATCGCATCTTAGTGCTTCAGCCTTACATTTCGGCTCTATCTCCTTACTTTTATACTATAGTTCCTATACTATAGCCAACCCTTAGAAGTTAAAAATTTCGATAAACCGAAATTTGTTCATTCCATAACATTTTTCACATATTGCATTCTGATTTGCACTACATGGCATATAGGCGAAGTTACCCATATGAAGATTTTGCTTCTACATAGAACCATTTTCCACCTCACGTGTATGCTCAATACCCAACGACTATTCTATACCCTACCTACAAGTAGGGAAGACTCAAAGGGTAATGTGCGACCACGAGAACACACAATATCGTGCCAATAGGCTATTGACGGAAGAAGAATTTTATACTCTTCTTTTAGAATTTAATACTCTTCTTTCCACCAACAAGTTAGGTGCAAGGCTGTATACAATAGAGAGTGATTTTCTTGCACGATCACATGTAGTAGACAAACATTCACAATTGAGCACACACAAAAGGGAAAAGATTACAATTGAGCCACTAGTTCTAGGATTGTATGTAGATCTCTCCTAGAGTAAAGTGCATGTTGAGAAAGATCATGGATTCCTATAGAGCTGGAGTGCGATGGCGAGGTTGTAACAAAAGACAAGGATGTTCTTAGTGATGATCTCGATGCGTGTGTTCATGATGCTATGGGCACAGAATAGACTGAGTATGCTTTTTACCTCACTTAGATGACAAGCAAGGACACACCACTACCAACATGTTTGTTTCTAAATTTATTGTTTATCCCAAATCATTATGGTTTGAATATACCCAAATCTTCTGAGAGTGCCGGTGAAGATAATGTACTTATCAATTATCATACCACCATTTACCAGCCCAACCAGTTGTACACTGGCATAAAAATAGACTATTTGAGCTCTTTGATAGCCCTAAAAGTGTGGTGGATAGTCCTACTCTGGTTGGGATGAAGCTTCTTAGAGAGCCACATACTAATAATTTATCCTCTTTGGGTTGATAAAATGTCTTTATCTGGCACCCATGATTATAGCGAACCCATTGACTTCGTCCTCGGACCCAAGCTGTTACGGATGGTAGACCAGAGCAGTCGTATTAGATCAGATGCTTCTACTAGTGTCATGCACCATGTCTCTTTAATGATACCTGATCAGCGTGAATTGTCAAGTGAGGCATGTCCCACTACCACTGAATTCCAGGACTTGAGTTCGTACAAGTTACGTTCTGGCAAGTGGATCTTGATAACAAAGATTTATGCGAATTCATTCGCAAGGGAGTGTCATCCAATCATATATACTTCATTTTGACTAACAACCATAGCTAGCGACCACATCCACATTTTGCTGTAAACTTCTTCAGCGCTATAAATGTCAATTTGTTAGAGAACTCTATAAAATTCGTTGTTTTATATTTGGTTTTAATTTATTTGCTCCTAGTGTTATACTCCTAAAATACTAGTAAGTTAGAGTGATTAGTCGAGTCGTAAGTTAGAGTTGTCTTGATACAAGGGTGAACTTGAGTGGTCATTTTATCACATTGTCTTGTCAGTGAGCATCCCGCCAAATTGTTGTTGGTGATGATCTGCACTTACTTGTTGATTTTGTTGAGCTTCTGTTACATATAGAACCAGTGAGCTAGCATCCTCATTTACATATCTACATGTCATATGCATGAACTTCATAATGAAATTAAGAGAAAATTAGCTCTAAACTATGATAAAGTCAAAACCAAAGTGGACAGTCATAAAAGGTTTATACACTTTAAGGTTAGAGATCAAGTAATGGTCAGAGTACATACATTCTGAGCAGCTCCCTATAAGGGCCTACAAGAAATTAGGTGCTAAATGCATTAGTCCTTTCGAAGTAGTCAAGTGTATTGATGAGAACAAGTATGAGTTAGACCTACCATTAAAGATAAGCATTAGTCCAATCTTCAATGTAAGAGACCTAGTCCAATATCATAAGCATACCCCTAGTGACTACCCACACCATCCCACCACTGACATGTTTACCTCTACCTCCTATACATCCTACCCCCACTTCTGATGCCCCCACAACCCTCCCATTTCCTCCACGCTTGTACCTATTGATACACCTGGGAATGAGGACCAACACTTTACAACTGATTCGAGCGTGTTGTGCGCACCCTGCTCAGATCTGACATATGCATTACCTCCATTGAAATGGCGCATTACCCGATCCTTAATCCCAAGCAACATGCTGGAGGAGTAGCAACTCACCACACTTGGTGCTAATGTCTAGATTATGGATTAGGTGGCGAGATCGTCCACCATTTGTTGACACATAGTTGACATTGCAGGACTTGCGATCTCTCTGTACCTCGAGTTTATGCAGATACATCTGGAGCTTCACTTGATAAAGTTGGTTCCTCATCGATCGGGAGAGTTGATGTGGAGTATCTCTAGTACCGACATTGGCAACAACAAAACTCCAAGTTCAGAGATGACTTTACTGTCGTCCTACCTATTTTATTTATTGTGTAGTTTATTTTACTTTATTTGAGGAGTTGAGCATCACAGAAATGTTAGTAGGCCTTACATATGTGAGATTTTTAGTTTTTGGGTTTTTAGAGAAATTCTAAGAATTAGCAAATTGGCTAATTTAGGTCCAATTTTCCCTTTAAACAACCGAAAAGTATTTTCTCTCCACCATTAGATCGCTTTGATCCCCTTTAAAGGGCCTAAATTAAGCCTCTTAATCAAGGGTTTAGATCAACATTACTTAAAAATTAATAGTAAGGATTAAACAAGGGTCTTATATACAGAATTTCATTGGAGAATTAGGACAGTGATTAGTTCATCGAAAAAATAGTTCTCATGTGCATGCATCGCCAAAAGCTCCAACCCCGCCTGCTGCTTCCACCGTCAGCATCCCCGCTAAACTCCATCACCAATAACACGCCAGCTAGCCCTAGTAGTTGTTAGGCCTGATGCGACCGTCCACTGAAAGCTCGAGAGAAGCTCGGGCACCATTTGCCCGTCGCCAACCAACACCACACAATCACCCCCTACTGTCGACACCGTCACTGAGCCACCACAACTACGGCAAACCAATGGTGGCTCGATCAATGCGACATCAGTCTTGAGTTCAACGTGACGCTAACTCATTCTCGCTCGAGACTCCCACCAATTCATGATGGATTGGCGAATCCGCGCATCCTCTTATTTCTTATTTTGTTATTTCGAGTTTTATCACCCCTCCATCTTCTCCGATTTATATGTATTTTGGATCATTACATGTTACATTCCAATTAGTGGCAGAGCCAAGACCGCAAATCAGGGGGGTCAAATAAATTTATTTACAACAACATTATAAATCTCTTACCTCTGGCTCTCAATCTCTATCAAGTTGGATACTTAGGGTCCGTTTAGTTCGCGGAAAAAAGCCATGGCCAAAAACTTTAATTTATTCTAAAAAAATTATTTTATATCTTATTCTACACAAATTCCAATATTAAGTAAGCACTTTATTTTACATCTAATATAATTCTCAAAAAATCAATCAACTTTATTCCACATCCAATACAATTTTTAATATAACTAACTTTATTTCATATTATACACATGTTTTGAAAAAAAACTAGAAAATTTATCTAAACATCTTTTTTATCCTCTATCCAAACAGAACATAATGAAATCTCTATAATCAAGGCCTCCCTGTAATCATTTTATTCAGAATATAATAAAATAAAATAAAAGTTCAAATGCAAATCTTGGGTAAGAGTATAGGTAATCTTAGACGAGAATGCTTTGAAACTTCTTGTTGTCCTCGAGTGAAAGCAACATAAATAAATAAAAATTGGTTCTGCCCATCGAGCCATCTGCTTGATTCCGCCTTCACGCCCACGACCTCTTCCTCAACCACACCTTCCACACGTTTTGCCTCCCATCCAAAGTCCTTGTAGTGTTGCACCATCGCCTCAAAGATATATACGACAATGATCTCAAGACCCAAAGATTGCACACAACTATGTCGCCACCACCTCTAGTCTGCTCGAGCCCATACCTAGCATCACTTATCTGCCTCACACAGGTTACTCGCACCAACCCCATAGCGTCTACCCATGACTATGAGTAGATCCCCAACGCAGCTCAACGCCACATCCACACCCACTCAGACTGCGATGTGCCTTATTGATTTTCACATGCAAAGCCACAGATCCTGCCCACCCAATGGCTCACTGATTCAACCAACCATGATGAGATCCCAACATCACTCAGATTTGTTGGATTCTCAGATTAAGGTAAAATCTCTTCTAAGCTCAAATTATTTTTGATTATTTCAATGACTTAAAATTGCTTGTCATCTAGTTTTTTAGATTAAGCTTAAATTGAGAGATCTATCATTTAACTGAGAAAATGTTGGAATTAACATTTAAGAAATCCAATTTAACTTTTGAAATCTGATTCTAATTTCTTGAATTAGAACTCACAAACCATAATCTAATTTAATAAATTCTTATTTTTTCACGATCTAATTTAATTATAATCCTAAAACAACTTAATTTGCGAGATTTAAACTTCTTAATTTGTCATATAACTAGTTTTAGAAAATAGTTGTGCCTCAGTAGTAAAAATAATTTGCCAAATTAAAATTGTGGATTTAAAATTTCATACACATCCTCTCTCCGTCCCACATCACCTAGTTTATGGTTTTCAAGCATAGGGCACAATGGTATGAAACCAGAGGAAGGACCAATCAATCCAAATTCTCTAATGAACAATGGAATTGTGACATCCAAAAAATTTGATTGGTGGTTTTAAAAATTAAAGCTGATTTGGACCCAAAATAAATTATTTCTGACCTAAATGTAAATATTTTAGACCTATTTATAAGGATATAGAAGTTGAGGGACTAAATTACAATTTTTCCTAAAAAAGGATAAGAATAGGGCTACTAGCTGCAGCAGACAGCAAAACCCAACCCACCACCTTTCCCTCTCCCCTCTCCCTTCTCTGCTGCGTGGAAGAAAAGAAAGGAAAAAAAGGGATTTAATTCCCTTAAAGCTTGTTGTTGCTGCCTTTGCGCCCGTGCACTCTTTCCGCTTGTTTCCGCCCAAGCCAAGGAAGAGAAGAACAATAGCGGCAGCTGCTGGGAAACATTGAAGAAAAAAAGAAGAAGAAGATGAAGGAAAAGAAGAAGTAAGAGGAAGAAAAGGAGAAACTAAAGAGGGATTCCAAGCTTTGTTAAAACGGTAAATCGGTAGGTAATCATTTCCCCTAAAATTAATGTTGGTTTATTATGTTTGTGAATATATAATTTAATGTTACGGAAATATAAAAATTGTGATATTATGTCATGTATTCTGTTAATTGAACAAGGAAATGAGTTGGATTTGATGATCTGTGAGGTAATGTGGTACTAAAGAATTTCTGTATACCAAGAATCGACGAGGGCGAGGAGTGTATGTCGGGTGATGTCCTAAAATGGATCACCGATATAAGGTGCGGCTCTAATTAAAATGGAGTCTCTGATACAAGATGCGGCTCCTGTCAAGGCTTCTAGGATAACAAACTGAAGGAACTTTCGTCAGGCTTCTAAGTGAAAGGGTATAGAAATGATAAATCCACATCACTAAACAGAATAATGTTATGACATTGTGAAATTAAGTGAGTTCAAGGGAATGAGTACAATCAAATATAAGGCATGTTCTGTAAGTATATTTACGAGAATAATTATTGAGTATTCCATGATGTTACTTGTATTATTTTGTTATGATAACAACAACAACAACAACCAAGCCTTAATCCCACTAGGTGGGGTCGGCTACATGAATCCTTTGTTTCCATTGCGCTCTATCAGTTACCAAATTCTTATCTAAGTTTAAGTAACTAAGATCACTCCTTATAGTTTCTTGCCATGTCTTCTTTGGTCTCCCTCTTCCTCTTTGTACATGGGCAAAATCCAGTAACTCAATTTTTCTAACTGGAGCTTCAATTGGCCTGCGATTTAGATGTCCAAACCATCGAAGCCGACTTTCTCTAAGTTTATCCTCAATTGGTGCAACACCAACTTTCTTTCGGATATACTCATTTTTCATTCTATCTTTTCGTGTATATCCACACATCCACCTTAACATCCTCATTTCTGCAACATTTATTTTATTTGTATGTTTCTTCTTTGCAGGCCAGCATTCAGCACCATATTATTTTGTTATGATATCTGACATATTTTGATTATTCACGTTATATTATTATTGCTGGGATATTATTTTACCTACAGAGTTTATATTAATACACTCCAGCCATTTTTTATGGTAGGTATTGTACTAGAAGGATCACGGGATATAATATGTGATATCGCAAGTTGCGGCTAGCTGATGGATGTTAAAATATATGTTGCATGATGTAAAATTGTAAGTCCGACGTCTCGATTGCTAGTAGCTCGACTCAGTTGTAAAAAAGGGAGGTTGGGTACTGGCAGTCGGGACATCACAGGAATCCCACTAAATATAGAGTCCTAAACCTCTACTGTAGTGTGTTATGATGCATAATTGATGCAGGATTGGTGGCTTCATTTGATAATCAAAACCGTCATCCAGTACCCAAAAAATAGACATAAATCAGTATGACAAATACAATGATAAATCTTAATAAATTTAAATTCATTTACCAACTATGCAAAATACGCACACTATTTCATATTCAGCTTAAGATAACATCATTGCATGCTTCTGTAATGTCGTATATAAAGCACTACATAAGAAAAGAAGTATTATGACTTTAATATGAAACATGCAGAATAAAACAATGTATATGTCAACTGCTACTAAATCTACTGCAAAAATCAATTTCTTTTTATCAACAATTCAATAAATTAAAAAAAGAGTACCAAACTAGAGACGTCATCCCCATCGTTGAAGTCATCCTCTTCTGCAGGTGTATGCAGATTCCCTCTATTTTCTTCAATATGCTTGACCAATCTTGAGGAATACAATATCACTCCAAATCTCATTGGAACACTATTTTGGTACATAGATAAAATCATATCGACTATCTGTGAAGTTCAAAGGAAAAAAGAAACAAGTTTAACATCAACCACTCCTAAAATAAAATAGGTGAATATCTAATAAAAATGTAGTGGTAATACACACATTAATGCGACATTTAGTTCAATATTATCTTAATGTTATGTTACCTAGAGAAAATAATTATTTGATTTGATGACGTGTCCATAATCTTGTAAAATACTGTAGAATTATCATTCAAAAGATGACATCTACAATGGAGCTTCTCTTAGCTCAGTGGAGAGGAAGCTTGCCTGGAACAAGAGGATCTCAGGTTCGAATCCACACCATCACAATTTCCAATTGGGGTGAGGGGAATTGTGGTGTTTAGGGGCAAAAGAATAAAAAAAAATATGACATTTGCATGTTAAGGCATCTAAATAATATGACATGACATTAAGATAATAATAAACTAAACAATCTCTATAATTCATAAAGAAGATGGATTGGGGGTGAATAATCAATTGAGAAAACACACACCTCAGCTCCACAATTTGTGGCAGGGTCAAGCACATAAACAGCATGGAATAAATTTTTACGGATGTACCGGAGCTGTCCAGGGAACATTGGCATTAATATCTACAATAGCAGCAAGAAAACAAAATATGTAATTATCAACTAAGCATGCTTTAAAAATACTTTGCTTAAATAATGAAAACAACAAACTACAGAGAGAGAGAGAGAGAGGGAGAGAGGGAGCATTAAATAGTCTAGTTCACCTCATTTATATTGCTTCTCCATCTCTTATACATAGAATCTTCTTCCAAGTCATTGAGATAATGAACAAAAGTTGAGCGGAAGTCTACACGGAAGAGATTGGATTCAGGAGGGGCGGCAGACAACAGCTTTTGTATAGCATTTACAGGAAGCTGAAATAAGCAAGTATTGATCAAATACTTGGCTGAAAAAATTAATAATTTGAAACGAATAAAAGAACATTGAAAACCTCCCATAAGATGAGAAGCAAATATTTCCAACATTCATTGAAGCAAATACTATCAATAAAATAAAGTTTCCTTAAACCCCAGACTTGCGTCAAGTATCCCTCCAACCCAACAAAAACTCAAACAATAAGAACTTAGAATAAAGTCATGTTCACTGATAAAAATACGGCATTTCATTTTATGATAATTCATAATAAAACATATTTTAGCTCACCTCAGAAACTTCACAAGATAATTTAAGTAAAATGGCAGCGAGTCTAACTGAAAAATGCAAGGATCTATGAAGCAAAAAATGTTAATTAACATGGTGAATGAACGAGAAAAGACTAAATTTGATTGGAAAACAGAATGCTTACTGCTTGGTAATCCCCCACATGCTAGCACAATGGTAGTGTAGAAATTATATATGGCGTTCTATACAAAGAATCAGTGATTTATCTCTGAAGCCCCCAAAAGTTTTACAAGTTTATTCTTCCCAATCCTACAATATTTTAGATGTCTCAATTAAAACCTGCTTAAACATTCAAGACCAACTGAATGCCATTCAAGCATCACGTATGACATAATCCTGAGTGCGTGAAGCTCAAATAATCAACTAAATGCCAACCTATCTAATATATACACATTTCCTGAAGAGCTTTAATCAAAGAAGAGCTGAGATAGCTGTCGGCACATCTCTAGCTAGGTATGCCAAAAGATACAAACTCAGGCGTGACTTATAGTTGCGCAACATAACTATGTTCAACCTCATCAACATAACCTTATTTTTCTCCTTCCACCGCAATAATTGCTCCAAATGGTCAAATCATAAAATTGAAATCAGACAGCTTGAAAAATATGAATCCATTTACAATCAACAGTCCAAATCAAACGTACAAAAACCTGCAGTGTAAACAGAAGACACAAGGACTCAAAACAACAAAGAATTATTAAAATATATATATATATATATATATATATATATTCAACGAAATTTCAAATGCAGCCCAGCAAAACAATGCGACAAGAATATACAATATACAGATAATAAACCTTAACTCTTACTTAAAGATTAACCTATGCAAATAATCCTACTATAAATCATCACTACACAACCATACACAGAATGTGATATGTACTTAAAAACAAGAAACAAATCAGAGGTAAAATTCCCATCTTTTTTTTAAAAGATATGACTTAGACTTATATATAGTAAATAGTAACTGATTTTATCTTGCACCCCTCCTTTATTTAGAGCACGCACATAAGTATTTGCTGATATTTTTCTTAAATACACTAAAGGAAATAAAGGTGAAAACAAGTCCAACCATATTTCAAGTATATTAATGTAGAAAACCATAACATAAAAAGACAAGAAGAACATTCAATATTACCTAACTAAAGATTTTAGAAACAAAAGCTTCAATGAGATTGGTCTGACCTGCACTTGGGAATCTTTGTAGGAAATTCAAGAATTTCGTGCAATACAACACGAGTTCTCGACTTTGGGCTGTGGCTAAATTCACCTCGACTTTTAGGTTTCAAACCATCTTTTCATTTCAAGTCTTAATTAACTTCACCTCTTTTCCCAAGGCTTTATTTAATTACAAACTCACTAAGGACAAAGGCTTAATTTGGCCTCAAATCAAGAGATGGATTTAATAACAAACAAACGTCCTGGCCTGTGGAAAAAATTAGAACTTATCAATTTTTAGCTGGACAGGTCTATTAGCAAATTATCAAGTTACAATTTTAAGAAAACCTTTTAATGATTTTACCGGTATGGCGGTATGAGACTATGACTCAACTTAGTCAATAAGGAATGACCAATCAGATACCAGGAAACACTTAAATACACTATGAAATCTTTAACTTTAAAGATCAATTATATTTCACATTTTATGCATATTTCAAAAAAAGAAAATCAACTTTGTTTCACATTTTACACAATACAATATTAAAATAATTTTATTTCACATCATGCACTAATAACAATACATTTTTTCCATCCAACACAGAAAACAACTCCCAACCAAACAAGGCCCAATGTTTGCATCCCAACCAAATAGAAAAAAAAAACACCAGAACTGCATTTTTATATATATTCATTTGAGTTTAAAAAAGGCTCAAAGTAAAAAGACAGCAAAATAAGAAAATGAATAACAGTATAGAAGCATGAATTCAGCGCAAAACAAATTTCAAAAAGGGTAAATATAACATCTTGAATGGAACACATATAATAGCAAGGTGTTTATATTATCAGACAATAAACAAAAATGGCATAATTGCATAAACCACCTTCAGTCTAGAAAACTGATCAGCCAACGACAGCTCCTCATGAACCATTTCCATTAGCCTACAAGAAAAAGGGCACTTTAAGACATGAATTTCATTTATATAGATAACATGAAATTGCAATACAAATATCAAGAACATAACGACATAACGCGTAAGAGCAGTGAAATAAATATGTTGAATTGCTTATGTATAAAATTGGTAATAGAAATTGTAGTAGCAGCACATAATTTTTAGTGATAATAAATCCATCAACCCACCAGAACGTTCTTAAACTAAATTTAAAAATAATATTATTAACCACCAAAAACATTTCCCTGTAGTAAAACTTTATATCTTAAGTATGCCAATGATCTGTGAATATAAACAAATATTTTTACCATAGCCAAGCACCATAATTGAAAAAACAATCAGAAAATACACAACAATAATTTCAAAAGATCCAAAGTGGCATCAAAAATGATATTCTACTTCTGATTAAAGAGGCATTTAATGGTATACATTGCCTAATTTTGAGATCCCTACAATGACTTGAGAAGTGTTAAAGAATCATTTAAGATTCAAGTGTATGGCTATTTGTTCAAATTGAGTCAGTGATTTATTAGCATCATTTAAAGGAGTTTTCCCAAGTATGTGATTCAGTTAAAAGTTGGATCATGAGTTTTACCAAAAACTCTTAGGTGTAGGAGAGTTTCAACCCGAGTACAAGTCATTTTGCACAACCCTAGGGTTCTAAGATAAGTTGCAAACAATTAGCAGAATGAATTGAACCATGGATGAATGCGGGTAAAGAAGCTAGTCTTAACACTAAGATAAGATTAGAAACTTGGAATATAGTCACCATGACAAACAAATTAATGAAGTTAGTAGATATTATGGTTCATAAGAAAATTAATATTTTATGCCTTCAGAAAATAAAATTGATAAAGAAGAAAACTAAAAAAATTAATAACATAGGCTACAAACTTTGATACTCTGATAAGGATGAAACCAGGAATGAAATGGGTATATTTCTCAATAAGAATTTGAAGGATCATGGAGTTGAAGTCAAAAAGGATAGAGGTAGAATTATTGCTTTAAAATTGTTATCAATGGGATAACTATTAATATTATAAGCATATATTCCCCCCAAGAAGGTTTGAATGCGAGTATAAAAAAAAAGTTTTGAAATAATGTTAAAAAATTAGTATAAGAAATACCAAGAAAGAGAGAATATTTATTAGAAGAAATCTAAACTAATATATTGGAAGCGTTACTAAAAAATTTAATAGCATTCACGGTTGGTATGATTTCACTAATAAAGAAAGTAAAATTATTTTAGAGTTTTCTTCAGCTTATAATTTTTTAATTACTAATATTTTGTTTAACAAAAAAGATGAGCATATTATCACTTATAAGAATGAATATTCAAGAACACAAATTGATTATTTTGTTATAAAAAAACGAGATCACTTAGATTGTAAAAATTGTAAAGTCATTCTAACTAAATGTTTAACTACCCAACATCAATTAATAATCTTAGATTTGAGATGAAGAGTTGGAAAAAGAATAGTAAGCCGAAACAATTCTCTCAGACACAATAACAGAATCTAAAAAATTAGAATAACAATATCTTTAA
Source organism: Apostasia shenzhenica (assembly GCA_002786265.1). Classification (NCBI taxonomy): domain Eukaryota; kingdom Viridiplantae; phylum Streptophyta; class Magnoliopsida; order Asparagales; family Orchidaceae; genus Apostasia; species Apostasia shenzhenica. The sequence continues at coordinate 450,267 of KZ452027.1, forward strand.
GAAGAGAAATCTAGAACATGGACAGTGAGAAATTGAAGGAAAAGCTGATCTAATATGATTGAGGGTTGCTAATTGCATCCATAAGATAATAAAAGATAAAGAAAGGCAAAAAGAAGATACAAAATAAAATTAAAGAAAAGAAAATTTATTACAAAGGCTAATATAAATGTAAGAGCAAAAAGAATTTCGAGAAATATAAAATTACTCAACAAGAATCCAAAAAAGCATTTGTAATATAAAATATACTACTTTTAATGATCTTTATAGGAAATTGAACACTAAAGAAGGAGAAAGAGACATATACAAGCTTGACAAAAAAAAAATTTAAAGACCTGATCGGAGTAAAATACGTTAAAAGATGAAAATCAAAAAATACTTTTTAAAGAAGATATTAAAAACAAATGAAAGAGTTACTTTGAAAAGTTATTTAATGATAGTTATGATAATACGATTAATCTTACTGAATTTAGCATCTAAAAAGAAGATAGAAATTGCTCTTGCATCCAATGTATAAGTAAAGCTAAACTTAGAGAGGCTTTAACGAAAATGAAATGTAAAAAAATGGTAGAATCAAATGACATTTCAATAGATATTTGAAAATGTATAAGAGATGAAGGAGTTCCTTGATTCACTTGTTTATTTAATATAATTTTGAAAACTAAAAGAATGTCAAATAAATAGAGATAAAGTACATTCTATACCTATTTATAAAAATAAATGAGATATACAAAATTATGCTAACTATAAAAGAATTAAGTTAATTAGCCATATTTTAAAATTTTAGAAAAGGGTGATGAAGCATAGATTACGTCATGATACTAGGGTATCACAGAATCAGTTTCGTTTTATGCCAAATAGATTTGCTATGAAAGCTATTTATTTGTTGAAATGTTTAATAGAGATGTTTAGAGAAAGAAAAAAGGGTTTGCATTTGTTTTTATTAATTTTAAAAAAAATTATGATAAAATCCTAATAGAAGTGCTTTAGAGAGTTTTAGGGAAAAAAATTACATTACTTATATTCAAATTATTTAGAACATGTATAAAGGAACTATTACATATGTTTAGACACAGAGAGTTTAACTAATAATTTTCTTAATTCAGTCGAGTAATGCTAAGATTTAGCTTCAAATTCATATCTCTTTGCATTGGTTATAAAGGTTTTAACTGAAAATATTTACGAAAAAATGCTTTAGTATATACTTTTTACAGATGATACTCCTTGTCAAAAAGACTAAAGAAAAGACTAAAGTGAAACTTGAGCTATAGAAAAATACATTACAATCTAAAAGTCTTCATCTTAGTGAATCAAAAGCTAAATATATTGAGTAAAAATTTAGTCAAGATAGAAGCACTTATAGTAGAGAAATGACAATTGATGATCAAGTCATCAGAAAAAGCGAGTAATTTAAATATCTTGAATAAATCATATAGAATAATGGTATTTGGTTGTTGTTATTGTTGTTGTTGTAATTGAACCATAGAACATTTAACGAATGTAGCAATACCTTGTACCCATTGAACAAAGGATAAGTTGGCATTACAATGCACCATAAGTTCCCAGCTTCTCTACATCTGAAACATTACTAACCCCCGTGTACCTTAAACTTTGATCCACTTTATCGTTTGTCATTGGTTCTAGGTTTAGGGGGTTGTCAAGTACTTCCACCCAAGAAAAAATGTCCATTAAAAGGCTTTTGAACCTGTCTTTAGAAGAGGTTGATGTAACGAATGTGCCATGTAATTGCTGAGATGTTCAAAGTTTAGCTTAATACTGATCATGAACTCATCTAATGGAAATGTTCATCCAATTATGGGTAGGAGATCATCTAAAGTGTCTAAAGAAGGGGTCAAAAGATGCTAATTTCAAGAACAGATGTTAATTTAAAATATAAACAAAAAAGCAAATGCAGGTTATAAACACATTGAAATTAAAAATTAATCACACATAGCACTTAATGCCATTAAAGGCAAAAATGCAGAAGGGACAAAATAACAATAAATAGATAAAAAGAAATTTACAGGTAAAGATCAACTTCTTCTATATTTATTAGAGCGCCATTAAGTGCCATCAGCGACTTGCCAGGTGGAACCATCCTCTGGTTTGCGATAATTTCTTCCTTAATGGAATCATTAAGCTGCATTACAAGAGGGAGTTGCATTAATTATATATATCAATACCAAAATGTATGAAAATAGGCTAGTTTATTGCAACCATTGCAAATAGATCGGTAGCATGGAAAAAAAGGCCCCACCTTCATTCTAGACAATGAAGAAACAATGCTTGGAAAATTCTGGTTAATATCCTGCATAGACTGCAAGGGATCTGATGCATGAACAATTTTTTGAGCTGTTTGATGGCCGAGATCTAAGGAAGAAAAATGTACAGATTTGTTAGTCAAAAGTTACAGAATATACATCCAGTTAGAAACATACAGAACTAGGTAAAATAAGAATCAGATATTCATTTACAGATTATGGCCCAACAACCAAATCATACCCTTGAGTTCCCAAACTTCAAGAGTATCTGATATGGTTGATGATAGCAAATGATCCCTGAACGCCATAATGTCACCAGTAAACTCTGGTTTGCGTTCCTGCAGGTACAAGATGATAAATAAATAAATAAAGCATTAGGATCTAGAATTTATTTATTTGAAAGTTGAAACAAACAACTAATCAAAGGCAAAATTCCCAAGAGACTAGAACAAACTAAGATTTTGGAGAAAATAAATCCTCTAATTTCTTGGCTTAGGTCATCCGTCCTTGGATCTTCTAGAACAACACCTGCAATTTAGAAGAATAACTGTTCAATCTAAAGCTCCAGGTTCAAATGCAGAAAATAAAACATAATTGTAGCAACTAAGAATATATCGGTATAATGGAAATCAACTTTTAAACAATGTCACAAATAGTTCCTCATAAACTGTCCATACAACTAAGAAGCCCAGAAAATAGTTGAGTAAGAAGAGAAATTCATAAAAATAAAAGCACATTTCAAGTAAATAAAAAAAATAAAGAAAGGAAGCCACAAGTGCAACAGGAATGATGAGCAATATGTCATTGTTCATTGAGAGCATTATTAACCTTTCTTTATGGCACTATCATCCATAGCCTTGTACTCCATGTTCTTTAGAGCAAGTTCAACTCCATAACCACCAAGATTTACTGGATCTGTCGCACCAGCAACACTGCAAAAGCTGGCTGCAGCTAGGCACCGAGAAGGTAAAACAGGTCTTACAACATATCTAATGACTCCCTGAAGCAACAGAATGTCAATAAGGCTATAAGCCGAATGAAAAGGGACAAACTAATGAAAATGAGGCACTGAAACCATGAACGTGTAAACAAAAAACCAAGCGTCAGATGATAGCAAACTTTGCAAAATAATGCAACAATGACAATGAAAAATGCAAATTTGTAAAAACAAAAAACCAAGCATTAGATGATAACAAACTTTGCAAAATAATGCAACAATGACAATGAAAAATGCAAATTTGTAAATTAATTTATTGATGCACATGTGACAAGAATGACACTCAAAAATAGAAGTACACATAGGAAGCAAAGCAACAGAAAAAAGGGTTAGTTACCTATAAGCCACAGTAAAGTTATCATTTTACATGACACTCATCTATACTTAATAAATTATATAGTAAATATATTTTTATACTATGCATACCATAAACTATTAAAAATATTACATTTGGCACACCATAATTGTGATATGAAGGTAATTTTTATATATTTTATGGAATGTAAAATGTAGTTTATCGAGTATGAATATGTAATATGTAAAATAATAAATTTACTGTGACATATAGGTAATTATCCCTAGAAAAAAGTTGGATCAAGCAGCAATCACAATGAGATACATCAAAATTAAAAGATGTGCTTATACAACCAAAATCAAGATACCAGATGATACTCAGGCCCAAAATATAGTATCCAAAATGCAATGTAGCCCTTAATATTTTAAGTTGTAGAGAAAACTTAATATTGATATAAAATTCTGTTGATATACCACAAATCATTCCAAATGCTCACCAAATAATCAACATGAGGAAGAACATCAAGTTGATTCCCTTGGCACCACAGAGGCAAAAGTTCCTAGGGGAAGAACACAAGTCTACAAATGGTTTGCTGAATGTGCTTTGAATATTAGCCAGTTGTAAGCTTCATGCTTCATTATGCACCAAGTGTATCAACAAATGGTAAGATCATTGGCAACAAGTCTTGATTTTTAGCAGGAAACAATCCTTGTAAATGCCTATACTGAGATGTAATGTATATTGAATAGACTGCATATTCTGATGAAAAGTTCTTTAAAAATAACTGTTTTGGGGTAACTAACTTAATAGTACTGATTTCATAATGTTTGAAATAGCATCATTTCCTCTATCCCTTTTTTCTGAAAGTAAGAAACATATTTTTCTTCCTCTGATTTTGGAAGGGACTGGCCTCAATTGACAAAAAAGCCATCTTCCAAAGGTGATTGTTATAAAAATAGCATCACTTCAACTGAATTTTTTATTGAATTATAATAAGCCTAAACAAGAGTTTTATTTAAAACCACTGCAAAATGGCTTTCTCTCGGGTGAGTATAAAATCATACTAATAATGTCCCCCCACCCCACCCAAGCTGCATTCAAATCTTGTCATCAAATGAGAACAAATTAAAACAAATTGCTATAAAATCACACTAAATAATGTCCTCACTAACTGTATTCAAATCTTGCCACCAAATGAGAACAAAACAAATGGCAAGAAAATGAAGGAAATCAAAGTGATTTACTTTATGGACATATTAAAAAAAAATGGCATGGGCGACAAGCATTGGGTGCTAATATACCACTTTCAATCTGGCAAACATTATACAAAACCAAATGCTGATAACATGAGGCATTCACTCCCATTTGAAATGGCAACTTGAGGGATACTCTTTCAACGACAGTCTTAACATGGTAGCCAGCTCCTTCTTTCACCGTAAGGTCTACTACACATAGCTCTCTCTCTCTCTGACTACAAAAGGGAGGACCAGTGTTCTCTTTTTCCTTCTAATGAAGGTCGTTTATATCAAATATATCAAAACTACTTTTATCAATGAGATGGCCACCTTGGTAATGATTAATCTGCTTGAACCTTTTTAATTATCCACTTGCGTTGGCTACATAAGAAACAAACGATGGCCAATTTCATATTATAACCCCATCTACATCCTCATCCACATAACTTAAGGCAGCCCGTTAAGGCAAGATATTCACACCACATCATCATCAACACCATACCCATTCATTTTATTATATGCCCACTGTATTCGTGAGGAAACACCCTGACAAAATAATTCCTTTTTCTTTTTACTATATGCTCCTTTCTCCCCTCAATGCTGATTTTTAAGTGACAATGACAATTCAAAAGGTTATAATTCATTGCATATCAGCATATGTGTTGATGCCACACAAGAATAATGTATGTTTAAGTTCAGGAGTTGGAATATTTGGTCAGGAAAAATGTAGGTTCTTGTTATATCAAGGCTTTCTTGCTGCTGTTGTAGTAGATATTTTTCTAAAGAAAGTAACAGTATTGAAGTAACTAGGTGATTTTCAAGAAAAGGTTAACCAAATCCTCATGTAGTCCTCTACGGAGCCATATGGGTATTACAAATGTTGATGGGTTCAACATTTGGAAATGATACAATCCCTGAAACACCAGTCATCTTATTGCCAGATAACCTTAAATAGTGTGATGAGTCATCATGGTTGTGCATAGCAGAGAAAAACTGCAACACTTTTTTGAAACGTGGGTTTTTTTGAAACCAAGGAAAAGTTGTAGTACATTATAAGATGATGGCATCAAGGTCAAATATTAAAAAGGTTAAAGCTTCTCAACATTAAGATCTATTCTGAACGAGTGAAAACTCAGGCATTTTGAATTAGGAATTTGCAAGTCCCTCACTAATAGGTGCTGCCAAATTGCTATAGGAACATAATATTAAGATATCAAAGTTTATCTTGAAAGTACGCACCATCAATTAATGAAACTGGATTAAATTTAATGGTTGATAACAACATCGCAAAATAATCAAACATACTTTTCAGAAATCTATGTATGATGCACCATGAAAGAAACAAAAGAAGTAAGATTTAAATTTCTTGCGTACACCAATAACATGAATCAGATTTTAAGCTATCAATACCAACAAAATAACTGCATGGTAAAAAGAAATAGTTATCATGAAACATAAAACATGATATTAGTACCTTTTTAGATGCTTCTGCTAGGATAACATGAAACTCTTCAAAGCATTTCATCCCTAAAGCTCCATAAAAAATTGCACCTTTTTTTGAAACACTTGATCCAGGATAAAGGTGATCAAAGTCAAAAAGTTCCGGCTGCTCCAAAGAATCTGCATCACTGATCACATTTTTTTTCTTGGCATGAATACGGTGAATTTTAGAAAGCATGTCAAAAGATTATGAACACAAGGCACAAAAAAGATTGAGAATAAGTAAATGTAACTTACTAATCAATTGAGGAACCAAGCCATGAAAGAAGATCAGGAACATTAAAAAATAGCATACTACCAATATCTACCCAGCAACAACTCCCGCCAGATTTATGCAGGTTTGAAGTAGTATAAGAATAATCTACTTTTGGACCATCTGATGAAGGCCCTGCTGTTATGGAGTTAACTTCATCATCAAATGGAAAGGAAGATATCGATTCCTCTGCAAGTTGCCTGTATAGTGCTAATCTTGGGGATGTTGACCGAAGGGTAAGAGAAAATTCAAAAATGGATCCTAGATTTTCACTTAGAAGTGATCGACCAACTTTGACAATTTCATCTACGCAGCATCTCACAGTTGAACAGTTTGAAACTTTGTCTTGCTGTAGCCACAGTTCAGTAAACTCCCAGAATAAATCTTTCCACTCTTTAGATAGCAACTCGCTGTAAATAGATTCCATTAGGCTCACTTTAATAAATATATATATCTGTTAAAAACCACATAAAATTTTCATGGCAATGCACAGGAATTTGGCTGGAATCTTGGCAAAAATAAGCATTTGAAGTCCATTACTGTCTGGGAAGATAAGTACACTACCAAGAGATTTGAAGGGTAGGCATGCTATAAGCTAGCTACAAACATAGATACCGAACATTCTCATTAGATAAATTCTGCAGGCCCCTATTTAAGATCCAAAACCATATGGTTACTATGAAAATATATTCTATCTACAAAACATAGATACCCAACATGCCTCACACGAATTTAATGTTGATTTGAATTAAAAATATATTCTATCTACAAAATGATTACTATGAAATGAATACTATTTATGGCCTGACGGTTGCAGTCTATTGGTTCTTTCAGAGGTCAGCAGTATTCTTGTCAATCCTTTTTCCCCCTCCTCACTATTTTTTGAAGTTATTGATTAATCAGGGCTGGGGGATCAAACCCAACAGCTCAACTGAATTTTACCAAGAACCATTAGCGTCAAATAAGGACCCAAAATCTTCTTGTATTTTCCTTCTTTCTGTTCATCATCTACATTTTCTCCTTACTCTTGTTTGCTCTTTTTTTTTTTCCTCTTGGGATATGCTGAGACCTTAATTTTCTCCTCCCAACGCCATCTTTACAGACTTTTTCATAGTACAGCAGTAACCTTCAACCTTTTCATGGTGTGTAAGAAGTAAGTGCATGAAATTGTCAAGCTCAACTCAGTGTTCTCAGTTGTTGATCGTCACTGCCTTTAGAATAGTGATTTCAAATTATTTGCACATGGTGGAATTTCAACATTTACATTTTTTGTCTGGTCTTATTATAGTTTTTGTAATTACTTTATTTTTTGTACCAGCATGATTTTTTTCTTGATTAGCTTAATCTTTCCCTATTTTCTGGTTTTGATTGTAAACATTTTATCTTTTCTTTTATAATGTGGATGTAATGTTTTCATTTGCGTCTTATTGAATTTGTATCAACATGAATTTGTTATTTTTCTAAACTAGATTTGTTATTCTTAACATCCTTTCTTGATTTGGAAAGTAAAGGATAATGACCTGCGTTGGGTTCCAAATTTTGAGCCAAACAAAATAGTTTTCTAGTTGGCTCGTCATCAATTAATTTCAAGTCAACTTCACTCAAATTTCAGTTGAGGTTGAATATGAATCAAAAAAGTTCTATTTCAAGTTTATGCCAACTAGCCAGAACTCGAATCATTGCCAGCTCTAGAAATCGAAATCATAATGGATACCATCCTAAAAATCTTGATTTCTACAAACTTTCCCCTCCAAATTTCATATTTATATGACCAAAGTGGTAAACAAGTTCAGAGGGATTATATATAAAACTAATACACGTCAATCACCTTTCCAGCTAAAATTACATTTGGAATGAGAATTCAAGATAAACAATGAAGAGTTGGTAATTCAGTAGGGAAACATGATCAAAACAAACAAAAAATAAAGATATCACCAAATTTGAAAGCAAAGATGATTCAATCCTCAACCCCATCATGGTCCCTACCAAAACAAATGCAGAACTAAGATGAGGAATACTTGAAACAACTTCTCTTCGCTGAAATGCACAAAAGAAGTGAGGAATGCTTCAAACATTCCAAATTTTTTTGGCTGAAATAGACCTTAGTAAAACTTATCTATCAACCTTCCCTAAAGAAGCCTCTCCTGGTCCTATAAATTTGTTTGGCACCATTTCAAAAAGAGGTAAAGAAAAAGAAAATATTTCATTTTATAGAGTTGATGAAAAAGAAATTTATTTTAATATTGTAAGAAGTATAGGATGTGAAATAAAGTTAATTTTAAGGTTGAAATTTGTGTTGAATGTGAAATGAAGTTGATTTTTAAGGTTGGAATTTGTGTTGAAAGTGAAATAAAATTATTAAATTTGTAATAAATTTAAAATATTAATAAAATAATTGTTTTGACTTTTTTTTGGATGGTGCCAAACAAGAGAACAGCTCATAGATCATTTTCCATGTATCTTGGGGTAAGATAAAGTATGATGCTTTCCAAGGAATATGGGTCAGTAGCTACCAAAAAAAATTTTAATCACTCTAGACAGATCAACAGTCAAGGATGACATAAGTTTGGCCGATTGTCATTTGCCAAAGTTCATCAATTTAGAGCGAAACTTAAAACCATAGTTGCTAACCAGCATATTCAGAAGGTTAATTAACAGCTTTATCCTGTTATACAAATCATAATAGCATACCATTTATGATATGTCTAACATTGTAAAATCTCATGAAAGCACCTGGACAAAATAAGGCCCAAACACCCTAAGATAAACAACTCATTAATGTTTACCCTCAGCAATGCATTACGAAAAAAAAAATCAAGAAATGCAATCTGAGAAACATACCTGGCTTCTAACAACAGTGAAGTTCCAGGCCACTTAGCCCGAAGAGAGACCTGCACGTTCTTCGGGCGGCGAATATCGGCATAGCACGAGGCCACCGTCAAGAGAATGGCGAAAAGGGCTAGCGCTAAAACTCTAGATCGGAGACTACGATCCATAAGGTATGCCGTCGGCAAGGAATCGAACGAAGAGGTAATCAGAGGATCATGGCATCAAAGAAGGCATAGAGCTCGGATCCGGTCTTTCTCTACTTGGAGACGGGGAGCAGGGCAGACACAAAATTCGCCGTTGGACGAACGAAGGAGTGGACTCGAGAGCCACCGCCTGCCGCTCCAATCGGAGAACTTGCGTTTATTCTATATAGAAATAAAAACGAGGGCCAATTACACTCAGATCCCTACATTTAATACTTTATAACATATAGATCCACATTTTTTAAAATATAACATCAGAGTTTTAATAAATTATCAAATAAATTATTTTTACTTTTTATTATTAAAAATTATTTTTACTTTTTATTATTAAAAATTATTTTAAAATTATCCCTTTACCCCTCCACCTCTCTCTCTCCTCTCTATCTGTGCGCGAACACGCCCGGCTGCCAGACCCTCTCTCCTCACGATCCCCGCTCACGGGCACAAGGCCTCGCGGCAGCCGTCGCGCGGTAGCTTGGTGCGGCCGCCGGTGGATTGCACACGCCGCACAGCCGGCGGTCGCACACGCTACGCTGACGTCGGACCCGCCGGCAGGCGCGAGGCCACGCGCGCGTAGCGTGGATCGAGAGGAGAGAGGGAAGGAAGTAAAATGATAATTTTAAAAAAATTTAATAATAAAAAAATAAAAAAAACTCATTTGATAATCTATTAAAACTTAGAGACCCGATATTATAATTTTAAAAATATGAATCTGTGCGTTATTAAATGTTAAACTCAAAGATCTGAGCATCATTTGCCCTAAAAACAAAACAAAAAACTATTTTTAAAAATGAGCCATTTTTATACGAAAATGAGCCAGGTTTTGAAGTTACGACGCATTCACTTTGACGGACGATTATTTTAATTATGATTAAAATAATTATACTAAAAATTTTAATTTATTTAAGAGTAAAAAAGAAAACTTATCATTTTTAATAAAATTTTAATATTAAAAATTATTTATTTTCTATGTACTACAAATTATATATTTTTTTTAAAAAAATTATTAAATTTTTTCAAGTCTATTTTTTCTATCAATCAAACTAAACTATAGTCTCACACATGCGCTCATATTTATATAATAGGGGTTTTTACCCGTATGACACAAAAAACTTCAATATTTACTTATTAGGCACCCTAAAGTTAAATATTACATGACACACACTTATTTATTTTAATTTTACAACCAACACACCCTAGTTAAAAAATTCTTACATTTTATTTAAGTAAATCAAACTTAAGTTATGTTTTAACTTAAATAAGGTTCATAGGAATAAAATCTAACCCCTTTTGTATCTTAAATTAAATCTAATCGTTAAGATGAGCATCTAACGATTAGATTTAAAATATTCTACATAAATAATAGATTTAAATAGTTTTTAACATGTAAGATTTAAGTTAAGGTGCACCGAGAGTTAGATTTTATTCCTATGAACTTTATTTAAGTTAAAACATAACTTAAGTATGGTTTACTTAAATAAAATGTAAGAATTTTTTAACTAGGGTGTGTTGGTTGTAAAATTAAAATAAATAAGTGTGTGTCATGTAATATTTAACTTTAGGGTGTCTAATAAGTAAATATTGAAGTTTTTTGTGTCATACGGGTAAAAATCTCTATATAATATGTTAAGGTAAATTGCATCTAACCTCCTATGATCATAAAAGCATTGCGTATTAGTACAAAATTTTTAAAAATTTCAATTTGAATCTCTAAAGCCATAAAAGACTTATTATTTGGTTCCAATCAAAATATAATTATTAATTTTTTAACTAAAATAATTACACAATATTATTTTTTAAAATTTTTAAATATAATTTTGAAATATTAATATTTATATTTTTAAGTTTTAAATTTTTAAAACGAATAATGTAAGAGATTATAAAAATTACATTGAGAAATTTTATTAAATTTTTCAAAAATAGCAGAGATGTAAGAGTCTAATAATACTTTAAAATATATAAAGATTCAAATTACACTAAAAGTGATCGAATTTTCTATCAAAACAATCTTGTGGAAATGACAAGATTTAAAAAAAAGATTAAAACTATAATACTTTTACAATCTCAGAAATAAAAATTGAAATGTTTCAAAAGTTAAGATCAATTTATAATTTTCTCCCAACCTCAAAGAATCATAGCAATTTACTTTAAAATAAAGGGCAGACACTGAGCTAAGTTCGAGTGAGGTTACCTCAACTTAAATTCATAGATTTAGAGTTTGGGTCGAGTTTAATTTAAATCACTTAAAATCTATTCGATTCCAAATCGATTATCAAATTAAATGAAGCTTAATTTTTAAAATTACTTTTATGTAAATATTTATTTTATATATAATATATATTATATATGACTTTTTAAATTTTAAATTTGTTGGTTTTTATATATAAATTCTTTAATATAAATCATATATAATTTATTTATGTATATAAAATATTTTAATGTATATTTAAAATTTTACATATATATATATATATATATATATATAATCCAAATATTTAATTAATTAAAAATCAAGAAGAAAAATGTAGAATTTTTGAAAGAAAAGTGTTTTTTTTCGTGTTTTCTATGTCATAGATTATATTTAGAGGTTTCGATTTTATATGAAAATCAAACATCGCTGGAGATTTACTCGAATTTTATTTGATTTTAAATAAATTCTAAATTCTTCTTAGTCAAAGTTAACTCACTCGAAAATAAATTAAATATACTTATAATCAATTTGATATAAGTATAAGCATATAAATTTTAGCATTTTTTTTAGGAAATTTGAATGTATAAATTTACAACAATATTTTATATATAAGAAATAATATTAAAAATATAAATAAAATTTTAAAAAACATTGATAATATAATATATATATAAAAAATTTTATAGAAAAATATAATTTATAATTATACTCAAATTAAAATGAAAGATTTCAAATCCTAACCACCCATTTTGGGATGACAGAGGGTAGAACTGCGAACAAGTCGAGCTCGAGTGAGTTTGCCCCAATTCAGACTCGAGGATTTCAAGTTCGAGTCGAGATTGATTTAAGTTAACTAAAATTTAATCGTTTTCAAGTTGATTTTTTGTTTGAATCGAGCTTAATTTTTAATTTAATTTTTTATTTTAAAACTCATTAATATAATATTTTAAAATACATCTAAAATATCAACATATCTATAATTGTACAAATATTAAATTGATTATAAGTTAAATTAATTTTTTTAGTGAACTGATTTTGAGTGATAAGAAAATTGAGTTAAATTTAAATCAAGCAAAATACGAGCGTGTTGCGGAGCGAAATTCAAATTTCGGATATTTTGCTCACGATGGGCGACCAACTAACTTTTTGAACAGGCTTTGGTGGCCCAACTTGAGCTTGACGCAAAGACTTAACTGGGCTTAGCCACGGCCCATCCTCTGTTAGGCCCATCTGAATCCGGCAACAGGCTTTGGTTGTTGGGCTAAATGGTAGCGGTCCAATAACAGAAAACAAACATTATAGCCATAAAATGGTAAAACTAGGGATATAAATTACAATAGGATTTAATTGAAAGAAAGGATAAATTTTGATGTTATATTTTTATTTTGAGATTTATAAAAAACTTTTAAATAAATTATTTTTTTTTTTAAATATATATAGAATATGAAATAAAATTTTATTGATTTATTTTGAAATATGTGTATGATGTGAAACAAAATTTATTTTAATATTGAGGGCTAAGTAGAATTTAAGATCAATATTATTAATCTAATGTTAAAATATATATATCAAGTCATTCATGAAACTAATTTTAACCAAATTTAATAAGAGCAATAATTTATAAGAAATATATGAAAATTGAAATTATTACTTTTCTATATATATGTTTTAATCTAATTATTTAAATATTGTTCAGCCTATTATATCAATCTATGATATGATATTTATTTCATAAAATTTAGAATATGAGTTTAAAAAAACTCTGAGAGCTAAAAAAGAAAAGAAAAAATCAATAGAAGTTGTATATATGTTAAGTTTAAAATCAAATTTGATTTAACTAATATTTTAAGTATTTGTTCAGCTTAACATCTCAATTTATGATGCTCATGTGACTCCGTCACTGACAAAAGAATTTTAAAAAATGAGGAATATTTTAATTAATTAGAATAAAATAATAATAATAAGAAGAAGAAGAAGAAGAAATTTATGGAAATTTATAAATTGAATTTGTGATTAACTTACAAAATTCTGAATTCCACATAAATAGAACATAATATTGGAAATTTAAAATCAACAGAAGCAGGATAAGTGATAATTGAATCAATTTTTTTGTCGAACTCTTAACTCTATTTATAACTCCAATTGCTGATTAACTCTATAACTCACATATGTGACCTATAAATTAAAAAAAAAAAGAAAATTATTTCATATGTGACATTTTTTTAAAATAAAAATTAATTTTATTTTATATTATACATAAATTTTAAAATAAAAATATATGCTATCATAATTTTTTTTAATTTAATTAATATCAATTTGACTAAAATTAATGTACTGAAAGTTGAACTTAAAATTGTATATCTATGTGCTGCACAAATAACACAAAATACTGTTTGGCTTTTAGTTGTGCTGCCCTCAAGGAAGAAAATCAATTCATAATAGATTTAGAATTTAGAAATTAGATTTTTCTTTTATACTCAAGGAGGAAGAATTTTAGTGAAAATTATAACGAGCATACAAACTATGATTATTATATTTATATCTTATAATTAAAAGAGCATTTAGTTTAATATTATCTTAATATTATATTATGTTATCTACAAAAAATTATTATTTAGTAATGTTACATTTTTTTTAATTCGAACTATGTTACATATGTTAAGCAATATTTTTTTGTAAAAATATATTCATATAAATATATAATGTTCATTTGTATATTAATACTTAACAGGAAAATAAGTTCCCCATGTTCAATTTGAAATTAATAAAAAAAATTAATTTGTTTTAAATCGAGTTTTCAAGTTTAACCAAAATTCTTAATTTGACATAAAAGTATTTGGTTCAAAGATATCATGATATGTTAATTAAACAATAAATTAAGAGAGTATTGTAATTTAAATTATTAATTTAAAATAATACGAATCTAGTTATCACTTTATATATAAACAATTAAAAGATAATAATGAAACTGAAGATAGTGTAAAGAAGTTATTCGATTGCTAATTTTTAATGAAAATTATGACATTTAATTGTTATGTTCTAATTAAATTGCAATTAATAAATATTATAGACATTTCATTATTTATGTAATATTACTATTAATATTTAGATTATTGATAAATCAAACAATACTTCAGGTTGGAGCAAAAAAACTTTAAATTTTCTTAAAAAAATTATTAATATATTATTTTTTATATTATATTATATATAAATTTAAATAATAAAAATTAAATTTATTTTATATATTACACATCTTTAAATAAAATTTTTAATTTTATTTCACATTTAATACTATTCTTAATAAAAAAATAATTTCATTTTATATGATAATATTAAAATATAAAAAAATATATATTCATATCACATTATAAAATTTTATTTATATATTTGCATTCATTCAAAATTTATTTATACTTATGTTATCCTAAAATTTTAAATAGGGTTAATTTCCCCCAGATCTCTAACTTTAAGAGTTATTATCACACAGGTCCATGTTCTTAAAAATATATCTTCTAGGTCCTTAAGTTTTAGAAAAATATCATCTGGGTCCATTTTTAATTTTTTTATTATTAAAAAATATAAAAATTACCATTATACCCTTACCCTCCCCCTCTCTCCACCAGATCGGAAGCCGCGCCGCCTCTGGCGGCCTCGCGCGGCCGCACGACAGGGTATAATGGTAATTTTTATATTTTTTAATAATAAAAAAATTAAAAATGGACCCAGATGATAATGTTTGAAAACCTAGGGACCCAGAAGATATATGTTTAAAAACGTGGACCTGTGTGATAATAACCCTTAAAGTCAGGGACCTCGGTGAAATTAACCCTTTTAAATATTATATAAACACACGTATTAACCTTCATTAATATATATACATATATATGAAGTATTTCAAATGTAAATCATTACATAAAACTAAGCGATATCTTATAGAGATTGAATGCCTTACTGCTGTAATCTGGCCAGTACTAATAATTATTTTTTGGTCATTGCTATCAATTGACTATGACCTGCAATTACACTATTGGCTACTATTAACGGTTATGTCACCCACTACCGACTGCCAGGCGTAGCTTGTTGCTACCGTCAATTATTATCATGAACGTTCTAGTTAGGACAGTCATAATTTAATTATGATAATATTAACAGAATATAATTATTATAATATTAAAGATTATGTAATATATATAAACATAAATTTTGTTCAATAGTTAATATATAAATATAATTTTAAAAAATATATATAATTATACTTAAAATATATTTATTTTTAAATTTAAAAATTTAAATAACTCAAACTTATATGTTTTAATCAAATGAGATTTTAATGTCAAATATATATTATAAGTATAAAGAAAAGGAGATTTCTTCCCCTTCACAAGGGGAGAGAGGTTGAAGGGAAAACTTTGTGGAATCCCAACCTTTCTAATTTATTTAATTAAAAAATATTTTTAAATAAAAAATAAGATATTTTATAGAGTTAATAAAAAAATTATTTTAATATTAAAAATTATTTAAGATGTGAAATAAAGTTAATTTTAATATAAAAATTTATATTTAATGTGAAAAAAAATAATTTTTAAAATTAAATTTACGTTGAATGTAAAATAAATGTAATAAAATTTATGGTAAATTGTAAACATAATAAATTATTTTTATTATTTCTTTTAGATTGTTAAAAAAAAGCCAAAATATTTCCTCAGATCATGCGTGGGAGATTTGAGGGAGAATCACATTCCTCTGACCACCCGCCCACGTGCGAATGTCGGCTCCGTACGATCGCCGAGCTGTCGTCCCTCACGAATCCACGGTTACCCCACGTGCGACGACTGATATATTCGTGCCACTGCCGGGGATCCCGCGAGCGTGGCCCTCGGTGTTGCAACCCGGTTCACCAGGATTTCGAACCCGGTTCAACCGAACCGGGTCGAGCCTCCCCAATCTTGGGTTGATTGGTGAATAAACCGCGCTTTCGTCTTCGGCAATCAGCTCTGCGGCTCACAACGAAAGACCGATGTAAAATTAAGGACAGGTTTGACATGGGGCCAAAATCAGGATCATAGATAAAATAATATTAATTTAAAAAATAATAATAAATAAATTTAGATAAATTAAATTCAGATTTTTAAATTTAAGATTTAATAATGCACAAGTAGTCCAGGAGTTTCTGAGGTTTAATAAATTAAAAATAATTTTTATTTTTATTATTTTTATTATTAAAATTATCATTATCCAAATGAATCCTTGAGAGATAAGGAGGGGTATAATAGTAATTTTAAAAAAAATTAATAAAATGAAAAATAAAAAAAAAAACTCATTTGATAATGTATTAAAGCTTATGGACCTCAATGTTAAATTTTAAAAACTTGAAATGTGTGTTTTTAAGCTTTAAACTCAGGGAACTGGGTGTATTTATCCAATAAATTTTTCTAATCATTTTACACAAATTCTAATATAAAAAAATATTATTTTATTTCACATACTCAATAATTTTCAACAAAAATATCAATTTTATTTCACATCCTAGATCAAAATACTAGAATTTGTATAAATGATTAGAAAAATTTATTTATTATTATTATTATTATTATTTAAACTAATACTATTTTGATTCTAATTTTAATCCCCAAGCCAAATAGGGCCTAAATCAAATTTGATCTATGATCCACCAAATTCAAGTGAATCGGCTAAATAGCTAACGAGTTCAATTGAATTAAGCAGCTCGAAATCAGTTCTATTAAAAAAATGTACTACTTTATTTATAAATATTTATACATATAAATTATTTTAATATATTAATTTTTTATAATAATTTAATGAATCACTTCACAAAATTTTTTTTATAATTTTTATACAAATTATATTGTCTTTAGATTAATATAATTGGGCATCGTTGTCTACAAATACATTTATTATGCTTATTACTTTTTTCTTTTTTACTGTCACTAATTATCAGTGATTGATAAATTTTTTTGTAAAAAAAAATAATTATTGAAATTGATATATTTTGTAAAAAAATTTAATTATTGAAATTGATATATATAATATTATTTAAATAATTCCATAAGCAGCCTGTGGAATGCTAGTTCATTAGCAACCTCATATGGATCTTGAGTTCATTATTTCATAGATAAGATTAAGTTTAAATATTAAGTGAAATATTCGAGTCATTTATTGATATGTTCAAATTATGAAATGTGAGACAAGTTTAAACTATTTGAACATTAATATATGACGAGTTGAATTAATTCACACTAAATTTTAATATAAAACACAAATCAACCAATCAAGTTTGAGTCCAATTTAAATTCTATGTGATCTAATAAGTAAAACGTAATCATTCCAATTGATCATTGGTACATATGATAAAAAAATAATTTAGAAAATTAATACAACTTGTAGGTCAACCAACTAATATCAATCATTAGATCAAGTCTAGTGCACATCTTTATCTTAAACTTCAAATGAATCTTATTTGCATCATTCACAATATCAATACAAAGAATCATATATAAATATATATATATATATATATATATATTATTTGGGTGAAAATATAAATAAAAAATTTTAAAAAAATGAAAGGATTATTAGACTAATTAAAGAGAAAAAGTATGTTGAAATAGGGGAGAATGAGGTACTTCTTTGAGGTATTCCCCTGAAAGAGAAGAGAGGGTGAAGATAAGTTGCAAATTGCCAAGTGAGCTTTAAGGAGAAAAAAAATTGGTCAAACAGAGCTAGAACTGTAGACGAATTGTAGGGGAACAGTGTCACGTTGGCCTTTTCTCCTGTAATTTTTGAATCAAAATCAGCCTCACAGAACTCCTTTTCACCATAAATGAGGTTGTTTATAATGAAAGATGGGTGGATGGAACTAGATAAGTTAGGTGGACTTCATTAATAAAGCAGTAGCGGGACAACGTATCGATATCTAAACCTAATCATATTGTGACGTCCCGGCTGCCGGCACCCGAGCCACCAGCAATCGAGGCGTCAGAACTGGAACATAACCAACAATAAATATTCTTTACATATCCTTACATCAACCACTTCTTTGCGGCAACCTGCGGTACCCCACCCTATGTCCCGTGATCTTTCTTATGCAGTACCAGACATCAAAAATGGCAGGAGTTTGTTAATACAAACTCAATAGGTAAAATAGTATTCAACATAAAATGATACAAATATCTTCATCGTATGAACAATAATAAATATATAAACTCATGCATTACTTTGTTTAGTGATGTGGACTTATCATTTCCATATCTTTTTATCTAGAAGCCGGACAAAAGTCCCTACATTGTTATTCTAGAAGCCTGGACAGGAGTTGCACTTTACATTGGTGATTCCACATCAGGACATAACTCAGCATATACTCCTCGCCCTCATCGTAATAACACATATAGAAAACTTTCCGCCCTCATTGGTTAACCTACCAAAATATTGGGGATGATTGCCAAGATGTGTAACAACCTGCTATGTTGTATGTTATGTGGCACTTCTCTAGATATTTTAGGAGTTGCCAAGGATCCTATGTATATATGATGATGAAAAAAAGTCAGTTGTGACATAGACTAAGAAACTAGGGCCCAAAAAATAAAAGTGTAAAGAATAAAAAGAATGTGCTGTGGTTTATTGCATGTTAATGTGGCATTAGCATTTCTACATGTCATATAACATCACCTCACATATACTCATTAGTTATTATAAACTATAGTGATTTGTGAGTGCAACCCACTATATCTACCCACATCTCCGTATAGGTTCGCAACTGCTCTAATACCATCTGTGACATCCCGGCTGTCGGCACCCGAGCCACCAGCAACCGAGGCATCAGAACTGGAACATAACCAACAATAAATATCCTTCACATATCCTTACATCGACCACTTCTTTGTGGCAACCTGCGGTACCTCACCCCATGTCCCGTGATCTTTCTTATGCAGTACCAGCCACAAAAAATGGTAGGAGTTTGTTAATACAAACTCAATAGGTAAAACAATATCCAACATAAAATGAATATAAATATCATAATCGCATGAACAATAATAAATACATAAACTCATACATTACTCTGTTTAGTGATGTGGACTTATCATTTTCATATCCTTTTACCTAGAAGCCTGACAAAAATTCCTACAGCTTATTATTCTAAAAGCCTGAATTGGTGATTCCACATCAGGACATCACCCAACATATACTCCCCGTCCTCATCGCAATAACACATATAGAAAAATTTCTGCTCTCATCGGTTCTTGGCATACAAATATTCAATAATACCACATCACTTCACAGACCAACATATCACACGTATTCACATGTGTAAATAAGATAAATACACATATTAACATAATAAATCGAAAAGAATTACCTACCAAACGCTTAATAGCTTTCTTCTTCTTCTTCTTCTTCTTCTTCTTCTTCTTCTTCTTCTTCTTCTTCTTCTTCTTCTTCTTCTTCTTCTTCTTCTTCTTCTTGCAACAGCCACCGCTGCTGCTGCTCCTGCTCTCGGCGGAAAGGGCGGAACGACCGGAGCTGGCGCGGCACCAAGCGAAAAAGAGAGACCGAGAGGGAGGGAGAGAAAGAAGGACGGGCGGCCACGTGTGTGTCATGCGACACGCGAAAAAAGCGGAGAAAAGGGGTTCAACGGCTACCCGTATCTACTTTGGCGCAATTATAATTTAGTCCTCTTGTTTTCAACCTCATATAAATAGGTCCAAAATTTTTTCTTTTCAATCCAAATCAGCTTTAAACTTTAAACCTCAATTCAAATTTCGGGATATCACACATATTACCTTACAGATAAAGCATTAAGACGAAGATCTTCCCCTTATCTTTAAAGGAGCCTTCATATCATAGGGTGCACTATTTGACTCAATTGTTTGAATAACAGACCTCAGTCTGAGCAAACCACCTGAGTTGTTTAATAACCTCTATTCAGCTGATCTTGCTTCGAGACATGATCAAATTCTTCCACATATGATAATTGGATGACATGATAAATTTTTTTCTTAATAAATATCTATACGCTTGCATTTCATATCATGTCATTATGCACCATAAATATAAATTATGTAGGCAAATCCAACAATTAGCAAACTCTACAATTTGCAGCTCTTTTTACTGCAGTCCTTAATATCACTATAAGCCATCGAGATTCAATGGAGTCCACTAAGATGATGATGATCTACGGTTGTGATTCGTTGCACAAAAATAATTTGCATAAAATGATGCATTTTGGCTGTATATCTGCTATTGTTAATTAATAAATTTTCTCTATCAATCACACCATAAAGAGTGAGAATATTTTTTTACATATTACATTATGTTACATGTTATATTATTATTTTAAAATATATATTTAAATATTAAAACTTATTATTATATAGGCTAGACGTTAGAGAAAGTATAATAGTAACTAGAAATTTTTAAATGCTTAACTGTTAAAAGTGATGTTGTGAAAAAAAAAATTGAACAAAAATGTCCTCAATAATGTAATTTTATTTTTATAGATATATAAAATTGAAACCTAGTTTGGGAAATTGTATAGAATTATTCCCATTACTTTCAACAGCATAAAAAAAATTAGGATAAATTGCATCTGAATCCCTAAGTCAAGAGTGAGTAAATTCACCTGAATTTTTAAAAATTCACAATTTTAGTCATTAGAATTATAAAACCATTGTAGTTTTAGATATATTTTTTTAAAAAATGTAATCTTTTTGTTGTCATTTATGTTAAAAAAATAGAAATTTAATTATTCTTATTTAATTTAGATAATTTATGTATTTTAAAGAACCATTATATTTTTATTTTTGCTGTTTTTTAAAATATAATTTTATTTATTTTTACTTTTTTACTCTAAAATTTTAAAATAAAAATAATAATTATATTTTAACTGTTTCTAAATGATATTACTTTCACAATCAAGGAAATTAAATTAAAATTTTTTAAAAGTTAAAATTAATTTATAATATCTTCAGACTTTCAGGGGCCGTGTGCAATTTACCAAAAACAAATTATCATCGTCTGTAGATTTTGATGTATTTTGATTTCAACCAACCAGCCAAGATTGAGGTGGCAGACAGCGTGGAGTCAGAAGCGTGCTGCGGTGCGGGAGACGAGGCCACGTGCGAGTCACATGGAGCTGGAAGCGGAGGGCACGTGCAGGATCGTAGAGTATTCAGTCGGCCAATTAGGTATTTCGTTGGGCCACGCAATAATTTAATATTAAAATAGTTACCTATATTTCAAGTCATTTCATTTTATTTATATATTATTTATTAATTTTTAATTAATTAAATAATGCATATTCAAAATACTATAAAATTTTACATACACACACCTAAATTAAAACTCAATTAAAATCTATTTAAAATAATTTATTTCATTAATAAATAATTAAAATTATATTTTTACTTTTAATAGTACATTTTTTCCCTCAATGTCACACTAAAGCACTGATCTATCCTAAAATTAATTCACATCGCGGATGTCTCCTTCCCTTGTCATTATCTAAACATCAAAGTTTTAAGATTTTCACTGAAAATATATTTAAATATTCTTAAAATAATATGATGAACAGTTCAGATTTTTTGTAACGTAACTATAGTTAGGTCATTGGAAAATTATAATTGCTCATTATAATAAAAACAAGTAAAAGTATGTGTATGTATGTAAAATTTTATAATATTTTGATTGTGCATAGCGTAATTAACTAAGAATAGATGAGTAACACATAAATAAAGTAAAATAATATAATATGTAGATAATTATCCCTTTAATATTATTTGTGATATTTTACGTAGAGAGAGACTACTTGTATGACTCTTTGTGATTAGTCCACAAATATCTAATCATACGCTTAATATTATTGGACGTCCAAATTCAATAATTTTTTTATCAAAAACAAAAGAGACATTTTTGGAAGAAAAACGTTATTAGGTTCGAAACTTCGAGCATTTAATATCAATGCATCGTATAGGGGCAAAAATTAACCTGCAAACTTTGTCACATTTTGTTATTAATTTTTATTTTATAAAAATATTTTTATTTAATTTATATTTATAATAAAAAAATATTCATATATAAACTAAAAAATGTATCCGTAAATAATAAAAACATCATATAAATTAAGTATATAAATAATTATATCAAAGATGATACTTTATATTCTATAAAAATGACAATGTTTTATATAATTATATATATATATATAAGTAATTTTTAAATTTTTATAGTTCATTCAAAGAAATCAAGCAGAATAAAAATATCTATAAAAAATGCTTTAAATGAAGAGAAGATGGCATTTTGGGATCATTTGATTTAATTTTTTTAATTAAGCATAAATTTTAATTATAAAAATTAATTTAATTTACATTTAGTCACTTAATAAAACTATTAGGCCGATCGAACCTAATAATTTTTCACTTGTGAGACACGTGGGGCAGGAGGCAAGCTATCAAAGGGCACTGCCTTAATCATGTCCCACCTGCCATCCTTATTTTATTTAATCCCCAATCATACACATAATATTATTCACAAAATTTTTACGTTAACTGTGCCACCAAAAATAACAACACAAAAATTAATCATCACAAATTAAACTTATACATACATTTCATATAGCATTTTTAACTATTATCTCGTGATAACTCGTACTTTTTACACAATCATTCAGGAGCGTCAGAAGAGATATAATTATTGTTTTACATATTCTTTTAAAATATTCATACAGATATATAAATATGTATATATAAATAAATATATGCATGCATATATATCGTCATATACATGTTTATATGTACATGTGTATGTACATATCTATATATATGTATGTGTTTATACACGTATAACATGTATGCATGTAGACATATACATAAGTGCATACATGCATAAATGCACAGTGTATAT
>KZ452027.1:473968-516582 GCA_002786265.1 Apostasia shenzhenica
ATATATATAACGATGTTATGTTTATTTTCTTTTATTTATCTCATGGACAATATAATTTTTTCAACTCTAGCTACTTATAATTGTACTGTATGTTTGAATAGTCTGAAATTTTTTGGTATCTAGACAAATTAACTTCTTTCCCACTTGTGACGCTCGTGATCGAAGAGGGCGGGAAGTGATCTTCGGGTGATGTCCTAAGAGAAAGAAATCACTGAGGCAAAGTATGACTCCTGGCAGGCTTCTAGACCAAATAATAAGTGGTGAGAGGAACACAGAAATGAATCATCCCACATCAGAAAAGGAGAGAGATCCTGAGTTGTATAAGTAGATAACGTGATCTCAAATGGAGTAATGCAGTTTTCCTAAAGTCATAGCGGATAATATCTCTACATTGAGATCACGGGATGTTACACCACTGATCGTCTAGGAGATCTCACTACGCCATGTGCTTTTATCGATATTCTGTGTTTCAATTCCACATGTATACTGTAGAATCCTTCTTTGATTTTATAAGCTTCAACCCAGATTTTCAATTAATATATATATATATTAATTGGTGCAACTGATTTTATTTTATTTTTTTATTTTATTTTTTGAAATAAGATAACAGGTACCAACAAACTAAACGATGGAGATCTATTTCTGATAGTGAGATGAAGACAAAATACTAGATCTCATATTATGAAATATCAGATATTTATACTCTCTTGATTACAAATGTTGAATATATCCATTTTAAATCACTTAATTACTAATCTGCATAGTTGTTATTATATATATAATAGTAGACATTAATTTAATTACAATGTAATATATCCTTAATTTATTTATGTATTTTAGACAATTTCTGCATAAATTCATTTCGTTTAACAAATCTAATCAAATATAAAAATATATTAAACATACTTTTAAGATCTATAATTAATATATATATATATATATATAGAGATAATACGTCAAATAATCAAAATTGTTATAATATTCTGAGTAATAATATCAACATTAATTATTATTATTATTATTATTATCAAAATAAATATTTATTATTATATGTATATGATATTATAAAAATTACATGTAGGCCACACTAGTCAAAGTTACATAAACTTTCTTAAAAGAAAATGTAAATGCAATCAAATCATTCTAATTTAAGTCTATACACAATCAGATATTTTTTGTTGATTTTCCAAATGATTAAATTAATCATATAATTTGAATTAATTTTAATATTACCCATTCTATAGTGTGATCACCAATGAAATGATCTTGAAATTTTAAATTATATAATCTAGAGGTTGTAATTTTATTTGATAAATGATATTGCTTCTTCAATTATGAAATATCATATATGTTAGTGTTATGGATCGAACCCGAATCCGACCCAACCCAAATAGCTTCAACCCGAGCCGGACCTATTTATTAAATGGGTCAAAATTCATGACCCCGAATCCTACCCGATTAATAAATGGCCCGGGTTGGCAAGTCGACCCGACCCGTTTATAGAATATTTTTTAATAAATGCCCAACCGAACTCTACCCGACCCAATTATGCCCAACCCGAACCCAACCCGTTTAATAAATAGGTCAAAATTTGTGACCCATACCTGAAATTTGCGGGTTGGATTCGGGTCGGGTTCACGAATCGGGTCATATATTGCCACCCCTAGTCGGCTCTAGGCTTTTTTGGCAACAAAATTTTGTCATGGATATTATTTGTGCATTTGACGTAGATTTTTAATTATATGATTGTGTCGAAGCATGCTTGGATTTTCAGTTGAAGCAAGCCATGGATTGTCCGACTACTCGTAGATCGACTATTAGGTCTTGTTTAGTTCAATTTTTTTTTGGGATATTTACCTACATGCCACACAAACTTCTTAAAATTACACCACATATATTTTCTTCACAAAATTTATACTATGGATTGTGAAAAAAGTGTGTGTGATGTAATACATGAAGTTTTATGTGACATGTGGGTAATTATTCTTTTTTTTTATAAGAGAAAAAATATTTTATTTTTTAAACTTAAGAGAAAAGAAATTTATTTTAATATTAAAAAATATGTAAGATGTGAAATAAAATTAATTTTAATATTTGTATTTGTATTACATGTGAAATAAAATTAATTTTTATAATTAAAATTTATGCTTGGTCAAAAAATATCTCGAATCAAATAAGACCTTAAGGAAATCATGGGATCCCATTAATTAACCAGGCCTCGTTTGGTTCGAAGCGAGTTTTTTACTCAACACAAATTTCAACTATAAAAATAAATTTTATTTCACATTCAATATATATACGAATATTAGAATTTAAAGTATTTCATATTTTATATATTTTTTAATAGTAAGATAAATTTCTTTTTCATTAAATTTTAAAAATAAAATATTTTTTTTATATCTAAAAAAAAGACTCGAACCAAACGAGACTGAGGGTATGTCTCAAGCAGAGATAGTATATATATATATATATATAACTCTACAAAATGTTTTTTTAGAAAACCACAAATGAGTGAAAGAGTGTGGGATATAATAGAAATGTTTCGGGATGATTTCCTAAATATTAAAAAATTTAAAAAATAATATTATTCTGTAAATTTAAGTAATAAAAAAAGGTCCTCTTGAAGATCTTAAAAAAGGATGAAATTTGATGCCAATATGTAGCACATATTCTCTTAAAAATAAGAGTCAGCCTAATCTTAGATATTAATGTATTAACTACTTTAACGGTCTCATACCGGCCTCAGTCACATATTCTCTTATAAAGTTTCTCAATATTTTAAAATTATATATATAACCTTGCACACACAACCGCACGCGTGCACACACACGAATATATATAGTCTAAGAATGATTAATTTCTTTCAAATGTGGAATAATTCATTCTTGAATCTCCTACTATTTAGAAGAGTGTCGAAAATCACATCGTATTAAAATGACTTCATTATCAAAAAATATTAACATATCAAGGCATTGCTTTTGACGAAGGATCTTTGGAAGGGGATTTTAAAATGGGCTAGTAATTATCGTTAATATGCATGCACTATTATTGTGATGCCAGTGGCTGGAGGGAGCAGAAAGTAGTGATCACTAGCTACTGGGTGATGTTATAGAAAATGAGAATCACTAATGCAAATTAAAATATGGCTTCTAATAGGCTAGTATTTAGGCTTAAAAATGAGTGATGAGAGAGGTTTATTTAAAAGAGAGATTCTCGAGCTTTATAAGTGTATGATTTTAATATGTAAAAGCGTCTTTTGGAGTAAGTTAAGCATGCTTAAGTTGAAGTAATTTTACGATGAGTGATTTTTTAAGAAGTATTTAAGTCACATAATTTTTTAAAACTAAAGCGAATAGAACCTCTAAATTTGGGACACAAGATATGACAATCATACTATATTAATAAACATTTTGTTCGTTGCATTTGATTGGATGCAATGATCACTATCTTGACTCTCGAACAAACCCAAGTCATAAATTGATTGATGTAGAGAGTTAGAGTCATATCAAGACAAATCTAAATTCTTTCCAAAATTAAACACAAAGTTAGAGCGGCCAGCTTTATTAATTAGAACGTAGAGATATATAATACGAGATGGTGTTTGGGTTCGAAGTTGATCGAATTGACTTTAGGTGGCCATAATCTTGTTATTGAAATTGTAGTTGTCAAGCGAAGGATCACAAGGGAGATAATTAAAGTCAGGCATTAAATACGAAATCTAAATAAACTTATCTAAAAGTTGTAGGGTGGATCAAATTTAACAGCACATTACTAGTTTTTCTTCAGTTATTATTTGATAATTTAATTTAAGACAACTCTAAAATTAATTCGAAATGATGAACGTGTTAAAAAAAGAGGTTTTTACATACAGAACATAAAATTTATATGAAATTACACATTTTACCATGAATTCATAAATATTACCACTTTCACGCCATATTCATTTAAATTTTACGCATTTAACATATTTTACACTATATTTTTTTATGGTGAACTTTACATTTCTAAATTGGCCTTGATCTTAACTATATTATTAATATATTAATTAAATACTATAAATAAATTAATTTATATAAATAATAATTTAAATATTTATGAATTTATGTATTTTAATTTATTTATTCTATTTAAAATTTCTAATTAGGGTGCCAAATTTAAATCCACATGACTATAATTTTTAATTGAAGTAAGAAAATTGATGTGTTTATAGTAAAAAAATAAAAATATATATTAGAATTTAAATATTAATGAATTTATGCATTTTACTTTACATATAATATTATAAAGTATATGAAATATGTGAAATATGTGAAATGCGTAAAATTTAAATGAATATGGTGTGATAGTGGTAATATTTATGAATTGATGGTTAAATATATAATTTCGTATAAATTTTATATCCTGTACGTAAAAATCCCTAAAAAAAAAAAAAGCATAGAAATCTTTATTTGAGCTGATCTCCATCATATTATACTCCAAGTGACATTGTGGATTCCTCTTCAATCCTGTGATCAAAAGTGACATTGGCCTGCATCTCCACGGTCCCACGTGCCACTTGTCTTATTCTAGTTGGCTGTTTTTTAAAAATTTAATAAAATAGAAAATTAAATCTTTCATTTCTTTATTTCTCCGCACTAAAAATGTAAAATTAAAAAATATAAATATTACTATTTCAAAATAATATTTTAAAAAATCATAAAATTAATAAATAAATTTTAAATAAAATTAAACATATAGAACCTGTTTATTTGACAATTTAAACTTAATCTGAGTTAATTTTAAATAAATATATTATTTTACACATAAAATTTAATATTAAAAAATAATTTTATTTTATATTCTACACATATCTTCAAAATAATAATAAATTTATATCATATTCCTGATGTATCACAACATAATAATTAATTTTATTTCATATCATTCGTAATTTTAATAAATTTTTTTAAAATTTAAATTTAATTTTATTAAAATTTAAATTTATAAATAAATAGGCTCATAATATTTTTATAATCTCAAAAATTGAAACTGAAATTTTTAAAAATTAAGATTAATTTAAAATGTATTTCCGATCTCAATGGATGGAATACAATTTATCGGATTTGAAAATTGAAGTTTTTGGCATTAGCGGCGGCTCGTTAAGGTGTGATGTGTAAAACAGAGGAAAAGTTGGGACAGAAAAAGAAAAATCCATCGACAGTGATGATTGCTATGATTGGGAGCAGCCACTTTGGCATCACATGCGATCAATTAACAGATCTATAGCAAATCCCCTTCTCCTATTTAGGACCCTCGAACCCTAATCTACCGATCCTTAACCAAACCCTAATAATTAGTACCTCTCCTCGGAGAAAGGCGATCGACGACGATGGCCACGGGCACGGCCACGGCCACGGCGGAGAGGGACGAGCTCGCCCTGAGCCTGAGCTTGGGGTTCCCCGGGGTGCTGGCGACGACGGGGAGCAGCGAGGGAGAGGAGGAGGCCGATCAGGAGGACCCGGCGGCGTCGCCTATCAGCACGCTGTCGAGCGTCGGAGGCGCCAAGAGGGACTCCGACGCCGTCGTCGGAGTCGACGATGAGGACGGCGAGGGGGCGAGGAAGAAGCTCCGGCTGTCGAAGGAGCAGACGGTCGTGCTCGAGGAAGCCTTCAAGGAGCACAGCACCCTCAACCCCGTGAGCTTCTGCATCGTCCGTTAATTTCATCGTTCTGTGGATTTTCAGAAGAAAAAAAAAATTAATTTTTGATTTTAACTACTCGATGAGCAGAAGCAGAAGATGGCGTTGGCTAAGCAGCTGAGCCTCAGGCCGAGGCAGGTGGAGGTCTGGTTCCAAAATCGAAGAGCAAGGTAATTAAAATCATGAAAAATTAAATATATAATATATAAAAATAAATAAATAAATAAATATATATATATATATAATATATAAACACACTTAAAAAAAAACATATAACTCGAAATTTAATATTATGCTACACCACTAGATGGGGTGTGATTTGTTTTTTATAGTAATTATTACTATATATTATTTAGGCCATTTTATTTAGAAATTAAAAATTAATTTGATTTAATTTTAAACAAATATATCATATCATATATATAATTTAATAATAAAAATTAATTTTATTTCACATCTTATATGGCATCCGTTATATATACCAATATAATAATTAATTTTATTTTTCACGTCATTCATATTTTTTAATAAAAATATATTTATATTTAAATTTAATTTTAACTTTGTTAAATTAAATTCTACGAACAAACAAATTTTTACTGTTGAATGCGATTATTGTATATTAAAAGCTTCTATAAGATTGGAGAAATATTAATGTCGTAGTTATTTTTTTATAAAATATATATGGTAAATTACTCATAGGTTGCTTTAATTTATGTAATCTATAAATTAATACACGGTAACTTGATTTGTTGTTATAAATATCATGATTTTTTAAATAAAATTTTTAAAATATCAAAAAATTAGGAAAATAAGTGTCATATGTATTAATTTTAAAAAAATGAATTTTATTCATGATCATATTTTGATTTAGGGTTAATCTCAATTAGATTATGTGCAACTAATTATAAATTTTCAAATCAATTAAGTTTAGTTGGTCCTCGAATTTAAAGAACGTGCAAATAGGTCTAATGATATTAGTAAATTGAACCAATAAATGATATTTTTTGTTAATTATTAAACTAATTTGATTAATTTAAAAATTATATATATCAACATTTTATATTACAATTTTAATCTTAGTAATTAGATAAAATGTTTTTTATTCCCTACTTTATTAATTTCAAAAAATTTATTTATATATTATCTCAAATTAAAAATTTAATTTAATTAATAAAAAAATTAAAAGACTTAATTACACATATATAATAGAAGTACATAATTTAAGAAAATAATTTAATTGAAATATTTTATAAATTATATAGGCCTAAATGAAAAGATTTGAAGAACGTAGATCGCTTAGTCAACTATTAACCTGGTCTGTGCGTGTATATAAATATATTTGTATATATATATATATACATGTATATATGTATGTAATTATAATTGAATTAAGATCAAGACATTAATAATTTTTGGTATGCATGTGACTTCAAATATTTAGGTGATAATTTTATTATATTTAAAATTTGTGTTTCTATAAGGGAAATAGTACTATTTATTTAATGCACGGTGTTAA
The DNA here is from genome assembly GCA_002786265.1 of Apostasia shenzhenica. NCBI lineage: Eukaryota > Viridiplantae > Streptophyta > Magnoliopsida > Asparagales > Orchidaceae > Apostasia > Apostasia shenzhenica. Next base: position 481,165 of record KZ452027.1, read on the forward strand.
TGACAAATTTTTTAATTTAAAAATTTTTAATTAACTAATTAATAATATAAATATAATTAAAAAAAATTAACAAAGAGAGTATTTTCGGATGATCAGCCTGGATGACTTCTTTTTAAAAAAAATTTAAAAAGAAAATTAATTTAATTTAACTATATATAAATATGAATATTAATTATTATATATATTAATATTAAAAAAATAATTTAATAAAATTTAAAATAATTAATTTATATTTTAAAGAATACAGATTTGATTTAAATTTGTTATTGTAAAAAGATGTATTTATTATTGTGCATTATCTTTATTAAAAAAAAATGGTATATAAGAACGGTGTATATGATAGTAATATTTAAATTTTTATACAGTCAAATTTAATTATAAAACTTCTCCATTTTTTGATGCAGCGAGAGTCGCTAAAACAATTCACACGACCAATATAGGACACGTGCCTAGGTAAAAATACCATTAAAGACTAAAATCATGATAATTGAATTAAAAACACATTATCTAATATTTAAAGTTCCTTATTATGAATGTAATATTATGCTGCTAATTTGAGGAGATTAAATTAAGTCGAAATAAAATTATACTATTTAGCAACAACTATATATCCACAAAACTTTTAATAGGTTTTTTAAAGAAAATTAAAATACCGAGACAACTTCAGAGAAACTTAGGCAAATGGAGATAGGAAATTATCAAATTAATAAAGATAAACCACCAAATATTAAACTCATTTCCTTTAATTTTGTGAATCAAAGATTTTCAATTTATCAACGTTTATTCTAGTAAGTCAGAGACATAGAATGAATTTAGCAGTAGGATATTGCCATGGAAATCAAGTTGTCTGCAAAACCTAACTAAACATAGTAGCAGATCATATTTCAAGCAGAAAATCAAAATTAAACAAGATTTTGATATTAGAGCAAACTGAACATTCAAATCCCAATAAAACAAAACTCCAACGATGGCAGCTGAGTGGAATAGCAACTTCAACAGAGCACAAATAAAATTTGAATTTAAGGCAAAATGAAAACAGAGTTGAACCCAAAAACCTGAAAAAAAAACCTAAGGGAAACCTGTAGCCCCCTCTGCGTTCCCGATCCGAATCCGCGCGCCTGCGCAGATCAACAGAGGAAGAAAGCTTACTTGACTCAACTATGGTGAAAATCTCATCAACTTTCTGCTCAACTCCAAGTTCCCCCATTTTATGTAAGAGGAAAAATGGACCGAAGGTTGCCAGCCAAGCGCGAAGACGTGGACACGACTGGGCGCAGCTAGAGCGATCGAACGAAGCAAACCTCTGTCTGGTTCGGCGTGACGCAGCACCGACGAGAGTCGCGAACTGTTGGGCTCGGACGCGGTTGGGCTGCGCCGTCGGCGTTGAGGCTGAGAGCCGCGAAGGGCGCAGCCGGGGACGCCGCTGGTTCGGCGCGATCGGGAGAAGCGAGTCCCGATCCAATTTTAGGGATGGTCTTCCTTTAATTAAAGGAAACTTACATTTTGGTCCTCATATTTCAGCTGCATCTTAAAGAAGTCTCAAACTTGCCTAACTTGAATCAAATTGATTCAAGATGAACTATTCTTGAACCCAATTTGATCCGACTCACACATAAGACTCAGACTAACCCACTATATATACATGACATCAAAGTGGGCATTCCCACTATATAAACATAGTGCACGACTCAGAACAACTCAAATAAATTGCAGAAATAAAGATAACTATATACAGGCAAATAAATTATTATAATCGATGCTCGAGGTCGTAGATTATAACGAAGTCGCTGGCGCAGATGATTTGGCTCTGCATCATTCCTTTTTTTCCAATAAAAATGCCTGTCTATTTTCATTTTATAAACTTTTTTACAAGAAAATGATATATGTGATAGAAATATGGGATTATTTGTGTAAGAAAATAAGTAATAAATTTATTTATTTTTTATTTAATAAAAAATAATTTTTTTTATTAAACTAAAATGAAAGTACAATATGCAGAAATACCTAAATAGTTAGCATTATACAGTGATATGTTTATATGTTTTAACAAATCAACTAACTACTTTAAAAAAAATTAAGTGAGATGATTAAGTCCCCATTTGGGTGGTTATTTTTATTTTATTTAAAAAAATGAAATAATATTAATATTTTATTTTGCATAAATTTTGATATTCAATATTTATTTTATTTCACATTTAATATAATTTTAATATAATAAAATCACTTTATTTTATATTATATATATTTTTCAGAAACTTTTATAAATTTTATCAAATCATCGATTTTAATTTTGATCAAATAATAAAAACTTTTGAGAAACAGTCATAACTTTATACGTGGCAGATTTGAAAATGATTAAAAATTTAAAAAATAAATTTATTTATTTTATATGTTATATATATAATAGTTAATAATTAAATTTTTATATAATTAAATTAAATTATTTTTTAATTTTTTTTTTTAAGAAGAAGTTGTCGACGGAAGTTGCCTGCTTAAGTAATGGCTAGTTAACGCCGTTCGAAAGTTGTTTATTTGTTAATTTTTTTTAATTATATTTATATTATTAATTAATTAATTAAAATCATCGTTGTTATGAGTTTAAATGTAATTTTTTTAAAAGTAATTTTTTCTTTAATTTGCGGTAGGACTAAACTGAAGCAGACAGAGGTGGAGTGCGAGTACCTGAAGAGGTGGTGCGAGAAGCTGTCCGACGAGAACCAACGGCTGCAGCGGGAGGTAGCGGAGCTCCGGGCGCTGAAGCTTCTCTCGCCGGCGATTTCAACCGGCGTCAAGCCGCCGGTTACCCTCACGATGTGCCCCTCCTGCGAGCGAGTCGCCTCCGCCGCTCCGGCAGCCTCCGGGAGGTACCACGACCACCCGTTCACGGCGATCGCCGGCTGCAGCGTAGCTCGCTGGGCGGCGGGTCTGGCGCCGAGAGCTTCTTGACCCGAGCGCAGGCCTTCTGATTCCTCCGAGTTTTGTGGAGGGGTAAAAATGGAACTTAATTTTTAAAAGCAATTTTTTTTTTTAATGAAGTTAGATTTTTATTTTCTTGATAACGGAAAATTTGCAGATTTGTAAATAGATTGGGTTATGTTGGCAGTTTAGTTTGGTAACGAAATTTATGAAAATCAAACTACTACAACGAGACTATTTTTGGTATTGCATTACGATCGATGATGTGGATCAGAAAAAAAAAAGTTGAAAACCGTGTTAAAGTTTTTGAATTAAATTTCAACTTTAATTTTATATTATGAAATTTTGAAAGATATTACGTAATATTTATATTATGTTATTAAAAAAATAATTATTTAATTTAATAATATATATAAATAATATTTTAAAAATTATGAAATTTTTGGTCAAAGATGATACAAAATAAAATTAAAATAATATTAAATTAAATATCTTTTTTATTTTTTATTTATATTCAAGTCAGTAATAAAAAGTTTTTTTTCCCACAGTAGTCAGAATTTTGTTTGAAATGTGAAAAATAAAATCTTTAAGGGGCGTTTGGTTCATTATTATCTTAATGTTATGTTATGTAATTTAAATGTTATGACATCTAGATATTATCTTTTAAGTAATAATTTTATAATTTAATGAAAGATTATTTATAAATATCATTAAATCAAAGAATTATTTTTCTAATATAATATTAAGATAATATTGAACCAAACTTCCACTTAATCTAATATAAAATGAGAATTTTTTCTTGATTTAATAAAAAAAAGTTAAGCATACTACAGAAAAATAATAATAGAAAAAGAAAGAAAAGGCACATCAAAATTTACATGATTCAGCTAAACATAATCTACTTTCATAGAAAAAGAAAAAGTTAAATATTTACTATTTTTTTTAAATATATATTAAATCAAATGTTTGACTTAATATATATATTTAAAATACAATTCATAATCCCTTCAAAAAATTCTTAATCTTTTTTTTCAAATATATTTCAAATTTAAGTAATAATATTAAATTCCAGATAATATTAACAAATCAATTTTTTTTATTTTGAATTCTTAATTTTGTCGGATAAAGAGATGTTAATCATCAAATCATTAAACCTTCTTCTCTCCCAAAGCTCTGATTCTAAGTAAAAAAAGTATGAGAATGATAGTTTCACATCAAAATACAGAATGATAATTGATTATTAAGATAAAAAGAGATTATATTTTATGTGCTATATATGCTTATGATATTGTTGTTCTGCATGTGATAAATATTATGATATGAAAATATACATACTTTTATTTAGTTGTATTAGACTGCATATTGTAATATTGCTTAATTTCATATGAAGTTGGTAATAGTTGAGTTCGCAAGAACTCACCCCCTATTTATTTTTCAGGTACACTTCAGACTATACTTGAGATGAGAGTGAGAGTGATCTTCTTAAAAGATGATTTTGATTAATATTTATTTTTAATTAATTATATTTTATTGAAAGACATGTAGAATTATTATGATAAAATTAAATTATTTTTCATGATTATTAATATAGTATTTTGAATGTTAACTTGTGTATTTAGTATTAAAAGATGCATTAGGATCACCCCGACTCAGCTAGTTGATCCACTACTTAATACATTTATTAGTAGGTCAGGGCGTGACATTTATACTAAATAGATAAATTTCTCTTTCGTTTATATACAAATCTTTTATGCACTTTAGAATAAATTAGGCTAAATTGATTAAAAGGAGATTGCTAATTGATATAAATTTTTGAAAAAACTTATTTTTTTGTCATTGAGATTGTAAAAATATTATTATTTGGTCTTCACTAAGATGAGATCGTTAATTATTTAGTTTTTATTGTTATGCCTTTAGGCTATTCTCAGTTGTTAACTTTTACGTGTGTAGATATTATTTTTAAAATATTAATATTTTTATTATAAAAGATAAATTATTAATATTTTTTATCTTTTTAGATTTAAAATTTTAGGGAGGTATTAAATTTTAGATTTTTTAAAAAAATACATAAAATTTTTATTTTTAAAATTTAAATTTTTAAATAGTACTAATAATAAAAAAATGTAATAATTATTTGAAATATATAAATATTCAAAATGATAAAAATTAGAGAGATTTACATACATACCCCTTAATTCATCTTCAATTACATATTAAATCCCTTAATTTTTAATTTTACAACTTCACCCCCTAAATCATCCAAAAATAATATTTTATATATACATAATATTTTGTATATGTTCATAATATTTTGTATATACTTATTATTAGTAATAAGTATCCAAATAATTATAATCAACAAAAAGAATCTTTTAAAAATCATGAGAAATGCCTAGATATGTTATTCTTGAATGATATAGGGGTGAAATTGTAAAATTAAAAAATAAGGAGTTTAATATGTAATTCAAGATGAATTAAGGGTTATGTATGTAAATGCCCCTAAAAATTATTAAATTTTATATTTTCTGTGAACCAAGAAGAAAGATAAGGCCCTAATATAAGACCAAATGGTTGCATTTTTACATTCTCCAGAACTAAAATTAAATTTTTGAAAGATTTAAGACCAACTTGCAATACTTTTTGAGTGTTATTTGCCCCATACTTTATTGAAAGGAGAAAGTTGACTGAGATCTGAGAATAGAATGTCTATCATAAAATTTAAGCCCTTTTAAAGTTGCGAGATCATCGACAATTATTGGCATCGATGACTCGACAAAGCAGCATGGTTGTCGTTTGGTTGTTCGTGTCTAAATTGCCCTGTTTGGCGCGAGGACTAAATCAGGACCAAAATGATACTAATTTTTAAAATAATAATAATAATCATAAATAAAATTTTTTAATCATTCTACACAAATTCTAATATAAAAAAAATATTATTTTACTTCACATACTCAATGATTTTCAATAAAAAAATTAATTTTATTTTACATCTTAGACCAAAATACTCGATTCGAATATTTTGATCTAGAATGTGAAATAAAGTATATATTTTTATTAAAAATTATTGAGTATGTGAAGTAAAATAATATTTTTTTATATTAAAATTTGTGTAGAATGATTAAAAAATTTTATTTATTATTATTGTTGTTGATTTTAAAATTAGTATCACTTTGATCCTGATTTGATTATCGTGCCAAACAGGGCTTGAGTTGGGGAAATCACAAGAGCTGCTATGAGGCCTCATCTCTATTAGGAATTTTAGATGAAAAATTGCGTACTGATTTCCATATTCTAACTCTTTCATGACTCAGCCTAATTTAAGCTTAAAGTTAACTCAAATCAAATGAATTTATTTAATTTGAATCTAATTGATCAAAACAAATATATAACATAAGTCGGCATTCCCATTGATATAGAAGTTCAAATATTTGACTCAAATAAAAGTGTAGTCGATAAAAAGATTGCTATATATAGATGCTAATATAATCTAGGTCAAAGACTTAGATTATATTGATGTTGGCATCGTGGCCCTTCCATTAATCCTCCTCAGTTTAAAAAAATTTGATTCCATCAAAGATTGTTATATGTACTCCTCTAATTAGCTCGTCACATATAACCCATGAATCATCTGTAGATGATAAATTTTATCATTTGACAAGAGATCTGTGTACCAAATTATTAGTAGTAAAGATAGTTTGGTTACTTAAAATCTCCTCTAATATATGCTGTATAGGTGGTATCGTCAGCTTAGGAGGGAGAGAGACTACAAACCTGGAGGTTATAATAAGTTCTTTAGATATATAATTGGATTTGGAATGAAATTTGAACTAGCAGTAATAGATGAAATATATAAAGTAAATTTAATATAGATTTCTAAGATTTTAAAATTTGTACATATTGATTTATAAATTTTAAATCATAGCACTTAAGCTCAAAAGTTTTAGAATTTTTACATATTAGGTAAGTCTATTACTATTTGGTCCTAATGTCTTAATATTTTACATACTTGATCTAAATTTGATGTAACATTACAAGTAAAAGGACCACATGATAATAAATTATCAACTGTAGATGCTATAATTTAAATTTCATGTTCCAATGTTCAAAAAATTTAAGATCTCATGGACCTAGTTCCATGACTCAAATATTGTAGACTATTATTGTTAGAACCTTCTCTAACATCCCTCGCCGAAGCAGCTCAATCATGACGAGCTAATGACTGCAGGGAGTAAACTCTTTTCTGCAGCTTCCACGAAGTAGCTTAACCATGACGTGCTAACGACTACATGGAGTAATCTCTTCTCTAAAACTCCTCGTCGAACAGCTCTTCTCAGCAGTTTCCACGAAGGAGCTCAACCATGACGAGCTAACGACTGCAGAGAGTAATCTCTTCTCTAAAACCCCTCGTCAAACAGCTCTCCTCTAACAGCTCTTCTCAGCAGCTTCCACGAAGCAGTTCAACCACGATGAGCTGACGAGTGCAGGGAGTAATCTCTTCTCTAAAACCCCTCATCGAACAGCTCTCCTCTAACAGCTCTTCTCAGTAGCTTCCACGAAGTAGTTCAATTATGACGAGCTAACGACTATACAAGGAGTAATCTCCATTGAGGTCTACTGAATCAGCATTAGCACGCGCATCAATGCACGTTATGCTCTAGAGGGGGACATGTTAGAACCTTCTCTAACACCCCTCGCCGAACAGCTGCTCAACAGCAGCCCCAAGTCGAAGAGCAGCTCAACAGCCTCAAGTCGAAGAGCAGCTCAACAGCAGCTCAACAGTAGCCCCAAGTCGAAGAGTAGCTCAACAGCCCAAAAGTCGAAGAGCAGCTCAACAGCCCCAAGTCGAAGAGCAGCTCAACAGCCCCAAGTCGAACAGCTGCTCAACTGCAGTCCCACGTCGAAGAGCAGCTCAACAGCAGCTCCTTGCCAAACAGTTGCTCAACAGCAGCCCCACGTCGAAGAGCAGCTCAACAGCCCACCAGATCGTACTCTCCGTACTACTATGTCAACTCAGCATTTAAGACAGTATGGGAGTCCACTCCCTAATCGACCTTTGTAAGAATATGTGTCAGATGTGACAGACTACCTATTGTACCCTCTCCTCTCCAGGCTATAAAAAGGGGACTCAGGCTCTCTCACGAGGGGCCACTCTTTCTCCTCCCTCTCTCTCTCTTGTGCTCTTTTGGTCTCCCATGAGAGACCCTCAAGCTTTGTAAGAGGAGATGAAATTAGTGGATTCAAATCTCCTGGACGGCATCGTGGTTTTTCCCCCGGACACTCGGGTTTCCATGTAAAAATCGTTGTCTCATTTCTCTCTGTGGTGGTGCATTTTTTGCATCAACAATTATGAAAAAATAATAAGATCTCATTGACCTATATGTAAATTTACCTTTTTTTTAAAATATTGTGTATGCAATAATTTTGCATAATTTTGTGTAATTTTGTGAAATACAAGGTGAAAATCGAAAATTAGGAAGTCCAAAATAATACATGCAGCATGGAAGTGATCCCATGTGACATCTCTTATCTAATCTACGGAAGACTACTCTCACCTCTCGTTTCTGGCGAGCTTGCTTTCGAGCCTCCGCAATCTCTCCGCCTTACGACCATGCCGGCCGCCGCCAGCTGCTACTCCGTCTTTCCCTTCTCAGTCCATGCTAAGCCTTCCTATTCCTCACATGGTATGCTGTTATCCTGTCACAATTCCTCTTTCAGTATACGATCCTCACTTCCCAGCCCCGCAGAGAAAACCTCTAGGTCCTTCAAGATCAGGGACGATTGGACCCTATGGCGCTCGAAGGCCTTTAGCTCGGATGACACCCTTTTTTCCTCAGCCGCTTCGAGGGAGCACTGCAGGTCGCTGTCTCCTCTCATTTTTGGCTCTACTTTGATTGTCTCGTCGATTTGGGTCTTAGCTGGTCGATGTTTACTTAATTGTAGGAAGATATAGATGCGTATCGAGGTTGAAATTTTTGTGCGGCATAAGCAAAGTTCGGGCGTCCAATGTAGATGTTGGAGCTGGGGTTCATGGAGACGGGGGAGATGCGGGTAGCCGGAAAAGTCTCACAAGCAGTTCAGATGGCCTGGCTTCTCCTAAATTGTTAGTTCTGCTGCTATCTCTTTCTCTTGATAATGGGGACTTTGTCCAGTTCGTTTTCCATTATTTAAAGATCAAGCACCACATTGGTAGTTCAATAACAAGTTGTATTGATGTACAAGTAGTAGCCTTTACCTATTGGCCTAGGATTTTGGTGTAATGGGTCCATTCATTTATGTATTGAGTCCAACTTAGGTCCCCTGATATTTCTTCCCTAATAAGTGGGAGCCGATGGTTTGGTTGTGATTAAGTAGTTCATGCGGGTGCTCCTATGGTTTCTCGGATTGACCATGATTGAGTGAAATTCAAGAGCGAGTGATTCCCATTATATTTCCTGGTGATTGAATTAGTTCTTGATGTACATACACTTGATTGGTTAAGATAACAAAAAGACCAATGTGGATGGGCTCTCACGTGAAGAGGAGATTGTTGGGAATGTACATGAGCAATTATCCTACATCGGTATCTCAACAAGAAGTTATGGTATTAATATAAGTGATGGTCTTTACCTATTAGTTTAAATTTTTGGGTAATTGTGTTTCATTCACTTGTGCTCTCTGGTTTCTCTCCCCTAACATCCACGTTAGTGGAATGCATGACTACAAAAACATATTCTTTCAATCCTCTTATTTTTGCTTCTTTCCTCCTGATTGTTCCTGGACTTCTTCAATGGCTTCCACAAACCAACTTGGTTTCTTTGTAGTTTTTTCTAACCATTAGGCTTGTGTTTTAGTTAGTGTTTTTTTCCTGAAGGAAACTAGTATAACAGAGTTCCTGCTTTTTATCATGAATAGTGTAACATCAAAGCTAATTTGTCCCTCGTGAAATGGCAGAACAAAACCCGAGTCTGGAGTTCATTATCTGCTATCTATCGCTGGCGTGCTACTGTTATGCACAGCAATATTCTCAGTTATTACAATTACAAAGGGAGACCCTTCTGTGATTTTAGCAGGATTTGCTAAGTCAGGTTTCGCAGCTGCATTCACATTGATATTTGTTTCTGAGATTGGTGACAAGGTGATCAATTTAGTGTAATTGGTACTCATTTCATTAACTTCAAATACATTTTCATGTTAGTTCTGACTTAAAGATCTCTGTCTTTCTAGATTGGTTATATGCACTTGCTATCTTTTGTTTCCTGGTGGTCAGCTTGTCTGCGTTTGTTATTTATTTAGTGTCAATTTTGTAAGGCACATTAATTGAGTGAGCGACTTTGGTAGTATCGCTAAATTTTTGACACCTCTGATCAAAAATCATAGTAATCATACCAGTGTAGTTTAATATGCCTTCTCTATTTGGAGGATTCGGGTCTTCTTATTTTTGTAATTGACTGTATGTTTATAATTTTTTAAGCCACATGATAATTTTATTTTGGTTATCCTTTTGGGTTCTGTGTAACCATGCTTAATGAAGTTTTTAATATAATTTCTTCTGGAATGTCCTGCTCTGTGGAAGATCCGAGATCATTTCAGTAGGGTATGCAACTTAAAGATGAGCGTCTGAGTCAATCAACTAGGGAAATGGGCCTACCTCAAGGAATAAGTTTGGGAATGCACAGTAGATAATGTTATTAGATATGGAAATGCTTCTTGTGCATCATATTGCCAATTGAATGATTAACTATAAAATATCAAACGATCAACTGATTCTAGTATTACATTCTAAATCATTTGAAACTAATCATTAAGCAAATGATAACTTACAAAATTAGCCAGAAAACATTCTACTGTATACTAGCTCAATGCATGTCAATTTCAAGTTTCCACTACATGCAGTCTTTCTCCTGAAATATCTTTTGATAACTATGGTGAAATGGTCATCTCTGTACTTAAATTTTTGAATGGTTGAAATTCTTTGTTATCATTCTAAAGCAATCCCTTGGTAAGAATCAACCAAGTGTCCAACAGTTTCCTACATACTATTTCAAATTTTGTTTAGATTTATGGTTGTGCTCTTCATATCCTTGATCTTTCATACACTGTAGATGCTCTGAATTTCTATCACTTTGAAAGTTTCCTTGCTATAGATTGTAACCTGATAACCTTTCTTGACATTGTTTTTGCAGACCTTCTTTATTGCTGCATTGTTGGCAATGCAATATGACAAAGCAATGGTATTTACTGAACTTCTCAGCAATGTTTCCTGTTGTTTGATGCAGTTGAACTATTTATAACTGACCAGTTTGTCATAGTATTGTAAGCACAGAATTCCCAATCACAGTGCTTTTGACCAAGGATTAGCATTAGTTTCAACTACTGAAACTCGTTATTGAAATTTGACTACTGATACTAGTTATAAGTATACTGATGTAGGCCCAAACAAAAGAGAGTGGAATGAAGAGAAGAGTAGCTTGAAATGAAATCTTAATAACTTTAAAGATTACAATGGGAGAATCACTCGCCTAATGTGGACCCAAATAAAAAGGTGGTAAATACTCACCTTGAGCTTAACTTAGCAATTGGCCTTTATATAAAATTATAGCTGTTGTGAGTAGTTGGGGATGTATTAAATGGTTGAGCTATTTTTGAATGTTGCCTCATGCATGGATTTTGGGCATTGACATTTTTCAAATAGCCATTGGCTTCATTATGTTCTTCCTCTAGAAAACTCGTCCTCAAGTTTGAAACTTGAATTTCCATGATATATATAATTATATGATATATTGACTATGAAGTACCGATATTTCGTGAGGTTTAACATATACGTATCAGATACTAATACTTCTGATACTCTACCGATATGTATCTGATACGCTACGTGGTATATCAATTTTTATTTTTATTTTTCATAAATATGATATTAATCTGATACTTGCCTAATACTTCTCGATACTTTTAATTAGAGAAATAAAATATTAGAACAGTAGGTCTGGCCTACACGATAAAAAGTAAAAAATATCTTATGCATAAAATATAACTCATGCATAGAATCAAATGTTAAATTTCGAAGAGCAATACACTGGGCTCATGTAATTGAGATTACAGAAAACTTCATGCATGCTAATGTTTTAATAGTAGAAAAAGATTTGATGCTCATAAATAGTTGCATCATCTACTTTAGTTGATCTTTTTTTATGATCTTACAGATATTAGTGATATTACTATTTTTTTATTTCATTTGATACTTTAGTTTTGCTTCTGTTGAATGTCAATCACATTTTTTTTTATCTTAATTAAGCTAGTATTACAAAAAAGGAGTTTAACGTTTTCTATTTTATCTATTTGATTAAATTAGTATATTTTGGTTTAAGTCACAGCAGTTGTATTATTATTAATTATATTTCATTTGTATCAAGCTAATTGATTTAGGTCGAATTTAAATTGAAATTGCATAAAATCTACAACAATAGCAACAATATCAAACTAAGCATTTATCCACTAGGTAGGGTTGGCTATATGAATTCTTTATTTCCATTGTACTATCAAATAATAAATCTCTATTTGGCTCAAAATATGTAAGATAGTTTCTTGTTATGCCTTTTTGGCCTTTTTTTTTATATGAGTAAGATCTAATAATCTAACTTCCTTACTGGAGCTTCCATCGGTCTTCAATTAATATGTCCAAGCCATCTAAGCTGACTTTCTCTGAGCTTTCTATCAGTTTCCAGTCTTTTTGTGGATATATATTAGTAGAACAAAATCTGCTAATATATATTTAATCTTTCATCTCACTTAGATAATTTGTAATAGGTTGGAAAAGTCGGATTTAAGATTTTTTTGAAATTCAATAATTGTTGAAGGATGTTTTAATTTTTAAAATTGGATTGTCTATAATATTACTTTTAGTGATATCAAGAACGTTTGAAAAAATGTTATTAATTTAATGAAGGATCAAACGATGTTTTTGAAATTCATGTCATTAAGATATATAAGCAATTCTAATCTATCATAGAGTTACACCTTAATTATGAGAATATGATGTATTATTCAGACATATATATATATAGTGACTCTCGGCGCTACTCAATATAGATGTATATTAATTAATTTTATATTAAATATATATAATATATAGTATTTAATTTTTATTTGTCATATTAGAAATTATATATATATATATTCATCAATTTTTATTAGTTATGCTGAATATATGTTAATTAATTTTTATTGGTCATATTAGATATTAATTATTTAATTATATTTATGTAACAAATATTTTGTATTATATATATTCTATATTTTTAATATTAAATGTGTGTATAATTATATTATTTTGTTATATTAATATCAGTGATTGGATAGGCCGGTTAGACCGGTTCAACCGATCCGACCGGTCCGACCATGAACTAATTGTTATTCCGGTTTAATTACCGGTTTGGTTTTTATAACATTGCTTTTCACCACCAAGCTTTTTTGTTGTTTGAAGTTTTTTTTCTTTAGATTCTCCCAGTATATCTTTTGTAACCAAATTGATGTAGTTAGCAACCCTCAACCACATAAGATTAGTTTCACCTTCAATGCCTTACCGCTTAAGTTCTATAACTCTTTTCTTAAAGATATTTTTATTTTTTAGATTCCATCATCGAGTCTTAAAATTTAAGACTCTCAATCTATATTGGGTATTCAAGCACTCACCTGGAATGACATTGCAATCTTTATAGTCCAAGCAACCTTATTTTCTTATAAGAAAATAATCAATTTACATTTTTAAAGATCTATTTTTATAAGTGATAAATTCTAATAAATACGATCTAAGGTGAACAACCACCTATTCAAGTGGCGGCGGTGGTCCTTGAGTGGTCCGGACGATGGTGGCCAATTGGTTCGCGTGGGTGGTTCTAAGGGAAGAGGGGGACGACAATAATGGAGGAAGGACCTAATTTGGGTGGAGGCTTCAACTGCTGTGATAATCTTCTCTGCTTTAATTCTCCCCTTTTAACTATTTATAGCCAAACCCTAGTAATCCCATATATTAGATACATTAAAATGATCTAATGGCTAAGATTATAGGAGAGCTGGGATCAGAATAAAAGGGCCAATACTCTAAATAAAGCCCCAAAATACAAGATGCCTTTCCAAAAGAAAATGTCCAACATACGTCCAAATAAAAAAATCCAAAATACATATCTGTCACCCATCTCTCTCTACCAAAATATATAGAGTACTAACTAAAAGAAAAATAAACTGAAATAAAGTAAACACTACATAAGTAAGATTGATACTATAGACTGTCGATAGAAACCTCCTGTGAGTCACGCTCGATGTCGAAGAAGGAGTCGATATTGGGGATGCTTTGCATTCAATTAGTGATGTTAATTGATGCCTGTTATTATCTATCAATGGCCCTCAGCACACACCAAATTATGATGAGGCAGCTAACAGAATTGATATGCAATAATTGGGGCTTTCCTCGGGACTTATGCAGATTTCTAGGGAGAACTTGGAAGTTGAAATAGGTGCAAAGGAACACGTATTCGCTGCCAGTATTTAGAGCAACCTGCTTGTGGCTTTGGGGAACTTCCAAGCCACACCTTCGTACACCTAAATCTCTGTAGAAGGGTGAAGTAGGATCCGGTCATGCTAGGTGGGAAAGGGGACCAGCCACCAACTCCTTTTTGAGTTTATTTTGCAAGTGAAGGCACGGGCACTTAAGAATCCTAGCTGCCTTCTAATTCATATGTTAGTGGCTGTAATGTATCACATTTGGAAAGTTAGAACTGAAATGGTCCATAGCAAGCCTTACCCTTCCCCTTTTGCTGATATCCTGCTTCTCATAGGAGAAGCGACCCTCATGATACTTTTACACATTTTTTCCGATATCGTCTCATTTGATGAGTATGAAGATACATATGTATAGAATTTCCAATTGGGTGGCTGATTATGTAGCTTTGCTTGCTTGTTTTGAGGATGTGAATTTGAGTTGGGGTGCATCCTTCCCAACCGAGTTAAGTTCCATCCTATCAGAGGACTAAATTGTATTTAGTTTGGTTTATAATGGATTCTAGGCAAAGGCCAACTTTCAGAATCGTGGGAATGGTTATGCATTGTCAATTTCATGATTGGAAATCTTTTGGAAACTCCAAATGTCAATCTGGTTGTAAATAGCGTACCATGTGCACATTGCAGATTACATTACGGAGCACCATATAGTCCAGCTAAATGTGAAGCACCTTATGGTAACATTACAGTGTACCTTAACCTAGAATGACTAATTCTTTTTATTTTTAGTCTATACTGGATTTGCTGTTTAAATTGCGGCTTGTGTACCTTATGATGGGGCTACATACCTTATTTTCTGCATTCTGAGAAGAGGGAAAGTTTTAAGGGATTGCTATTTGGGTTCATTTTATTTTCTTTTGATTAGTAATTTTGGAGGCATATATAACTGATGTTGAACATTCGAACTCTTTCCTAGGTGAGTGACAGTGAACGACAAGTTTAAGAGTTTCCTTGCTTATGTGTAGTACTGGCATGTGCGAGTTATGGTTTCTTAGTTTTGGTTTGTATGCTAGGTTCAGTGCAACTGAATGTGAACAACCTTGATCTATGATCAACATGATCATTCCTAGTTATCCTTCTTACAGTTGATTTGTTTTGGGTGGTTTGAAATTCAGATTGATACATTTCTTAGCATATACCTACGCTGTCAAACATGATGCTTCAGATCATTTTCTTCATCCTAATCGTACCAATTCCCTTGCTTTCCCAGTTATACCCATTCTGATGTTATCCTACAATATGGAGTAGAACACCCACTTAAACATTCATGTCCAGGATGTTTAAATATGCAGCAGTGTCTTATATTTCAAAAACATCTTTCTGCTTCAGTCAGCATGCTATGAGATACCTGTCATTTTGGATTATACAATCATTTATTTCTGTGTTTGGCTAATTATAAAAAAATTAATGAGATATGGGCCCGTCTTTTATATTAATTTCATGGTGACCAGGTTCTATGTGGATCTATGGGTGCTCTTTCACTCATGACAATACTATCTGTTGTAATAGGTCGGATATTCCATTCTGTACCAACACAGTTTCATACGAGTAAGTAATGATTGTTTTTGTTTCTTTGGACTGTGTAAATCAAATTTTATTTCAAACTTTGTGATAATAAATTATTTTTGAAATAAACACCATAAATTTCTATGTTTAATTATGCAACAAATCAAATAATTTTCAACAATAATAACAACTACTACGAAGTTTTTATCCCATTAGGTGGGGTCAGCTACATAAATCCTTTGATTCATTACACTTTATCAAGTAAAAGCTCCTCATTTAGTTCTAAGTATGCAAGGATTTGTACCTTACACAAGCTTGTCAAACCACGATCCCATACCCATTTAATGGAAACAAAGATTGCACCATGAATAACTCTCTCTTGTGAGGACCATTTTGTCCATTTTGATCCATCACTGTGAGCAGTTTGTGAGAAGCCTCATCTTTAAGCCATGTTCATCCATAAGAATACCTAACAGAAAGGCCATGAAAGCAAGGATCATTGTGTGATCTAGTGCCTACGATCTGATGCATCACCAGTTCCTGTCCCTATTGAATAGCGTCCATATTAGATCGTGTTTACTGCGGTCTACAAAAGCTTGGACTCTTGTGAAGATTTATAGCTAGCCCCATTCTTCGACAGCCTAGTTAAGAGATCTACTTAGTGTGTTTAACTCAAATAACTCAAAGGACTTTTTTTGACTTGTTTCAAATGAATTTTGGATAATTATTTTCAATGACACTATTTTTTCATTAAAGCCAGCCAATTGCTCGATTGAGAGAAACAAGCTTTGTTTAAGAGTATTTTACTGCTAGATTTAATTTTTAGAGTACCAATTTTATTGCTAAAACCCTAAATTTGAATTTATAATTTAAACGTTAATCTAACACAATTAATTCTTATTTTCTAGCTACTCTATTTCAATTTAATTTAAATAAGTATAATTTATGGGATTTGAAATCAGTCGATTTATCTTATAATTGAATTTAAAAAATATTTGCTTTTGTTCAAGATAATTTGAAATTAGACTGCTGGTCTTTTTTTGCATTTAAAATCACATGTCCTTTTTTACATTTAGTATGAGTACACAGTTAGGTCAAGTCATTTTATAGCATACATCTTTCATATCCTGTATATCACTTATCATTTATTTTACTCTATACTTCCTTAAGGTCATTCACATATTTACTAGTTTTAGTTTTGAATATGAAGTTTCTGATTCTTATGTTTCACTTGATATGGATCCTAATTTGAAAAAAAAAATACTAGACAATTTGATAGCTGATAATATGTTTGATAATCTTACTAATAATTTAACTGTCTAAGAAAAGGAAAAAGAACCTACCCTCTAACGTTGTAGTTGATCAGCCCAGAGATGGAAGGTATGAGATGTGCCCAACTAGTAGTTGCATACAAACAATGAGTTATGTGGTAATGTGATACAATAAAGTTCCCTAGCTTCATTGGAGCATATTTAGATTGCAAGATATATATGGAATACGATTTTCAATTGTATCTTATGGATGGTCTTAGGAAGGTTGAATTTGATAAGATGAATCTTACTATGCAAACTAGGCTTTTAACGATATGGAGCGCCATTTTTTCCTTCAGGGAATGAATCCAGTTGAGTGTTAAGATGATTTTAAGGCAATTCTAAGAGAAAAATACATCCTTGTTCTTATCTTGAGCATCTATTAGATTAACAAGGGTGTTTAATTGAAGCAATTAATATGTTATATCAGTAATTTAACAGTAAATATCTTTATGGGTCAGAAGTGAAGATTTTTGGGATGAGCTATATTGGTGTTGGATCGCTACATTTGTGGAGGCCTATTTGATGACCTAAGATTATAGGAAAAATTCGAAATTATTAGCCATGACATCCTTGAAACTCTTAACACCAATATCTGGAAGTACAAGATAGTCATACCACTTTAGAGTGTAGTAGCTATTGTTGTAAGTCCTATTGTTGTACATGTCTTTATTGGTAGTAGCTCTTTTGAAGAGGACACAATAGAGTGCCTTATACCTATTATCTTTGTTATCCCACTTTAGAGTGTAGCTCTAAGATCTTTTCTTTTTTTTAGCAAGGAGAGCACTACTTGTCTCAATTTATATAACAGAACCTAAATTAACAAAGGAATATAATAAACGAAATAAAGAAAGCAGAGAACATATTAAGAAAAAGATCATAGAGCTAATTTAGGTGATTGAATCTCTGTCTATAAAAGATGATATTTTATTTTCTATTTAGATGCCCATGTTTCATTACTCGGTGATGCTAATAATAAGTCAACTTGTATTATTGGATTCTTTAGTCATTAAGGAACATGGTTTCTCGTTATCTGGATCAGACTGACCTTTTCTGCATTCACTTGCAATTTGGCCTAACCATGTTCCAGTAAACCCCATATATAGTCTAGGCTATATCTCTTCTACTTCTTTTCTGATTGTGTGCATTCCCGACAGCATTGCCCATTGGAGAGTATGCTGCAGTAGCACTTCTTGCATTCTTCGGTTTGAAGTCAATAAAAGATGCCTGGAAGCTTTCATCAAATGCTGATGCAAACCATGAAAAGAATCCAGAGATTGGTGAGCTTGTTGAAGCTGAGGAACTCGTGAAAGAAAAGGTAGTGCCCAAACTTATTTGCATATTCTTGATTATGTCATGTGCTTTTATTCATATAAAACCTGAAAATTTTCTTTTTCTATAGAAGAGCTTCTAGAGGACAATATTATAACGAATGCATACATAATAGACATTTAGTTCTGCATTTTCTTAAGAGGAAGGCTTCATTGTGAGGGAAAGCTATCAAAGAAGGCTGACACTATTAACTTGTTAGCGTTGGCGTGTACATTGCGTTGGATGGATATCTATCACTAGGTTTTCTTTCATTACAAATTTAGTTCAGCTGGGTTTTTTCTTCTTTCCCTATTTGTATACAAATTTCAATTTCATCAAACCACAGTTGGTTAATGAATAAGAGTTTCATTTCATTTTAGGCCGTTCTTTTTATGTGAATTATGCCTTTTCAGTAGTGTTGGTTTTATATCTTGAAAGCAGCACCAAAAGGAAGTTATAATTACTGACTTTAAACATTATTCTGAAGTGCAATGAGTAGCTTTGATAATGTAGTTCACTAAGATTTGGTTTCTATTTTCATTTAATGAAAAAGAACATCATTGATTTCAGGTATCCAAAAGTCTGAAGAGTCCTCTTGAGATCCTTTGGAAATCTTTCAGCCTTGTCTTCTTTGCAGTGAGTATTCTCCAATTCAACTCATTTAAATAATATTCCAAAATATTTGTGATCAACATAGAACAGTATAGGAACACCATCACCTGAAACTGCCTACGCTTAAGGTTTCATTGTGATCAACATAGAACAGTACAGATTCTGTCCTGTGAGGTTAAACTTTGCTAATTTATTTTTATGTTGAGATTTATGAAAGATTTGAAGTAAAGTTATGCGATAGAAAATGAGGGTCAGGAAAACCCTAGCATCCTCTCCATTTAAATATGGGTAAATTGCATTTTGGTTCGTCTTATTACCTTAATGTGTATACTGGTGTGTGGCCTGTGCAGTGTATTGCACGGAAATTAAACTAATAATAGTGGTAGTTGATGCAGCTAAAAAGTTATTTATTTAAAGAGAAATATTGTAGAAAAAAAGAACTGGACAAATATAAATGGTAAGGCAAAGTTAAATAATATATAAAAAAATGTAACAATAAAATGAAATAATATACAGAAATAGTTATTTGTAACAAATGTTTATATCAGAAACAAACATATTTGTTTATAGCAAAATTTAAATTATTTTATTACAATATCTAAATTTTAGTGATATGTATGTAATGATCTAAATTTTTTATCCATTCATATTTTCTCAAAATAATGTTAAGAAATTATATACTTCATTAGTTAGAATATTTTTTTATCAAAATATTACTAAAAGTAAACGCAGTTTCCACATTTAAATAATTTTATAAGATTTCATAAAAATTATTTTTTAAAATAAATAATTTTTTTAATATAATTTTTTTAGAAATTAAAATTTAATTTTTTTTCATAATTTAAAAGTGAATAACTAAAATGTTGTTTCTTTTTCGATCTTTCAATAAATATTTTTAAAAATAATTAAATTTAGTGAAAATTTACACATGATTTGCTAATATTAACTTGAATATTTTTATATTTATTGTAAAAAAAAATTTGATATTTCTAAATTAGCAAGAGTATTTCGTAAGATATTGGTAGTTTTGTTGAAGCTTAAAACTTGCTCGTTTTTATTTAATTTGAAAATTATCTTAATTTTTTTGTATCTCGGTGCCAACTCGTTGAAATCTATTCAACTTGTAATTGATACAATATATGAATAAACATGCTTATTTAAAATTAAAGGTATTCAAAAAATTTTATGCATACTTTTTTATATAGATTGGATAAAGAAATTGAAGTATTAATGACAGTTAATTACATATATAAATATCAATTAAAAATACAAATATAAATGAATTTATAAATTTATATCTTTATATATAATGGTTATTTAAAAATAAAAATATAGTTACCTTAGTTCAACTTAAAAATTAATTCAAACAAAAAAAGTTTAATGATTTCAATGAAGCTCATTATATTCATAATGAAAAAATTTAAATTATGGTTACTTGGTCATACAACTCAAATCAAATCGTAGTAGTTTGGACTTTAAATTAAAATTTCAAAATTTTAGGTTATATTTGGAAAATAAACAAATAAAAAATTGAAATGAATTTTTGTTAAGTTCAAGTAGAAGATGAGAAGCCTATGCAGAAAATAGAAAAGATTTTATCTATTCAAATCTTAAAGGGGCATACAACCCACTTTGTGCCACTGCCTCAGGTGGCTAAGCATTAATAAGGGTAATGATATAATATTATTTGATTGACACGCCGATAATTACACTGATGGCTGAGCAGCTGAGCACAACAGTGATGCTATTATGTAAAATTAATAAAAAATTTTTGTGAACTTCACAATTTCAATTGTTGTACCAGCCCTAATAATGTAGCATAGATAAGTTCCTCTAGTTTTTGAATTAAGCAAATTAGTCCAATTGTTTGAGTGAGTATAAATGAGTCTTCTTTTTGTAACGAATTATACTTCTATGGCAAAAGAGTAATTGTTTTTATAGCTGGTTTGGTGGTAACAGTTGCACGAGGTGACTGTTTGAGTCTATAAATATAGTTATTTAGTCGATATACAAGTTTAATCTAAATCTTTTCAGTGACAGTTGAAATTTTTTTTTTTGGCATAATATCAACTCCATAATAGAATAAAAAATCACCTTCACTCACACAAATAGTTTCTGTCAAAACACATCCTTTTCATCTTTAGCTTTACTTTAGATACATGTCTTCATTTTTTTTTTTTCATATATTCACATTTTTTAAGCTAATGCTAAGAAGATGGATTAAAGAACTGTACTAGCAAAAAAATCAAGTAACAAAGAATCGTTGTACTATGTGAGGTGGTGAGGTGAAGATGCAAGTTGTTGCGGCAAAATGACACGACAAGACTATGTGGCGACACGACCAAGTTGGGGGAGGCACGATAGAGTGAAGCAAGGCAATGGGAGGTTATAATAGTGATTGCGATGGGAGGTGCCACAAGGCTTGGCGTAATGAAGCAAGACACAACAAGGTGAGGTACGACAATGTGAGGTGTTGCTAGCAGAGGTGCAGTTCGAGCTAGAGAGCCTAAGGCTGGTCTAATACCATGATGCGATAGAAAATGAGGGTTAGGGATACTTAACATCCTCTTCATTTAAATATTAATAGGACTATTACAACAACCCTTACACAAAACAACAGTACAAAGTAATCTTTAACAGAGATTGTGTAGGATATGAAATAAAGTTGTTTTATATTTAAAATTTATATAAGATGTGAAATAAATTTAATTTTAATGTTGAAATTTATATAGGATTTGAAATATTGTTAGTTCTAATGATAAAATTTCTATATGATGTAACCTGTAAGTTTAATTGTAATTCAGGATAAGATTAACCTTGACAAACAAATGAAGCCTAATTGTTGTGTATCTCATTGTTAGGAATGGGGTGATCGTTCAATGCTGGCTACCATTGCTTTGGGGGTTGCACAGGTACATTGAATTGCTTTCATACGAATTGCTTTCATACGGTCAATGAAGAGTTGATCTAGGCAGTCATCATTCTTTTAATTGTGTTTGAATCAATCTTAACTAAGGTTTTGCCTCAACTAAATACCAAAGTGTTCGAAGGTAGGTGTCAATTTTAATTTGCTATGACCCTTTTCTCAATGTTTAACTAGTACAATTTCTATTTGCTATTAAATGTATGACACAACAACAACAACCAAGCCTTAATCCCACTAGGTGGGGTCGGCTACATGAATCCTTTGTTTCCATTGCGCTCTATCAGTTACCAAATTCTTATCTAAGTTTAAGTAACTAAGATCACTGCTTATAGTTTCTTGCCATGTTTTCTTTGGTCTCCCTCTTCCTCTTTGTATATGGGCAAAATCTAGTAACTCAATTTTTCTAACTGGAGCTTCAATTAACTTACGATTTAGATGTCCAAACCATCGAAGTCGACTTTCTTTAAGTTTATCCTCAATTGGTGCAACACCAACTTTCTTTCGGATATACTCATTTCTCATTCTATCCTTTCGTGTATATCCACACATCCACCTTAACATCCTCATTTCTGCAACATTTATTTTATTTGTATGTTTCTTCTTTGCAGGCCAGCATTCAGCACCATATATCATCGTTGGTCTTACTACAGTTTTATTAAATGTATGACATGCTGTGCAAAATTCCATAATCAACTAGTTTTATTAATATCAATTTAACTATTTCTATATAATACCATTTCTAACTTATTTTAAATATAGACACCAACATTATCATTGGCTAGTTCTAGATACAAAATATCATCTGTAGATACAACAGGGCAACTCATTTGTTAATTTTTTTAAGTATTTCTCATATCAAAGAGTTTATCTGTTAGAAACCATAAATATACTCATGCATAACTCATGGCAAGGTAAATGAAAGCAATTCTATGTAATTCAACACTAAATTCCCTCATTAAAAATTACAATTTCAATCATAGATTTAGGACTTTAATTTAGGCAATTTAAATTAATTAATTTACCAAAGTATATCATAAATATCAAATTATATCACACTAAAATTTTAATTTTATATTTCTTACAAAAAATATTGATGTTTCTGTAGGGTAATCTTACTAGGTTGATTAAATCATGGTTTTAAGTTTTACTGAAAGTAATCAATTTTGTCAGTTTTGTTTCAATTCAGTTAAGACAGATTTGAAATTCACCGGTTTCATTTCAACTAGAACTCTCATGTCTTTAGGACAATTTCTTAAAACCTAGATTTCTTGGTCAAAAATTAAAGATGAATTCATTATGTTGAAAATGTTGAAATTGAAACTAAAAAAACTATCGAAATTACCAAAATTGTTACTCCCATTTTGCAAGAGAAATCAAAACTAATTTTTGAAACTTTGGATTAAATCTTTAATAGATTAATTCTTACAATTGAACTGATTTTTTATTTTTTCAAGTTCTGTTTATTTACAACTTATAGCGTAAATCATCTATATATCATGCGAATCAAAAGTATTTTAACACTCTTTAGTTTTTATACTAAATAACAGTATAGCCTCGTTGTATTGTACCATGACTCTGATATCAATTAAGAACAATAAAAATAAATTGGACCTATAAATATCAACTATATAAGAGTTTTATTTTTTTTAAATTTCTTGTTATTACCCTGTCTTATAATCTAAAGGATATGAGAGTAAAGATTTGTTGATCCGCTACAAGTCTAGTATTAGCATATCTAATAGTAATAATAGTATTAGTGTTAATATTAGTATTATAATTATTACTATCACTATTATTAATAGTGTTATTAGTATTATTAGTGTTATCAATATTATTAGAACTACTGATACTACTGCTATTACTATTACTATTACTACTATTGCTACTATTAGTATTATTAATTTATTACTGTTACTATTATTATTGCTATTATTATTTTAATAATATTTTGTTTGATATCTGAAATGCTGATTGTGAATATTTTCTGTAGTCTCCTTGGGGTGTTGCCAGTGGAGCCATTACTGGACACCTATTTGCAACTTCTGTTGCAATCATAGGCGGAGCATTTCTGGCCACCTACATTTCAGAGAAACTGGTATTTCAACCAACCTAAACCTTTAGCTCTTATCAATGTAATCCATTTGTTAAACTTCAATTAAGCAGGTTGGATTCGTCGGCGGTGTGCTGTTTCTAGTTTTTTCTGTCGCAACGCTTTTCGGAGCTTTCTGATTGTGGAGTGATTGCTGAGTTTTGAAATATCATTCTTCAACAAGTTTCTATCAGAAAAGCATATCATGCTCTAGAGTTGAATGAAGTTTCTTCTGCTGAGAAAATAAATGATGTGATAGTTTATTTGTTGTATGATTTAGTATGTTTTAAATTTTTTTGATTTGTAATATTCTTGGAGTTAATTTGAGCTTAATTCTAGCTTTACATAGCTACACATATAGCACATTTGTTGTATTGTTGCTTCTTTCACTAATAAATAAAGTTCATCCTTTTAATATATGTCCTCCATGAATCTTGTGTGTACATTATAGAAATCTAAATGCTTCTTATGCATATAGCAAGTTAATTTCTAATCAAATCGATGTCATGTTGGACGACTTGATTTTGAGCCAGAAATTTCGAGTTGATTTTTTGAATCAAATAAATTTGAAAACGGTTATCAAGTGAGTTTCTGTATTCTTTCCAGCCCTGCTAATCTGAGCAAGTTTGTATGTTTCAGTGAACCATCAACTGAGCTATTCATTTATCTAACAACTGGTTTACAGATTTGTTTGGCAATTGATTAAAAAAAATTAGTTTATTTTAGTAGTTAAAATTTTAATTTATTTTTAAAAAAATATTTAAAAAATATTTTATATTTTATTTTACGTAAATTTTAATATTAAATAATTATTTTATTTCACTTATATATATATTTTTTAATATATTTTATAAAAAAATTAAAATTTTTTTTTTCAACCAAAGTTATTTACGTTAAACATTTTAAACAAAACAAACGATCAGTATTTATTCTAGCATAATCATGAGTTGGCAATGGGCTAAAAATAGTCATGGTCAAAATTTTAAATTTATTTTAAAAAAAATTTAAAAAATTATTTTATATTTCATTTCACACAAATTTTAACATTAAATAATCACTTTATTTCACATTCAACATAATTTTCAATAAATCAATCAATTTTATTTCACATCCTATAATTTTTAATATAATCAATTTACTTTATTTCACATCATACACATTTTTAAAAAATGACTAAAAAATTTAACTAAATTTTTTTTTTCTTATTACCAAACAGAGCCTTACGAAATTTTGAACCATTTCGTTGCTTGTGGAGTTCGTATACAAATTGTCTCACTTTTTTAAATTGAAAATATTAAGAAATATTAAAGTACTCTTTTCAAGTCAATTTAATATTAATTTAGATACTAAAATGTGATATTCTCTTAGCTCAATGGGAAAAAAAAGCTTGTATGAATATTAGTTGGTCTGCAAAGTCGCATGCTCTCCCTAACAATAATGACATTTGTGTTTAACTCAACCCTTCTCTTTATCATGAAATGCCAGTGATAAATCTTAATTTTTTTTTCTCTTTGGGAAGCTCTACATTATCACCCCTCTTTCTTCTCCCATTTGATAATTTTCTCTTCGTTATAAAAAGTCTGTTTCATGCAAATATGAACAAGTTCTTAGCGCGTTAAATATTGAATTAGTCATCGAATGCTTAGATCATTTACAATCCTGTTCAGAATTATAACGTCTTATCTTATATCCGAACTTAAACTTTAAAGTTGATTGTGTCTAAAATAAAATAATAAATTTGAGTCAAACAATTTTCAATGAAATTTTATAGAGTAAATAGGAAAAAAGCTTTAGAGAAAGGAAACTGAAAGCTCAAATTTTAATCTAAAGGTTTTATTTAGCAAAATTTTAACCTAAATTCCAATGAGAAAACCACCTAAATTACTTTATATCAAGCACATCTTCAGAAATGTCCTATAAAAATTAAGCTTAATTTTTACAAAAAAATTTCTTAAATTCTGGATAAAAATTTTCATCAACTTTACTCATAAATAAATTTAAATTCAAATAAATTATTAAATATTAAAGTTACAGTTAGTACATGACAGTTTTTTGAAAAAAGTCATTTTAAAAAATTTAAAAATAAATTATATATATATATATATATATATGTATCATATTTTAATTTTAATATAAAATGTTAAATTTATTTCTTTTTTTTCATTTTTAATACAATAATTAACTTTATTTCATATTTAAATAAATTTATAAAGCCTTATTTTATTTTACATCATAAACAATGTTTAAACTAAAAATCCAAATCTCCACTAATCAGGCAGGCAAAATTTTTGAAAATGCTACATAAAACTTTGAATTCAAATTAGGAACGAAAATCAAGCAACAATACTAAAAATAACTATGGCTAACAATTTTATTTGATATCTTCTAAAATTATTTCCTATTTTATTCAATTCAAATCATTACAGTTAAATTAGGACTAATATTATGATCTATAAATATAACATATATATCTATATATACGCGCGATATATGCATATTAAGTTACATATTTTAATGAAACTTAAATTAATAGCTGGATTCGATCTAGAAAATAAAAAAAAATTAATTAAATCTAATCAAATGAAAAAAATATTACTCGAATCACACTAAATTTGAGTTGAAATCGAAAATCTCGAGTCAAAAAACTCAAGCGATAGCTCTCTTACTCATCAGAATCATCACCTTCATCAAAGTTCCTATTACCCTTTCTCTTCGTCAGCAAGCCAGATCAGAAACCCTAGTAGCCATGAATCCAAACTCATAAATCCTCATAAACCGTGCAAATCAGCTCATGAAAGCAGCCAATTGAAAAAGATGCTATCGATCTTTCAGAACATCAGAAAGAGAAGCAACTACAAGGAAACATACAGCTTAACAAGCGCTCTCCTCTTCGCATCCATGGCGAAAACCAAGAGCAAGGTAAAACGAAGAGTTTCAGCAGGCCCTCAATGGTATCCCACCGTCAACGCCAGCGAGCTGATCTCCGTCAGCGGCGCCCAGATCGCCGGTGATGAGAATCGGGCTCGGGCGACGGATCGGCGAATCCCCTCGATCTTCGCGACGAGGACGACGAGCCTTCTGCAGGGCACCAGAATTAGGGTTAGAGGAATAACCCACAATCCGAGCTCCAGTATGAGCATCTCAATCGCTCCTCTTCAGTCGCTCTCGCTCTTCCTCCTGCCAGGTTTTCTGAAAGTTTCATCGTCGGTCTTCCTTTATCCAAATTATTGTCCACAACGTGTAATTAAGATGATTAGAATAAAAAAAGAAATTAGCATATTGCAATTTTCTGAAATTTACAAATATCCCATGATTTTTATTTATTTACATTTTAAACCCTTTTTTTGCAAATATATTACATTCCCAGTTAATAAGATAAATTATATACCAGTCTCTAGGGTATAGCCAACATTTTGAATACGTTCAAATTTTTGCATCATTCACTCATTTTGAGGACTCTTCTTTAATTAATTGTTGAAAATAAACGTGTTAATATTTTTTTTATTTTATCTCTTATCACCACAATTGCTCCTACCCTATTTAATAATTGCGATGATAATGTGATTCAAACTTAAAGCCTCCTGATTCTCCGACAAACTCCTTCCGCATTAGGTTGAGAGAATACCATCATTAGAGCTTATTTGGTTCAAAAAGTTTTTTACCTAACACAAATTTTAATCATAAAAATTAACTTTATTTCACATCTAACACAAATACGAATATCAAAATTAAATTTATCACATCTTACACACTTTTTAGTATTAAATTAAATTTTTTTTTCATTAAATTTATAAAATAAAATATATTTTTTTTCTTATTTAAAATTCAACTCTCAAGTCAAACAAGGCCTTACTGTCTTATATTTTTATCATTTTAAATCTCACATAATCTCTCCTCCATCTCTAATCACATCATGAAAGGAGAGAGAGAAAAAAGCAAAAAAATGAGATTTTTTGGTCAAATAATTCAAATTAACTGAATTATAATTTGAATTATTTGATAATTAACAAAAAATCATTTGAACGAAGATCATGTTGAAATAAATCAGGATGGCTTTGGTGAAATAAATATTGGCAGGAAAGGTCATGTGTCAAATCATTCAGAAAACATTGACCCATATGAATGTCAAGCCACACATTGGGAACCCAAATATAATATACTCTATTTGTTTTGAATATTACAGTTTTTTTATTGAGCAAATATTGCAGTTTTGAATATAAATATATCCGCATTTCCAATTTATCGGGTAGATTACATCTGAGTATTAGCAGCTTAGTCAACATTTCATATAAGTTTATATTTTTTGAGTTATTTCACATGAGTTATTGAGATTCTTCAATCATTAATTTATGCCAACTTTCTATTTACCCCTTTTTAAATGAAATATAAAAGAAAGATGCCAATTTTAATAATTTACCAATACTAAACTTTCTCGTTCAAGTTGTGTAATTCTAACCAGGCTCTTGAAGTTCGCTCATAATTTCACACAAGTCCATAAAAATAAAAATATTATATCAGAGTCCCACCCGTAACCCAAAAGTTTATGACAAGATCTTTTCTGACAAATTTTGTTAAATTTAACCACTAAATTATTTTTTTAAATATTTAATATAAATAATTAAATATTAAAAATTACTATAATAAATTAAAATATAGAGAAAAATATAAGTTAAAATTAGAATAATATTTAAAAATATTTAACGATATTTGCAATGCTGAAATATGTATTTTTATTTTTTAAAATGATAATTTAATAGTTAAACTTAACAAAATCCATTACAAAGAAGCGACATTGATGCAGACCTAAATCACCGGCGCCAACGACTTCATTTTAATGTACGACCTCGAGCGTAGATTATAACAATTTTTATCTTGTATATAATTATCTTTATTTTTCACATATTTTATTTGGGTTATTTATTAAGTCAAACATTGTGTTTTTTTTATTAGTGGGAATACCCATTTTAGTGTCGTGTATTTTCTTTAGTTTTATTTTGATTAATTTGAACCGATTGGATTTAAATAGAATTATTTACATTCAATTTGAGTCAAATTGATCCTAAATTAAGCAAATTAAGTTGAAATTGATTCACTCAATTATTTGAAATTAAATTTATTTGAGATCAATTGACTCTTGCTGGAGTTGATTTGATCGGGTTAGGAGTCAAAGTAAATCAAGTTAAGCTGAAATGAATCTTCATGCACAAAATTGAAAGCAAAAAGTCAAATTGAAAATTTTCCAATTAAATTGAATCTCGGGCTGCATAAGACCAAAGTATGATATTTTTAAAAATAAGTATAATTAATTAAGTAATTATTTTTTTAAAAAAATTAACAAAAAGGGCATATTTGTAACAACGTAAGTTATTTTTCATTATATAGAAGTCGTTCGACGGTCGGACAATTTCTGTTACACGAAAGTTACCTGAACGATGAGTGACTTTTGAGAAATAGAAGTCACTTGCGACTCGAGCGACTGTTGTATCAATAAAATCGCCCGAAAAGCGGTGACTTACATGTCACAGATGTCACCTATTCTCTGTGTAACTTTAATATTTTTTTTTTAAAAATTAAATACTATTTAAAAAAATATTATTTTAATAAATTTTAGATAAAAAATAAAAATAATTATAACAACAACTAATAAACTTTTAAAATTATCAAAATTTATTAATTACCAATTAAACAAATTCATTAAAACTTTAACTAATCAATAAAAATTTATAATTATAGTTATATTGTCTAAATTTATTTAAAAATAATATATATTATAAAAAACTAATATAATAATAATATTATTATAAATAAAATATTAATTTAAAATGGTTATAATTTTAAGGCAATAATTTATAAAAAAATTTATACTTAAAAATTTAATTTAAAAATTAATATTAAATTTTATTATAATATTTATATATCAATATTTAACAAATATTTTTATTTAAAAAATTTAATGTTATTTTCACCAATAATATTAAAATTTTAAAAAATATAAATTATAAGTTTGCCACATTATAATTTAAATTGATATTAAAGTTAATTTTTTTCAAATTTCATTTTGTTCAAAATTTATTTTGAAATTTAATTATAAAACCTCATCACTCTTTTTTCAATAAAATACCCTGTTTTTTTTAATTTTATAATTTTTTAAAAGAAAATAATATATATATAATAGTAATATAAGATTATTTTAAATTTTGATATAATTAAAATTAATATTACAATAAACTTTAATATTAATTTTTAAATTAAATTTTTAATTATAAATATTTTTATAAATCATTGTATTATGTAAAGTTATAATTATTTTAAGTTAATATTGTAATTATAATATTATTAGTGTAATCATATTATTAATTTTTTATAATATATATATTATTCTAAAATAAGTTTATGTAATATAACTTTAATTACAAATTTTTATTAGTTAGTTGAAATTTTAATGAATAATTATTTTAATATTATAATATATTATTTAAATATAATGATATTTAGATGTCATTATTTGAATGACAACTCTATAATTTTTTTAAAAATTATTTACATACATCACGAAATCAAATAATTGCTTAGATAGTGTCAAATACAGAAAAATTATTGGGTGCGGACAGCGCACCGTTCGGACGCTCAATCAGAGGGCGCCACGTGTGCCCGGACCCAGCTGTATGGCTCACGTGGCGCCCTCTGATTGGGTTCCGAACGGTGCGCCGTCCGAACCCAATAACTTCTCCATAATACACGACATAATATCAAGATAATACTGAACTAATTAATAGCTGATTAATGTATTTTAATATAATATAATATTATTTATATAAAATAATTATTTAAATTGATAATATTTGTAAATAATTTAAAAAAATATTACAGGCCCAAAGCTTAACATATAGAATGAGCCCACAAGTAGGCCCACTAAGAAGAAGAAGCTGAGCATGATTCCATGACAGCCCAACATGCATGCCCAAATAAGGCCGAATGGCCAGAAAGTTAGGCCCGCGCAGGGGGTGCCAACCCACAGAAGAAGCGCGGCCCACGAAGGGCCGGGCCACCGAACAGCTGGAACACGCAGGAAACGGGAGACACGTGTTGCGCAGGGAGGAATTCCCGCCGATCCCGCGGTGATGTGTCGGCCACGCGGCAAAAGCGCCTGGGAATCAACGCGCATAGTGTCTGTCGGCCACCCAGAACTCCGGCTACTCCATACGCTTTTTCGACGCGTTCTCGACGAGTTTGGGACGCGTTTTCGACGCGTTTGGGACGCGTTTGACACGCGGCTTCAACGCGTCGTCGACGCGGCTACAACGCGTCGTCGACGCGGCTACAACGCTTTGTCGACGCGTTTTTTGACGCGGCTCCAACGCGTTTTTTTAACGCGGTTTCAACGCGGTTTTGACGCGGTTCCAACGGTTTCAACACGTTTTAACGCGGGTTCATTGCGGTTTCAACGCGTTTTCCACGCGGTTTCAACGTGATTCCCACGCGGTTTCGACGCGATTCCCACGCGGTTTCGACGCGGTTTCCACGCGTTTTCCACGCGGTCTCGACGCGTTTTTGAACTCGGTTTCGACGCGTTTTGAACGCGGTTTCGACGCGGTTTCGACGCGGTTTGAACGCGGTTTCGATGCGGTTTCGACGCGGTTTAAAACGCGTTTTCGACGAGGTTTCAACGCGTTTTGGACGCGGTTTTTAGACCGCTTTTTTAGCGCGGTTTGAACGCGGTTTCAACGCGTTGTGAACGCGTTTTCGACGAGCTTTTGACGCCGAAAGCATCGTCGAAACTGCGCCGAAAACGCGTCAAAAATGCGTATGGACTGCCGGAGTTCTGCGTGCGAAATTCTTACAAAACATTGCAGAAACCCTAGTTTACAGGCACAGGAATCGGTTGGAATGAAAGCTCTCACCGATCACACTCGATCCGCCGGAGTTCCCAAGAGACATCTTGATTATGCCTAGATCGACTCTGAAATGGACTCGGGAGCACGGATCGACCTTAGTAGAACTAGCGAGTAGCGACTAACGGCGATCAGCGCGAAGAGAGGGAGGAACTTATGTGAAGCCGCGAATGTCGACGGTAAGGAGAAAAACTCCAATTTGCCTTAAATAATCGGTTTTTATTTTTAAGGTGGGTAAATAGCAAATAGGTACCTAAGTTCTTAGATATTTTATATATTAATCCATAAATATTTAAGCAGATCCTGCTGAGTGCTGTCTAGCTTTTTAATACATCATTTCGTAGATTTTTGAGGTTAGTAGTTAATTTCTATTTTATCGTCACATATCTTAATAATTTTACATATTTATATAAATTAAATATAATATTTCAAGTGATATGAAATTAAATATGAATCTAAATATTATGATTCAAAATATATAAATTAAACCCATTTAATTAAACAAAAATAATTTCTGAATATAACTTTTGATTTAAAATTAAAATAAACTTACGTTGAACGCTTTCATAAAATCAAATATTCAATCAATAAATAATAGTAAGAGTGCACAATTAAAATTATAAAGAGAAAAAATAATAATATTATAAAATTTAGGATAAATTATGTATGAGTTCTTAAGATAAAAAAGTATTTACAAATTGTTCTTAATTTTTGAAATTTCTTAAGTCCATCGGATGCGATAGGACATTACTATTAAGTCCTTAAACTTAATTCTTGTCATTCGGCCTCGTTTATATGCTAATCCATAAATGTTTAAGCAGATCTTGCTGTCTAGTTTTTTAATACATCAGTTCGTAGATTTTTGAGGTTAAATTCCTATTTTATTTATTATTTTTTTTGTCCCAAATACAATAAACTTTTTTATTTTTAATTGGTAATTGTAGTAATATGAATTCAAATATGAGATCTTTAATTTCAAATAAGTTCCCTCCTCACTGAATGGGGAGAAACTCCGCAAAATATGCAACTAGTTGAGTATATATAACCAATACTCAAATTTATTTATATAACAAGCATAATTTTGTTCGTACTTTCATTGATTAGTTTCATAAACATTCATTTATATAATTAAATAAATAATTTAAAAAAAATTTTAAATGCCCTCAAAGACGTGGTTAAATTTTGGCAAAATGAGAAGCGATAAAGAGGGATACTATATGTACTTTTTATAAGTGTTTTGTTGTTTATATGCAAATAAAATATTTTTACATAAATATATGAGAAAATTTTTGTGATATAAGTTAAAATTATATTTTTTAAATAATATTAATTTTTTTTAAAAATAAATATTGAAGTTGCTCACTTTTTTGGCAACTACATTGATACAGAACTACAGAAGTTACCTGCCGCTCGGGCGACTTCCGTATAACAGAAGTCGCCCGTCGTTCCGGTGACTTTCATATAATAGAAGTCTCTCGAGTTGTTTAACGGAAAATGATGATGTTAGAAATATGATTCTTTTATTAATTTTTTTAAAAATAATAATAAATTAATTAATTAATCATATTTATTTTTAAAAAATCACCGAAGAGTAGATTTGATGGTTTTCATTTTAAAGCTCGGGTTGCACTAAATCTTTAGCGCCACCTGTTGTGAGTGGGGTTAGGCCAAGTGCAGCCTTCGCCTCTCTTTAGCCTCTCATCACGGGCACATCCCCGACCTCTCCGAGACTCTTGCGCATGTCGATGGCCACGTCTTTCACATCTGCGCTCTTCCTCCGCCGATTCTGTGCATGCGGTTGATTCCGCCCAAGCTTCCTCTCTCGTATAAAAGCATCCGAAGGATGATCTAAGAGGGGGCTATTGACGACATTTCTACCAAAAGTGTGAGTTTAAAAAGTGATTTCTGCTTTCTTAATTAGTTGCGCGGTCACAATCCACAAAAAATAAAGAGAAGTCCTCCTCTCTCATTCTCCTCTTCCTCTGACAACGGTGGCTGCCCCTTCACCTCCAACGGCAAACAGCGCCGCCCACCTTGTTCCTCCCCTCCGGCGGTGGCTCACAGCATGTAATATCCTGAAATTTTGAAGTCAAAAGAAATTGAAATATAAGTTGATTTGAGGTTTAAAAATTAAAGCTGATTTGGATTTAAAATGAATAAATTTGGACCTAAAAATAATAATTTTGGACTTATTTATAAGAGGTTGAAAATAGAGGGACTAAATTATAATTGTGCCATTAACAGATGAGCACAGCCGCAGGCACTGCCTCCGTCTGCCCTGCATGTTGCGTGCGCCTGGAGAGAGAAGGAAGTTCCTTTCTCTCTCCCTCTCAGTTTTCTCTCTACCGCGCCCGCGCCCGTCTCTGTGCGCGGTTCCGCCGAGCCAGCGCCTGTGCCAGCAGCCAGCGCTAGCGCCAGCGTCAGTAGCAGCTACGGCAGCCAGGGAAGAAGAAGAAGAAGAAGGAGAGGAAAGGGAAG
The DNA here is from genome assembly GCA_002786265.1 of Apostasia shenzhenica. Lineage (NCBI taxonomy): Eukaryota > Viridiplantae > Streptophyta > Magnoliopsida > Asparagales > Orchidaceae > Apostasia > Apostasia shenzhenica. The sequence continues at coordinate 515,740 of KZ452027.1, forward strand.
AGGAGAAGAGGAAAGCTAGGATTTTCCAAGTTGGATTCATAGGTAGGTAATCCTATCCTAAAAGTTAATATTGCTATATTATTATTTGTGAAAATGAATGAATGTTGTGAAAATGAATGAATGTTGTGAAAATTTAAGAATTATGTTATTATGCCATGTATCATGGGTATGTTGTTATTTGAGTGAATGGATGAAATATGCTTGTCTGTGAGGTGATGTGGTACTAATGGATTTTTGTATACAAAGAACCGACGAGGGCGGAGAGTTTCCTATATGTTTGTTATTTCGATGAGGGCAGGGAGTGTACGTCGGGTGATGTCCTACGAAAAAGGAATCATTGATACAAGGTGCGGCTCCTATCAAGGCTTCTAGAATAACAAGCTGTAGGAATTCTTGTCAGGCTTCTAGGTGAAAGGGTATGAAAATAATAGATCCACGTCACTAGACTGAATATATTATGTTGTGACGAATTCAGTATGTTCAATGATAAGTTATGATAATTAATTTGTATATTACATTTGATATTATGCTGTCAAGATTTATGGTATGGTGTGTATTATTATTAGGGTAAATAGCATCTGGATCCCTCTAGTTTGGTCGTATGTGCAAATAGGTCCCTCGAATATTTAAATGAAGCAAACTGGTCCTCTAATTTGATGAAATATGCATATAGGTCCTTGGCCGTAACAGACGTTAGAAAATATTTTTCTCTCTCCTCCCTCTCTCTCATCCCTCTCTCCTCCCCCATCTCTCTCTCCTCCCCACATCTCTCTCTAACGCACGCGGGCGCGGAGGCTGGCAGGCGGGCGGGCTGCGACGGCGGCGGGCAGGCGGGCGGGCTGC
>KZ452027.1:522898-655958 GCA_002786265.1 Apostasia shenzhenica
ATTTTATGAGTAAAACCTCCTGATGTCGTTGCCGCTCCAAGTCCTTGGCAGGAGAGTCCCATCGTGCCTTGACAGTTTGTAGGTGTTGGGGCCGAGCACATTACGGATGATGAAAGGGCCTTCCCAGTTAGAGCTGAGCTTGCCTGATATCATATCACGGCTAGCGGTGTTTTTTAACTTCAAGACCAGATCGCCTTGTCGGAATGATCTTCTGTGGATGTGCTTGTTGTAGTACTTTTCAATTCTTCGCTTGTGTTATTCTTGTCAAAAAGCTGTCAGTTCTCTGTCCTCTTCGAGGAGGTCAAGCTCGAGTCTCCTTGCACGCTCATTTTATTTTTGCCAATCAAGAAGAGCAGGTGGGTCGAAGTTGATAGCGTGTTCGACCCGGGGGGAGTAGACTTCCAGCTCGACTGGGATGAGAGCTTCTCCCCCGAAAAGAGTGAGAAAGGCGTTTGACCCGTTGCTACTGTTGGCGTGCAGTTGAGCCCCCAGATGGCTGCTAGGAGCTCGGCTGCCCATGATGAGCCAATCTTGTCAAGTCACTTTTTCAAGGTGTTGGGGAAGTTTTTGTTCGATGCCTCTGCCTAGCCGTTTGATTGCGGGTGTCTGACTGATGCGAAGCTCAGATTGATGCCATTTTCGAAGCATAGAGTTCGAACGGCTCGGCTGGTGAAGGCGGTTCCGTTGTCGCAGATTAGGGAGAGGGGGACGCCGAACCTGCACACGAACTGAGTCCATATGAAGTTTCTGAAGCCCGTGCTCGTTGGTTGTGCCATTGGCTTTGCCTCGACCCATTTCGAAAAGTAGTCTGTTGCCAGCAGTACATGGCGCAGGTTTTTTCCGGACTTCGGGAATGACCCCAGAAAGTCAAGCCCCCACATCGAAAAGGGCCAAGAGCTCGTTATGGGGTGTAGCTGAGCTGCTGGTTATCTGGGGATGCTTGAGTAGAACTGGCATTGGGGGCACTTCTGGCTGAATTTTTTGGCGTCCTTCTAGAGGTTTGGCCAGTAATATCCTTGACGTAGGACTTGGAGGGCGAGGTTCCATCCTGCGGCGTGGGTTCCGCAGTCTCCGGAGTGGATTTGTTTGAGTACGATTTTTGAGTCTTCCTCACGGATGCATTTGGCCAGGGAGAGAGAATAGCATCTCCTAAACATTTGTCCCTGGGAGATGATATATCTGGCAGCTTTCACCCGGAGCCTGCGAGCCTTGTTCCTGTCGTCTGGGAGCTCGCCCGTCAGGAGGTAATGCCGGATGTCATCCATCCAACTTCTGGGGTTGGAGTCGACGTCAAAGATTTGCGGGTCTTCAAAGGCGGGGAACAGGATGTCTAGTGCGTTATCATTTTCTTCCTTGGCGAGCTCGTCTGCCAGGGAATTCATCTCGTGGGGGATGTGAAATAGGGAAGCCTGGGCGAAATGCTGGAGGAGAGTTTTGGCGAGTTGGAAATACCTCTTGAGCACTTCGTCCTTTGTCTGGTAGGATCCCGTTAGCTGGTTCACCATTAATTTGGAGTCACTGTAGACATCGAGTTGTCGTGCTCCGAGTCTCTTGGCAAATTTGAGCCCAGTGATGAGGGCCTTATATTCGGCTTGATTGTTTGTGATGGGGAAGTGTATTTTCCCTGATCTTTGAAGTCGAATTCCCCAGGGACTGGTGAGGATGATGCCAACCCCTTGGACGCGTTTGCCGGAGGCCCCGTCTACATGGAGGGTCCAAGGCTGTGGCGTCTCTCGGAGTTCGGGTTGTTCAGTTGTCGTGAGTTCGGCAATGAAATCGGCGAGCGCCTGGCTCTTCCTGGCTGTTTGTGGGAGGAAGTCGATATCGAACTCAGAGAGCTCTACTACCCACTTTTGTAACCTTCCAGAGATTTCGGGGGAGTGGAGTATTCTCCAGAGGGGCTGATCTGTCATCACCTTGATGGGATGAGCTTGGAAGTAGTGGCGTAACCTGCGGGCAGCGGAGATCAGTGCAAAAGAGAATTTTTCGAGGGGAGGGTACCTCACTTCGGCGCCATGGAGGATGTGGCTAATGTAGTGGATCGGATGCTGTCGGATGGCCTCTTCTCGAACAAGTACTGTCGACACCAAATTGTCGGTAGCGCTGAGGTAGAGGAAGAGATCTTCGTCTTGGACCGGGGTGGAGAGCAACGGTGGTGACATCATGTATTCTTTCAATGATTGGAAAGCTTTCGCACAGTCCTCATTCCATGCCTAGTTTTCTCCTCGAAGAATTTTGAAGAAGGGGAGGCAGCGTTCGCCGGATTTCGAAATGAATCTGCTGAGTGCCGTTACCCTTCCGTTCAACTTTTGTATGTCCTGGATCGTTTGGGGTGGCTTCATCTCTTGTATGGCCTGAATTTTCTCGGGGTTCGCCTCGATGCCTTTAGCCGACACCATATGCCCCAGGAATTTACCGTATGACGAACCGAAGATGCTCTTGAGGGGGTTGAGTTTGATGTTGTAAGTTCGGCAAGTGTCGAGCGTTTCACAGAGGTCTTCGATGTGTTGCTTCACACACTTGCTTTTAATTAACACGTCGTCGACATATGCTTCTATGTTCCGCCCCCTCTAATTTTTGAACACAGTGTTAATCATGCGCTGATAGGTCGCACTTGCATTCTTCAAACCGAAAGGCATCACTTTGTCGCAGAAGGTTCCTTGGTCGGTGATGAACGAGGTGTGCTCTTCGTCGTCTTCAGCCATTCGGATCTGGTGGTAGCCTGAAAAAGCATCGACAAAACTCATCACTGAATACCCTGCCGAAGAATCGATGATCCTGTCTATTTTCGGCAAGGGATAGAAATCTTTTGGACAAGCTTTATTCAAGTCCGTAAAGTCCACGCACATCCGCCACTTTCCGGAATTCTTTTTTACCACCACCACATTTGCAAGCCATGATGGGTACGTGATTTCTCTAATGAATCCAGCGACTAGGAGTTTTTCGACTTCTTCTCGAATCGCTCATTGTTTTTCGCCACCGAAGCTCCTTTTCTTCTGCCTGACTGGGGTTGCTTCTGGTTTGAGGCTTAGCTGATGTTCAGCTATGACCCTCTCTATCCCTGGCATGTCGCTAGGTTCCCAGGCAAACACATTGAAATACTCAGAAAGTAGGGTCGCCATAGCAGGCTTTTCATTATCAGGGAAGTCTTTAGAAATCAGTACATTTTTTCAGTTGGCGACGGTTACATGGTCGTTTAGTTCGACCGGTGGTAAGGCGTGATCTCTGGGATCCATGTGGTCTGTGTGGAGGCGCGCATTTATCTCAAAGTATTTGCTGGCGTCGGCCTTGTCCCCCCTGATAGTTGCGATGCTGAACGGCGTGGGGAACTTCACACAGAGGTGGTAGGTAGACGCGATAATTTGGAATGCAGCCATAGCGGGGCGTCCTAGGATTGCGTTGTAGCCGGAGGGAGCATCCATGATGATGAAATCGATCTCCCTCTCCAGTCTTCTGGGACCTTCTTCGAGAGCGACACGCAAGGTGGCGTATTCGGCGGGTCGGTAGACTTCGCCGGAGAAGCTGGAGATCGTCATGGATGGGGGGAGAGGCTTGCATGGACCGACGCCCATCTCATTGAAGGCACAAAGATACAGTATGTCGACCGAGCTGCCGCTGTCAACCAAGGTTCGATGGACATCACAAGCTCCGATTTCGGCAATGACCACAATGGGGTTGTCGTGATTTATCCCCCCTCTGGGAAGGTCTCCTGCGGTGAAGATGATATCAGGCAAAAAATGAGGGAGTTCGACTGTGCATACCTCCCGATATCTTCGAGTTCTGAGACCGCTATGGTAACCGAAGATTGAAAGGACGGCCTTCTTGCCGTCGGCTTTTGATGTGGCTGGACTCGAAGAGGGGACCCCCCGGGGATCGTCGCTTGGAAAGAGCGGTCGTGCCGCTTTCGGCAGGGGCCCCTCGATCCTCTTGTACCCGGTGAGGTAGCCATTCTCTATGTACTCATTGACGAGTGCCCGAAAAGAGCGGCACTCGAAGAGAAGATGGCCGTAACGTTGGTGGAACTTGCAAAACTTTGTGGGATCCTCACCAGGTTGCGGTGGCTGGCGTTCGCCGTGGTTCTTCATGAAACCTTTATCGCTGAGGATCGAAAAGATTTCTTCGATGATGTAGACTAGAGTGGCGGGACGTGGGGACTCACCCTCGAACTTGCGCTTCCCGTGGGAGGGTGAGAAATTCCGATCTCGAAAACTCCTCCTGGGAGTGTTCGGGTCCGTCTTAGGGGCCTCGCCCTTCTTGGCCTGGGGCGAAGCGACCTCCTGCTTGGCTTTCGCCGTGAGGGCCTTCGCATCTTCCAGATGGATGCATTTTTCGCACGGGCCCTCGCCTCCATGAGAGTCTTCGGCATGTTGTTGACAAAAGAGTCGTACAACTCCCCGGGCAGAATGCTGTGGACGAAGATCATGGTCGATCTGTCATCCGTGGTGTCCTTCATCTCAGCGTTCATCTTTGAGAACCGGTCCACATAGTTGCAGAGCGATTCGTCGGGAGCTTGCCGTATCTGCCACAGTTCGTGGATTGTTCGGGATGTAGTCTTCGACGTTCTGAACCTAGTACGGAATTGTCCGGAAAATTGCAGGAAGCTCTGGATGGAGCCTTGAGGTACTTCATTGAGCCAGTCCAAAGCCAGACCCGTCAGAGTGTTCCTGAATAGACGACATTTGTAGGCGTCTGAGACAGGGTCGCTGGTTGCCAGGGCGTTCTCGAAACGCTTCACATGCTGGGCCGGGTCGGTGAGGCCGTTGTAGTCACCGACTCGGGGGGCCTTGTAAGCGCGTGGTGCTGGCGCCGCCATTATGGCGAGTGAGAATATTGTATCTAGTGGCGGAGCCGGCGGATACACTTCCGGCCGACTTTCGGCGGCAACATGTGCGCTGGTCTCTTCTGTGGGCATTTCGACGCGCTCAGCGCCTTGTTGCTTAAGCGGGCCTTCGAGAGGCAGCGTTAGAGGAAGGGGTCTTTGCTGCTGAAGGAGGGCTGGTAAGTTAGCGAGGAAAGTGTTCATTGTTTGGGTGAGGGTGACGACTGTGTTCGTCAGTATCTGAAGCTGTCGGTCGTCCCTGGTAGTATCGTCTTGGGGCAGGCGTGTCGCCTGTTGTTCGCCAAGGGGTGGAGGAACGTTTTCGTCATGAGTGTTCTCCATGGGTGTGAAGGGATCAGGTTTGATCCTGCATGGGGGCACCAAATTGTTATGACGGTAAACAATCAAGATTTTTTACGTGGAAAACCGGCTAGCGGAAAAACCACGGCTCCTTTTCGAGGATGCTTAAAAGATCACTAGAATTGCTTTTCTTTTTTTTTGTTATAGTATGCTCAAAGGATTTTTTTGGATCTCAGCCTCCTTTGAAGGCTGTTTACATGAGATATATATACTCTAGTCTGCTCTATCTAGTCACCTCAGCCGAATAATCTACAATCCTAGTGGCGGTTCATTATCTGACTTCTGTTGTACGATGTACAGAGGATACGACCCGTCAGCAGGAAAAACGCTTCCTCTCCCAGAGCAGTACAGTTCCCAACGGTCAGGCGTCTATCAGATCAGGTCTTTGCTTTTCGTCTAAGACTCTTCGGCGTATGCTGTTCGGGATGATACATCTCTTGTTCGACGTGGAGGCCTTGTGACGTTTGATGCCGCGTAAGCTTCCACGTGGACGGCCTGGATGGTGTGGCGTGGATCCAGATGCAACACTACTGTTGATATATGACCTTTAAATCCAATTCCTAGTTGAGTTAAAATTTATTTTTGTAGGAGAATAAAATGAGTTGGAACTCATTTAAGCCTGAGCTCAATGCCTTATTTAATTCTCCTTAGTAATATTCGTGTTTGAACTCTTCTCAATATTATATGTTGGCTAGTGTTTAAAATTAAGATTCTCACATTGATATTAATTGATCTCCATGCCGGATAATCAAGTTGTATGAAATAACAATTAATTTCTTTAGCAATTTAATTAATTTCTATCTTAACCAAGTAAATTTCTAGAATTATTAAAACATTACTAATTAATTATGTAAACTTCGTGAAATTCGCTTGTGACTGCAACGGTATAATTAAGAGAGTTTTCACACGATCTCCTCAAAATCATATAGTTAGATTAATTTGCATAGTTAGGTCACTTAGAATAGTATCCCACAAATTAAAATAATTCTAAGCACTATTCTAATATTAGTATGGAAAAAGTTTTGTACGAGATGGACCAAATGGCACGTTTTAACTTTGTGAACCTACGTGAAATTTGAGTCATGCTTTAGGGGCTCAAATAAAATTACCTTTAACATAAATATTACAATGTGAAAAAGCAATGAGAAAAATCCACATTAAAAAGTTTGTGTCAATCCTCTTGTTTAATTATTCATAACCCAAGTTTAAATTTAGATAACAAATAGAAAATATAAAAAGGTGAAATTAACTATAAAGTAATTATTAATAAAGAATTAGGCACTTGAGACATGATTGGAACATAAGTTGGGCATAATTTTTCTTTTAAATGACCTTAGACATAATTTTAGGTGGATAATGTTTATAGTTATCGGGCTTAGTTGAAATTTAAGAAGCATGCACCAATTTGTAAGATATACAAAACATAGGGACCTATGAGAAATTTATACCAGTACCCCAAGTTCAAATTCATAAAAAATTCCATTTCCAAGAAAAAAAAAAAACTGCCTTGATTCTGACCACTTGTGAACTCATGATCTTATTTCATTGTTTCTCAAAGAATACAAAAATACTAGTAAAATCTAACTAATTTAAACATTTGACACTTAAATTATTTATATTATATATTAATAATAATATTATTTTATAATTACACCTTATGTATAATTTATAATACAAAACTGTGATATATAGATAATAAAAATTATAATTTTAAAAAAATTACATATATATATAATTTTAAAAAATTATATTTACTTATCTACATTGTGATCTTTTAATTTACTTAAATAAAAAAATATTTATGAAACTATAATTTAAATTAAAAATATTAATTATTAAAAGTTAAGAAAGCAGTAAATACATAAATTAAATTTTTTAAGAAATATGAAAGTAAATATAATTTTTTTAAATAATATACAGGTAAAAAAATGTTATTATTTTTATATAATTTTTTGCTAATATATAATATTGAAATTTTAAATTTTAAATATATAAAAAGTTAAATTTTAATACTACTTATTTAATTATACGGTTTTTGCCATTTTTGGAAGCTGTCAAGTTGCCTTTTGAAAAAGAGTAGACTGGCCTTGTTTGGCGAGACAAAATCAGAATCAAAGTAATATTAATTTAAATAATAATAATAATAATAATAATAAATAAATAATTTTTTAATTGTTTTACTTAAATTTTAATATAAAAAATATTATTTTACTTCACATATTTAATTAATTTTAATAAAAATATATACTTTATTTCACATCCTAAATCAAAATATTTGAATTGAGTATTTTAATCTAAGATGTAAAATAAATTTTTTTTATTAAAAATTATTGAGTATGTAAAATAAAATAATAATATTTTTTATATTAAAATTTGTGTAGAATGATTAAAATTTTTTATTTATTATTATTATTTTTTTTTTTAAATTAGTATCATTTTGGTTCTGATTTAATGCTCGCGCCAAATGGGGATTGAACTTATATTTCTAACTTCTAATAAATGGACAAAATATGTATCAACAGTGGATTGAACTTAAATCACTGAATTATTTATTGTATTAACAATTTAATCTACCAGAGAATTTAACAGATTAATCTCAGCTCTTTTATTATTCTATGTATTAATAATTTATTTGGATAATATAGCTTTTTTTTTTCCTTTAAAATCTTTGCCTTTTCTTTCATGGAATCATGAATGTCAATAGCGAGTTCGGCTGGATATATGATTTGAATATCCCAAATTTTTATTAAATATTTCATTTATATACATAAATTTAGTTACATGTAAATAACAAATATATATGTATATACATAAATATCTAACTATATATACATATTTTATAGAAATATATACGTTTATAGCTACATACATATAAATATAGTGTGGTTGTATAAACATAAAATCAAATTGAATTTAGTAATTGAAAATTTTTGGAGGCATATATGTGCCTGCCGATTAAAGGCTAAAAATGTATATGAATAAATTTTAAATTTTGAGGATTAGGGGAGTATTATTTTTGAAAGAATAAGCGTAGGTTTTTATGACTTACATCTCCCTTGTAAGTCCTGCGGCGTCTTGCTCGAGTCGTGCAGTGCCTTGTAAGTCGAGTAAATTTCAAACAACTTATGTCTTTCATAAGTCGTGCAAGTCTTCCTCTACTTATTTTTTTGTAAATTGTGTAGCATTTACACGACTTAAAATTGTCATAAGTCGTGAATTCGCGACTTACGACTCCCTCATAAGTAGTTCGCATGTCGTAAGTGGTGCATAAGTGGTGCAGCACATTAATGACTTAAAGGACATCGTAAGTCGTAAAAACTTGAGCACGACTTATGATGAGATCTCATCATAAATTGTGTAAATCGAGCACAATTTACATGAGATCGTAAGTCGTGCAGGTCTTGCACGACTTACAGTGGTAGTGGTCGTAAATCGTGCAAAGCCTGCACGAGATATAGTGGTCGTAAGTCATGTAAAGCCTGCACGACTTACGACTCCTTCGTTACGCGCTTACGTTCATGCAAGTAGTGCAGCATGCGCACAATTTTACACGGTTTATAATCACCTTAAATAATGCAAGACTTGCACGACTTACGATCTCACGTAAGTCATGCTCGATTTACACTACTTACGGTGAGATCTCACTATAAATTGTGCTTAGGTTTTTACGATTATGACATCTCGTAAGTCTTTTGCATGCTGCACAACTTACGACACGTGAACGACTTAAGAGGGAGTTGTCAGTAGTGTATTCACGACTTATGATGATTGTAAGTCGAACAAGGTTACACGACTTACAAAAAGTATAAGTCGTGCGAGGATTACACGACTTAGAAAAGTCATAAGTCGTTCAACGTTTACACGACTTACAAGGTGTAAAGTATGTCGTGCTTGGTTTGTACGACTTAGGATCCAGTCTTAAGTCATGTATAAGTAATATGACTTACCAAAGAGTCATACGTCATGCGAAGGTTATACGACGCACAGTCAGTCGTGTATGAAAATACACGAATAACAGTAGGTCTTGTATGAAACTACACATCTTATAGTAGGCCGTAAGCCATGCGAGTTTTACACAACTTATGCTAATCATAAGTCGTGCTGGGTAGCACGACTTACGTAGAGGTTGTAAGTCGTTCCCTAGTTACACGACTTACAAACACAACTAATGCTGGAGCTATAAGTTGTGCACACGACTTACACTGGTCATAAGTCGTTCCCCGCTGCATGACTTATGACGTCCGGCGTAACTCGTGCGTCGACCATGCCGCGCCCTGTGCGATTTCGTGCGAAAACCCTAATCGGAAAGAGAGTGAAAGTGAAAAGAAAAGGAAAGAGGAGATTTACTGGGGGCGGCATAAGGATCGTAGCAATGAAGAGATCTCGAACCAGATCCATTGGCGCAAATTAGTAGGCAGCGAGAACCAGAAGAGATCGAGGTTGAATCTCGTGAAAAGCGCGGCTGTCCATCATCGTAGGCGAACTGCATGCCCGTGACCTCGATCCCACCTAGGGGTGCCAATATATGACCCGACCCGTGAACCCGACCCGAACCCGACACGCAAATTTCGGGTATGGGTCATGAATTTTGACCCATTTATTAAACGGGTCGGGTTTGGGTTGGGCATAATGGGGTCGGGTAGGGTTCGGGTTGGGCATTTATCAAAAAATACTCTATAAACGGGTCAGGTCGACCCGCCAACCCGACCCATTTATTAATAGGGTCGGGTTCGGGTCATAGATTTTGACCCATTTAATAAATGGGTCGGGTTCGGGTTGAGGTTATTCGGGTCGGGTCAGATTCGGGTTCGACCCGAACCCGACCCGCCGATCCATTTTGCCACCCCTAATCCCACCTCTCAGCTCCGCCATCTTTCCTGCCGGTTTTTCTCGAGAGCAGATTGTCACAAGCTCCAGGAATTGTTCGCCGGAGGTCGACTCCCAGCGACGCCGCACGATGCCGCACTATGCCGCCTTGAATTAGAGCCCCGTTGCACGAGAAATTATTGCGTTCGGACTGCGTAGCACATCAATTTTTCGGAAGCTAGTTGTCGTGCGACGCGTTGCATGCGGATCCCACCATCATGCTACACACTAACTATGAGTTTTTTTTTAACTCTGTTTGCTCGCTTGTGTTTGGCGGGATATTTGGTGAACTCAAATCCCTAATCAGAAGTTAACGCAGGCCTCAGCATTCCTCCGCCCAAATAAGCTCGCTCTGGCCTCGCGTCGGTACCAAACCACCGCCTCCTTCAACCGCCACCGGCCCAACGCAGAAAGATCGGCGACCAACGCACCAAAAACACACCGATCTCACCTCGCCTTGCTACCAGAGGACCGCCGCCTTCAAAAGCCGCCGCCCGACGCAGCCACCGCAATCGAAAAATCTGGTCGCTCTCGCCTCCCCTTGCTATCAGAGCACCAGTCGCTCTCGCCTCGCCTTGCTACCAGAGCACCGATCTCGTTGTTTGGCCAACACTGCAAGATCCGATCGCTCTCGCCTCGCCTTGCTACCAGAGCACCGCCGCCGTCCAACGCAGCCAACGCAGATTCGGTCGTTGTTTAGCCCGTGGACGCCATTATCGGGCTGAAGATCTCTCCGCAGGTGGAGGCAATCTGCTTTGCTGCGTCTGTCACTCACGTTTGGTGTCGTTCCTCATCATCCTCATTGACGTAGGTTCCCCGAACATTGGCCCCTGTTTCATTTTGTTTGAGTTTTCTGCTATTATTGAGTTCAGTTATGGGAGGCCTAAAATGAACGTTATTCATTCATCTTGCAATAAGAAAAATTTGATGAGTTATGTTTTTATTGATGAAAACTTTTCTGCTATTGTACATTCCTATTGTTTGGTTTCATTAAGTTGTCTTGTTTTTAAAAAGATCGGCCGCTGCAGATTGTGTATGCGCAAAAATTATTTTACTATACTTATGTTGTTTAAGATTGATTTATTAATAACAAATGAAAAAACACATGGTGGTTAGTTCAGGTGAATGTCACTATTTCAGGGCTGAATGTTCTGAAAAGTGGTAGTTTCTCTAATCATTTGGTTTCTCGGCTTGATTTACCATCAACACCAGTCAATATTAAGGTATGAATGCTGAAGCCAACACTATTTCTAGATTATATTTACCTTGTGAAAAAATATGAGTTTTGTAATCAGATATAACTCTTATCTTAAACCTAGTTTTGTCATGTATTTTTGATAGTTTTATTTTGATTCTATTAATGATGCAATGTTTTCATCAATTTTTTAAACAACTGAAGAGCTTCAAATTTTCATGTCATTGTACTCTTATATATGGGGAAGCTGCAAACTTTCTTTCTACTTTACTTTCTATATTTCATATTGTATAATTATATGAATTTCTATATTGCATGTTAATCTTCACAATGAGTATTTATTTAATCATGTCTGTCTATCTTTTATATTGCAGAAAATGACTCGTAATAAAAATATCCAAGCAAAGTCTACTACAAAGAAGTCATTCCCTTTTCTAACTATCACCTCAAGGTGTTTTCCATGTCAAATGAGAAGTTTATTTGATGAGACATCGCCCGTACTTCCCAAAGAAATCATAGAGATCTTACATAATGTTGGTATGGCTCATTTTCTGTGAATTTCTAGTTACAAGGTGAATGTGCCAATTATCTCTGTGGTACTTTCAAGATGGGATGAGGCAGTAGGTGGATTCAAAATTAGTCATCATGTCACCCCTTCAATCCCGAAGTTATTAGCTCCTTAATTGGAATGCCTAATCATGGAACAAATTTTAATTGGGTCACAACTTATCCAAATCTTTCCATAGTGATTCGCGATATCAAAGATACTTTAAAGTCCAGTGTTAATTCGACTTGTCATGACCCACAGCAAATCGCAAGTCTTATTATAAAATTTATTCTGTCTACCCTATTTTTTCCCAAAAGTAAGTTTTGTAATTAGATTTCTTTTACATATATATATATATATATATATATATTATGCATGCATATTCTATTGTCTAAGTTATATTTTATGTCAGATAATTACTCTGTTCACCCTGCACTCATAGAATGTGCAGAGAACTTTCACTTAGTTTCAACCATCAATTGGTGTAAGTCTATTTATGATTTTCTGCGTTCATTTCTTCTGTCACTTTCTCAAAAGCTGCGTACACAGAAAAAGTCCACTCCACGATCAACTGCTGGTTACATCGATGGATTCTGCTTGCTTATCATGGTAGGTAAAGTTGATTTATTTTGTTATTTTTGATTTAATAAGTAAATAATGACTTTTTTGGTTTATTTTTCAGTTTGCATTTTTTGGAAAATATCAATATCAGAACTCCTGCATACCCTGACGAGGTTCCAAAGATTTTTAGGTGGTCCTCAGATCTATTTTGGTACCTCGATGAAGCCAAAAATAGTATAAGAAGTATTGAAGTGGGTGAAATGCAAACTCATTGCACTCAAGATAATCTCCACCAACATTTGAGAATCTCTATTAGACCATCAGTGCAAGAGTTGAATTTGACAAAGGGAAAAAAAGTCACAGAAGACTTTCAGTTTAAAAAAAGGGATTCTAAAATAGCTTTTGAACAAACTACTGATGAGCCTATGCCTATGGAGAGTCCTCAGGTTGATACGATAGCGATGTTGGCTTCAAAAATTATAGAGTTAGAGAAGTATGTCAGTTCACGGTTTGAAACTATAGAGAGGAAATTTGATGCTCTATGTTCACGGGTCACCTTACTTGAAAAGCGACAGAGTGATAACTATGAAATAAACACTCTATCTGTCTCCAAATTTATGGAGATTCCAACTACTATAAGGGAAGAGTCACTTAGCCTAATAGAGGTGAGTAAACTAATGCAAAGGGCAGAGATGGAAAGCATAGAAAGAAGAGTAAAAACAAGAAATTCAAGAAAAAGAAAAGTTATTACATCGCCTTACACCATTCAAGTAATACGTTCAAAGAGGTGTGCATTGAAGAATGCCAGTGATGAAGAAAATGAAGGCAATAAAGAACCTGCTTGTTTGAAAACTTCTGGTAGTAAAGAACATCCAATATTTATTTCTCCTAGCAAGCCCATTACCACAGTAGAAATATCAAATCTTAATTACCCAGGCAAGCAGTTGATTAATCCTGAGATGACAAAGTATATTGATAATACTTTCTTATCCTTACCTTCTAGGCAATAGTTTTCTTTAAGAATATTATCGAATAAGTAAAATATATTATTTTTGAAAGAAATACTAGTTTCTAATTATTTATTTATTACAGATCATCAGTTGTACTAGAAGTCAACAACTTTATTGTTAAAAGAATTGATGTAGAAATTCTTTTGCATCCACTGGAAGTTACTGATTCAATATTGGATGCATTTGTTATAGTACTGCATGTGCGTCGAATGATATGTCCTATAAATTGGCGGAGTTTCACATATTTGCCTATTTCATTCTTAGTAAATCCCTTTTTGACATTTTAGAAAAAATTCAACTCATAAAGTTACAAATTTATGCTGCTTATTTTAGTTTATTATGTTTGTTGCAGAATTATTATCAAATATCTCACATGAGGGGATTGTCTTTGAAGATGTTAAAGAAGATCACGATTCATGTACTTCTACGCTCAGATCTTTTAATGGTGGTCTTGAATCGTGATTCACATTGGATTTTAGTCGTACTAGATTTAAAGGCATACTATGTATGTATCTCTTACTTGTCTTTGTTTCTCATGCAGACTTAGAATTTGAGATCATGAGAATAACATTCATCTTTACAAAAAATAATATAATTCTATTTTTTGGGATTAATAACCTACATTCCTAAACTCGTAAATGGAGTAAAGGTAAAGCAAGCATAGATTCAACTACTTCTGTGTTAACTGGCAGAACATGCTTTGCTCCATAATTCTGTATATGCAGTGCTGCTGCTATTGAAGGCTTTTTTTTTGGAAATCTGTACTGCAATGAAATAGAAAAGGTATTTTTTACTTTACACATATTAAAATTAAAACTAGAAAGCTAATTATGATTAATAAATTCATATTTTTTTTCTTTTTTTCTTTTTCCCAGCTTCCCCTGAGTCGTGCATTTGTCACACCTTTGGGTCTCTTCTTAGGCGGGTCTCTAACTACTATGTTCACTACCTGTTTTTGGAACTTCACTCTTAAATGTAGGTAAGATAGAACTGCTTTCTAAGCCATGATTAATGATAACATCCACCTGATCCATATGTTGTACGAACAACTTTCTAGTATATTCAGAATATTGAGCTTTCATTATGAGTTGATAACAAAATCGGCTGGCATGGTTAAGGAATTGTTGGTTTTCAGACTGGTTAATAATTGATTGTGACATGTAAATATCCTCCATCTTCTTTTTAATATGCTTCGTCCATCTTTTAACTATGTAACGATCGGGAATTACCATGACATTCATCATCAACAATATCCTCAAAGCATGAGAGCATAACAAGCCTACAGTCTCGAACTTCTTATAAGTACACTTGATATCTAGTGAAGTTGAGTCAAAACTTACTCTATACTTTTAACAATAGAATATATAAATTACTTTTAAAAATACAATTAAAGTAGAATATGCAAATACTCTATACTAATGATGAAGAGCTGTGTATCATTGTCAAAATATAGAACATATTATATATATATACAGAACTTCTACATATAAGATTACATTTAAATAACAATTTGGAAGCTAAACTTCTAAATTATGTTAAAATTTTAAACTCACCTGTTCTCCTATATTTTGTTCCATCTTTTGATTCCAGATGAAAGAAGATGTTGGATGACAGTAAAATATTCAGTGAATATTCTCAACTAAGTAGGGCATGAATGAGAATGAAGGTTCCTCCCAAAAAGCCTGCTAAATACGGTTTCCACCCAAATAGCCCGCCAAACGTGGGCGAGATCGGCGCATTCTTGCTGCGTTGGCCTGCTATCTTCTTAAAAAAATACAACTTAATGAAACCAAACAATAGAAACGTGCAATAGCAGAAAATTTTTCATCAATAGAAACATGGCCCATCAAATTTTTCGTATTGCAAAATGAATGAATAGCGTTCATTTTAGGCCTCCCATAACTAAAATGAGCAATAGGAAAAAAAACTCAAACGAAATGAAACATGGGCCAACGTTCGGCGAACCTACGTCAATGAGGATGATGACGAACGACACCCAACGTGAGCGTCAGACGCAGCGAAGCAGATTGCCTCCACCTGCGACAATCTGCAGCTCGATAATGGCGTCCACGAGCTAATGGCCGCCGAACTCAAAATGCTATAATTGTTGTGTTGGGCGATGATTGCGGTGGCTGCGTTTGAAGGCGGCGGTGCTCTGGTAGCAAGGCGAGGCGAGAGCGACCGAATCTTGCCTCGTGGCGACGATTGCGGTGGCTGCGTTGGGCGGCGGCGTTTGGACGGCGGCGGTGCTCTGGTAGAAAGGCGAGCCGCCTTGCTACCGGATCTTGCCTCGTTGGCGACGATTGCCTCCACCTGCTGCGTTGGGCGGCGGCGTTTGGACGGCGGCGGTGCTCTGGTAGTAAGGCGAGGCGAGAGCGACCGGATCTTGCCTCGTTGGCAACGATTGCGGTGGCTGCGTTGGGCGGCGATGCTCTGGTAGCAAGGCGAGGCGAGATCGGCGGTGCTTTCGTAGCAAGGAGAGGCGATAGCGACCTTTTTGGGGCGGAATGTTGAAGCTTTCGCCAGCCGAATTTCCGACTGATTAGGGATTTGAGTTCACCAAATATCCCGCCAAACACAAGCGAGCAAACGGCGTTAAAAAACCTCGCCGTTAGTGTGGAGCGGTGATGGTGGGACCCGCATGCAACGCGTCGCACAGCAACTGGCTACCGAAGAAACGATGTGTTACACAGTCCGAACGCAATAATCTCTCCCATTGCACAGAACCCCGGAGCCCGGAGATCTTGCTAACCTGCCATCGGCATGCGGGAATCAACAAAACAGAGAATAGAGAGATAAGTAGAGAATAGAGAAAAGACCGGTTCAAACCCGGTTCAGCAGATAATAGGCCTTTTCCGGAAGGGTTCGCTTGCTACACAGATCGCCACAGATAGCGGGAAGGAGAAGGAAGCAATCTCCTTAATAGCAATTTTGCTAGGGATTCTTTTATCAAAAAAAAAAAAAAAAAATTGCTAGGGATTTTCATAATTTTTTTTTTGCTAGGGGTCCTAATTTTTCGGACCATTCGGTTGATTTTGAATTTAATTATTCAGATATTTATTAATTTTATAAAATAATTTATTGGATTATTTTTTATAAATGGGAATACATTTGCGTCGGTGCTATCTGTCCATAGAATTTTTTTTAAAAGCTTCATACGATTTTTTTTAACTAAAATAAAAAAATTCTAGTGTAATATTTATTTTTAGATAGATATAAATTAAAGTTAATTTTATTTTTAGATGTGTAGGATTAGAAATTAAGTTAATTATTTAGTTTAAAAATAAATTACATATAAATTTATGAGACCTTAATTGAATTAAAATTATATAAGTTATATTATATTTAAAATTAAATATTAAATTATTAATATTTTAAATCCTCCAAAATTTGAGTATTAAATTCAAAATATATAAACCAATATGTTAAATTTTTAAAACTTCAGAGAACTTAAATGAATTTTAATATTCATATTTTGTAAGTTTTGAAATGTTGATAATTTAATATTAATATATATATATATCCTATAAAATTAATTGTATTTCAGATTAAAGTCAACCTAAATAGCAAATAAATAGTTTGGCATAAGTATGCTTTAAATTGAATTTAATTTTTATAAGAATAAAGAGAGAGAATATTGTTATAATATGAATTTAATTTATTATAAAATTGAAAGTTTTATTAAACATGCATAAACTGTAAAGTAAAGTTAATTTATTATATAATTAAAATTTGTTTAAGTAAAAAAATGCAAAAAGGCCATTAAAATAAAAATTTCTTTTTGTATTATCCTTTCATGAATCTTAAAATTTTACTCCCAAAAAGTTAAATAAATTATAAGCCTCGATCAAATTGAATATATAATTATTAAGAGAGCATTTGATTTAATATTATTTAATATTATTTAAATAAATAATTATTTAATTTAATAATATTTATAAATAATTTTTTATAAAAATATAAAATTATTAATAAAAAATTAATATCTAAATATCATAACATCTAAATTACGTAACATAACATTAAGATAACAACAAATTAAATGCTTCTTAAATCAAATTTTGCAAATTCTTAACTTGACGAGCGGTGTTTATACAAAAACAAGAAACGCTCTTTAATGCATTAAAGAGACTGCAGGACCGCAAGTGATGAAAGAAAATTATGCAACACAACTATCATAGAAAGTAGTGCCCAACAAAACCAAAACCTTTTAAGAAAAACTTATTTGACACTTGAAATACAATTTAATTGAATTGAAATTTTATTCAAATCTTAATCTTTGCTTTACAAATGTTAACACGTGGTTCCAGCGCTGCATTCCTGTCGTACACGTGGCGCCAAACTGGCATTTAGCCTTTATTTATTTACTAATTCATTTATCTGTTCTCACAGGTTCCAGATCCCGGTTAAACCTCGGACACGAGAGTTCAATTAAGCCTCGTCCACGACGAGCCAGGACCATTCCTGAAAACATCGATGACGATATTACAAAGTGGTGCCATATCACAATCAGCTTGGCCCGACCGCGTCATTCCCCGTACAAAATTTTTTTTCCAAGACACGCAAATCAAGGATCCGCATGCTCCAGCTATCACGAATCCTCAGAAGTAATACAAATATTAAAAGTTAGCATCCTCTTTTTGCTGCTTTTGGTCCCTCTGGCGGCCGACAAGTGGCACGAGTTCAGAGCTTGCTCACTTCCTTTTCTCCGGAAAATCAGGACAAAGCTGTATAGTCCATCGCTTACAAATACCCTTGAACAGTTTTTAAGATGACATATCCAAAATGAGAGAATCAACAAGAGCGACCAGAGTGCAAGCAACCTCCCGGATTCTCCCATGCTCATTGTATTAGAGCCCCAACCGAGGAGTTCTCTTTCTCTCCCTCTTTCCCTTTCATAAGCGCTGTACGAGCCCTTACGGCTATCTTTTTCCTTTAGTGAAAACCCTTTGCTGATCGACTGATGGATGTAGTGGACTTCCTCCCCCCACTTTAAACCTTTGTGTGCTGCTCTGGGTGTTTTTCTCTTTCTAAAAGCTTAACTGACAGGCTTATCCTTCTGTGCGCCGTCATCTCTCAGGACTTCTCTTTCTTTTTTGGCATTTCTTGGGATCTCCCACATCCTACGTTAACAACAAACAAAATTCTACATCATTTTATTTTATTTTATTTTTCTTTGAACAGAATTCTACATCAATTTTGATTATGAAATCAAGAATTGCTTCTATACAAATCAACAACCTCCCCATAAGAGATCCCCTTATTCTTGCCATTTCCTCTTCCTTATGATCAGAAATGATCATAAGAGATCATTTTAGAAAGTATGATATACTCAGTTCTATTTCATAGAATAAACATAAATAGCACTAGTAAAAGTTCTTTTTGACAATCTAATAAAACTATTTATGATACTGAATTTTTTTTTTTTGATAGAATACGACACTGAATTTTGAATATAAATGGATTGCCTAATGAATATGTAATTTTTGAATTTCTCATTGACAATTTATACTCATAAAAATTCATACAACTAACACCAATAGTAATAATAAAACTATTAATGACACTGAATTTGAAATCTAATAAATTGTATTAATCAAAAAGTATACAGCTTCAGGAAATGCAAAAAATCAGGATTCAGGAAATTCTGAATTATTCAAAACTTAAAAAATATTCCTTATGAAAAACAGTTCTAATTTTCATTCTAGTTATAAGCATATTTTTGAAGAAATAATTAAGCAAAGAGCATTCCCCTGAACATAACTATAAATTCTTTATTGATTTGTCACTAATCTGGCAGCCTTGAGGCAGAGGGCACCTCAAAGCCTTGAGACTCTCAACTGCTGCCTGAGGAGAGGCCTGATATACTCATGGTAGCCATCTGGTATCACAGACTCATTGAGGGGGTCCTTCCATGCTTCCTCATAGAGCTTGGGGTACACATTGCCATCATAACGACCAAGAACAGAGCTCAGATAATGATCAGTGTAGTTAAATGCATCGACAAGTGCCACCACATTCGGTCGAACCTGCAGGATATTGAGAATGAACAAGTTTAAGGTCTTTTTGAGCTTACATTTAAGAGAGAAAAAATTTGACTGTATTATAAACGATAATTATATTTTAATTGGGACTAAACAACAGCAATTTTACGACCTCAAGAACCTAAATCGAAGTTTTTAAAAAAGTTGAGATTGATTTGCAATGCCTTTTCAACATTAGGAGCCCAAATGCAATTTACCTAATTAAACAGGGGAGATGAATAGGAGTAACATCTACAACAACAGAAATAGTAAGTTTTACTCCCAAATTAGTAGAGATAAACTACAGGAATCACTTATTTTATTCATGTCTATTTATTTGAAGCTGTTAGTCAAAGATCATAGCCTAATGAGATCATATATCAAGGGATTGTTGGTCTTCTCCTCCCTCTCATTGATAAAGAGAGGGATGATCTTCAAGTGAATTAATAATATTTTACTCATTTGAGATTTTGATATTCTATTATGTTTGTTGAGATAGCAATGTTAACCTTAACCTAACATATGACTTCATATACAAATTTCAATATTAAATTTTAATTATATTTCATATATATAGATAATTAAAAATAAAAATTAATTTTATTTCATATCCTACACACATAAAAATAACTAATTCCACATCCCTCACACTTCCAAACATAATAATTAATTTCATTTCACGTCATACGTTAAATCTAAAGTTTATCTATTTTTCAATTTTTTATCAAGAAAAAAGCCCAATTTTATATTTAACTGAAGTCCTTTGCACTAAGTTACTAACAATACTTCTGAGTATTACAATATTCTTTTACTTACTTTGGCTATACTAATAGGATCATTTATCAAACATCATACCCTGTTTGTTTGACAGTTCAAAATTAACTTGGTTTAATTTTAAACAGACACATCACATCACATGTTGACAAATAAATTTTTAATTATTACTAGACATATGATTTCCTTTGTTGTTAGGGTAGTTAGCTAGTGTATGCAAAACCCTAAAAATATAATACTGGGGTGCATTTATTAGGATTTTGAGGTACATAAAGCAATCTCTAAGAGAAAGGCAATTGCATAAAAATACTGGCAATATCGAAACTTATTATGATATTGATTATGTAGAGTCTATGATTGGTAGGACATTTACTATTGGTTTCTACTTTCTGTTTGTTGGTGAAAATTTGATAGCTTGAAAAAGCAAAACACATAATGTGGTTGCCCACGAGATGATGTGGGTCAAAATCATGTTGGGAGATCTTTAGTTTTCAAGCCATTAAACCAATGATCCTAAATGTGATAACAAGGCCGCCATCTATGTTGTCAGTAATATTGTGTTTCATAAGAAAACCAAAGATATTGAGATTGAATATCATTTTATTAGAGATCTTATGCACATAAAACTCATGTTAGCTCCTGCTTGCTGATGAAATCACAAAACCCTTAGCTTCTACATGTTTTACCATACTTTTTAAGAAGTTGTAAAATATAATTCTATGCTCCAACTTAAGGGGAGTGTTGGATGAATAGTTTTCTATTGTGATGGATAAGTTTTATTATTTTTTCTTTCATTAATGAAGATAGAGATTTTTACGGTTTTACCTCTTAATGAGGTAAAGGAAAAAAATCTCGGTTCGAGGTTGTACAAAAAGATTTGAATAAGTTAGAAAATATCAGGTAAGACTAATTGGTGGCTATTGTTGATGATAATGATACTGATGATGAGCTGATTCAACTATGCAAAAAAATGTGAGACGAGGCCTAGAAGTTTTTCTTCATAATGCAATCTAGACAGAAAATTGGAGGGAGCTGCGTGTACCATGCATTTCTTCATTAAAAATACATGAAGCAGACCTGAGAGTATAAAGATCGGAGTTGCTCATTTGCAAGGGCAGCTTGCTTAGAGTTAATGCTGCTTGTAGCAAGGAAATCACCAAGATGATTGTGAAGAAGAGAGAGGGCATATATATTGCACAGGGCTTGAAGCTGTTCCTTAACTCCGTGTCCTTCCATCTCTTGCTGCACCTTTGCAATGAACCTGGGAATGTAGAGAACATGTTTGAATTTAAAGAGCAAAATCTGGTCATGTCAAATTCTCACCTCTTTATTTTGCTTTGGGAAATTACATTACACACCTCTACACTCTAGCCAATTACACAACCTTCAATCCTGTAATACACTACAAAATAATGCCTATGCTGTTTTCTGTTGCCTAAAAGAAGTGGGCTTTCATATATTGAAATTGGGAGATAAAGTTCAATTGTAAGACCATTCAAATTTTTAAATGTATCCACAATCAAATTCTAGAGGTTATGAAAGAGGCCGTTTTCAGGTGCTTTACAAACTGGTAGGGCTCGTGTGTGACCTCAAGAATTGGCTACAATGTCATTGGCACCTATAAAATATAGATATTTGAAAATGGCTTACTTAGACACAATGATCAATTCACAGTGAGCTACAGCTGCCTCCAATAAATCAGCAGAGAGATCAGTGAAACCTGAGAAAAGAATAAGGCAATATCAGCTACTACATAGTTTCAAAAATACCACCTAATCCATCAGATAACGTAAAACTTCCTCAAAATCAACGCTTTGCTGTGTAGCCCTTGAAACAAATATGACTAGCAAGAACATCTAGACAATAAACAAGTGAACAGTTCACGAGAAATTAACCATGGAAAAGATAAAGAATATCACCTTCTTCTGCGTTGGATGCCTTGCTTATGTTTTCAGCACAATTCACAGCTAACCTAAGTGCCCTAGCCTCAAAAGCTTCTAGAATAACAGAAGGGTTTAGCCAATCCTCAGCTGAACAGAATAAATGATCAACATTTCAGATAAAATAGATACATAAAGTTTATAAAGGTTAATAAAAGATTGGGTCTATATAGCATCACTACATCAGGTGTGATAAAAAATGGAAAAACCTCTTTGAACATTGCATCTGCACTGCAATAAGTATTCTGCTTTCCCAATGTATGCAGCTGTGCCTGTAGGTTTCTTCCCTGAACCCAACTGAGAAACAGTCTTCATCAGAAACCTTGCAACCTGCGAGACATAAGGCACCAGAACAAGTCCAATAGCCGTTTTCATAAGAGCAGGAGAAGCAATACACACAAGTCCACGGGATTGCTCATGAAACACAACAATAAAAGTAATGCAACAAAGCATTGTTGATAACCGAGATACAAATAAGAACATTAAATTAGAAGAAGGCCATGGGTGTTGGCAGTTAAGCTCAAACTACCATAATCGCTCAAGTTTTAACTAGATTGATTCAACTCATATAACCATAGCACAATTATACATATTTCGCGAGAAAGAGCCAATTTGATTCAAGATATCAGATTTGATAGCAACATTGTGAAATCAATCTATCCGATCTAAAGTGCCTCAGACTCAATTTGAGATCAACGATTTGAATGCAACATTGTGAAGCAAAATGCAATAAAAAACCCCTCACTAGGCAATGGTTGTCTAAGAGATTTTCTTCAACATATTTTTGTATCCTGGAAGCTCTTCTAGTAGCAAAATGCAATAAAAAACACCTCTCTCACTCTTCCCCTCTCCCTCTTGTCAACTTAGTGAAAACTAATTTTGATGTTATCCATTGGAATTTTCAATTTTCCAACGTAATTTGATACTAAATGATCTTATTTATAAATAAATAGCAAAGAAACTGATGAAATTCTATACTGTACTGTACTTTCGTGTTGTAATTTAATGGAGCCTTTGCATGTGTTGATAAACTTGCTTTAAAAATTGACGTCTTTCACATTCGGATATTGTTCACTCCAAGTATGCTACAAGGTGGGAGATGCAGACTACTATCCTTTTATTTAAGAATTCTCAAGAGGATGTTATGTAATGCAATTTATAGATCTCATTGTAACCTGCAAAATACAACCTAGAAACTGATAACGGTCAAGTAGGCTATTCATAATACATAAAGTAAATTTGACAATTCACTGGTCTCCAAAAAGCTTATGTTAAAAGTTTCAACATGTAAAGGTCAACTTTGTCTTACATTAAAGTTCCTAAATGCTGCAAGCCTAGAACAAATGATTTATAGTACTGAATGATATTGTGAATTGATCAAAAGACTAAACCTTTGCATATGCATCAATTACAGTGGAATGACACAAATCCTTAAGTATTATAGAATCTATCAGAGCAGACACTGAAACTCATTTGTTATCACAAACTAGTACTAAAGGAAGAAATGATTATCGGCTGACCTGCAAGAGCAGAACAATGTTGTCCCCTTCATATGTGCAGGCTGGAACATAAACTGCAAATAACTCTGGAAGGCCGCTACTGCACAGATAACCATGCCCACCACAAAGTTTCCTACATTCCTCGATGCCATCCTGCAGAAAGTGGAGTGAAATATTTGAGGTGCTTATCATATATACTGTACTGATGCAAATATGATAAAACCTTTCTGACTTTATACTGGAAACAAACACATGGCTGAGCTAGAAATAGCCCAGAGTCCCAAAACTAAGATTAGAAAAAAGGAACCAAGTGAAAGCCAATTTACACACTTAAATAGATGATTTACTTACAGCTGTGACAGACGTTGTGAGAGACTTCAAACCTGCTGTGCATGCATGGACTTCAGGTAATGTTGCAAAGTCGCCTGCTTGCAACCTCTGTGTCACATCTCTGTACAACCATTTCAGCCACTCACCAACAAACCTGAAAGCATAGGCTGAAGCAAGCAAGGGGAAAAGCCTGTTTTGCTGAGTCTTATAATCAAGCACCTAAAGGGTGAAAATCATGGAGTTAGGGTGCGGCACTATCCACAAAAAATGGAAGATCAAAATAAAATGAATGAACAGGGTAAATGAAGAGAAACAATGGTGGCTGCTATGATATGTGGAAAAAGTAACACTTTAAAACTAATATCCCTTAACAAGCATTTTCCTTTAAGAATTATAGTTCTTGAATTACAGTTCTTTTAACAACCTTATTTCCAATGCTCATGAATGCACCAGCAATAATAGCCAACAACTTATGAGACTCGGACAATGTTAAAATACAGCAGCAAGAGAAAAATCATTTTAAAGGACGTGGAAGTTGCTTAACTAAGAGGGAGCAATAGTGAACTTAGGGTTTAGGGTTTAGGGTTTAGGATTTAGGACACTATCAAATAACAATTTCAATTTGTGATTGTAGACAAAGGGTGGGTCTGGGATGTTACAAGTCATTAGCATGTTATTAGTACATTAATTAGAACGAGCTTTCCATTTAAGATCGGTAAGAAACAATCACCAAATTAAGCTTTGCCATTGTATAAAAGGTGCTTTTAAATATTTTACAAAATCATCACTACAGAATTTTCTGAAAAGGAGAATAAATATTAAGCAAATTATGCTATATTTGTGTACAAAATAAAATGCCATGAAACCATGGATACAAAAAATTTCAATATAGAAATGAAATGTCAAAGAAGCACCTGAATCTCAGGGCCACCATCCTGCGAGCCAAATTGCCTACGAATTGCACTATATCTGGCTGCAATACAAACTGCCTTAGACAGAGCTTTGGAAGCATCTGAGACAATGGCTTGTCGAACAAAAACCATCGTCCCATAGACAAGTTGCCTCGGAACATCAGATTGAATACATTTACCCTCCCTTGTGACTTGTGAAAGCCTGCAGAAGAAAACATGCTTTATACCACAAATGTAGCACTGTATCTGGAACTTTAACATCATTCACTATAAGAAAAAAGAGGAGGATATATACAGTATAGAATGCTGAATACATTATCTGTTCCATCAGATATGCAATGAAATAATTGTGTAATCACATAATTGCTACTTCTCACCTAACATACGTTCAATAGTATCAAATTAATAACATGTGGCATATGAAGAATAAGACAATAACGCCAATAAATGTAATATAATTAGATGAATCTCCTTGCTTAAACCAGTGATTTATTATCTCAATACATCATATCATTGTTCCACTAGTGGTTGGAAGCTGCTTGATAACATAAAGAAAGGACATGGAGGGACAATCAAGTCATAAGTACAAGTTCATGTGTTTATTAAATTATGCAGTTATTTCCTCAAAACTTGATGAAAATGTTGAGTCCAACATAGTGTTATGTAGGAGGATAAGAAAAAGAACTTAAAGAAACTAATTTTGCAGTGATCACTAAGACATGAAAGCATGTTCTTAACTAACACAAGTGCTGGGGACACGATTCATCATGTCATATTAGACTTGATTTGATAAAAATTTAGAACTGATTTAGGAAATATGAAGATCTATCATATTTAGAGCTGATTTTATTTTTGTTACAATATAATTACTTTATTTATTTTTAATTTATTTGATGCTTTATTTTTAGTATTTATTATTGTATTTTTAAAGGCAATACTTTAAAAGGATTTTCAATGACAGTTGTGTTAATATAATTGCTTTTACTAATTTTAGTATCCAAAAAAAAATAAAAACTGCTCTTGCGTTCGACGTATATATAAAGTTGAAGTTAGGGAGGCTTTAAAGAAAATGAAGTGTGACAAAACTATAGGACTGGATGACATCCCAATAGATATTTGGAAATGTATGAGAGATGAAGATTCTTGGCTTACTATGTTATTTAATATGATTTTAAAAACTAAAATGATGCCAAATGAATGGAGAAAGAGTACATTGATATTTATTTATAAGAACAACGGTGATGTACAAGATTGTGCTAACTATAGAAAAATTAAGTTAATGAATCAAACTTTAAAACTTTTGGAGAGGGTAACTGAACATAAATTACATTTTGCTATTAGGGTATCACAGAATCAGTTTTATTTTATGCCAAGTAGATCCACTACAAACGTTATTCATTTGTTAAGAGATTTAATGTTGATGTTTAGGAAGAGAAAACAAAATTTGTATTTGATTTTTATTGATCTAGAAAAAACTTACGATAAATTCCTAAAAGAAGTGCTTTGGAGAGTTCTAGAAAAGAAAAAGATTTGCATTGTTTACATTCAAATTATTCAGGATATGTATAAAGGTTCTACTGCATGAGCTCAACCTCAAGAAAATCTAACTAAGAATTTTCCTATTTTAATTGGACTATACCAAGGTTAAACTTTAAGTTCATATTTTTTTGCCTTCATGATCCAGCCCACCTCTTCCTCCTGGTCTAGCCTGTGCTACAAGGGAGAAGCGATCAGGGATAGGATCAGCAGGCGGAGTGGATATAGTGGAGGCACACAACATCCTTGTATATGCATTAGAAAAAGATTGTATGGATGTGCCACCCAAAATCTATGACTTGACAGGCCCGAGTTCTGGACAAACAATGTGGAGAAATATAATAGTAAGGAGCTTATCAATGAGGTCCTGCATGACCGGTACATTAGATGTAACTTGGAGGAGATCTCTGAAGTCTATTGTGAATGCCTGGAATCACCCTATATGATTCGCCATATTCGTGTCTAACTATCGAAGATGAAATAAATTGTCAATCATCTCATATGCTTGAAAAATATCTCTCGTATAAAGATCTCGAGCTTGTTTCCAAGTCTCATAGCAAAAAAAGAAGCATCGGAAAGATGTTCATCAAATTAGGATCAATAGCTTGCCAAGGTAAGACTAAAAGTTAAGCATCACTCTTTTCCTAAGCTGCTCTATTATTTTCTGGCATGTCTGAAGCCTTTTTTGTCAAGTGCGCTAATTGACCTTAACACATAAACTAAACCCACACCGATGTAGACCATAAAGCACAATTATTTCTATTTAATTTTTCTGTAATAAAAATCATAAGTCCAGAGAGATGTACAAGGCCAGAAGGGACTTAAGAGGTTGTCGAAGAAATGTCTGACAAATCAAATTGCGGCGGCGTTTATAAAAAAGAGTAGACTAGGGATCTAAAGAGGTGGTGGAATAAATCAGTCAACTAATTTGACTGATAGAAATAATAGCAAAAAAAAAAAAACTGCGGAAGCCACTGATCAAATGAGCAAAATTCAGAGATCACACAGGATGAAGAGAGCACTACCAATGCGGGAGGAGCACTACTACGAGCGAGTGCGAAGCACTACTACGAGCAAGCAGAGGCCACAAAGGAAAAAGTTTAGCACTATGCGGGCGAGTGGAGGCCACGCGAGAGAGTCGGCGCTGGCACTGCAGCCGGCTAGTGGAAGCTAGTGCGCGAGTGGAAGTTGGTGCACGAGTGGAGCTGGCTACCGCCACAGGTGCCGGCAACTGCGATTTAAATGCAGAAAGAGAGAGCAGAGAAAAAACACGAAAAGAAAACCTAGCTGTCACATGCAACTCTGATACCATGTGAAGAAAACTCACTGTTTTTCTTTCTCACTAATGGTGTAAATACGTAGGATGTATATTTTACATTTAGGACCCTCATATTATTATCTAGTTACATTTAGGTCCTTAACAAAGTTGAAAAACGTGATTCAGTACAATTGTTTGTGCTTGTATAGCAGTTACGAGTTCACGTATATATAGTGTACGAGTGATGCGGGATAGATGAATGATGATGCAGTTTAGAGATCAGCAATCTTACAAAGTAGATTATTCACAAACTAATGCTAAATATCAGAGAATAATATTGTAATGACTGATAAATTAATTAATCCCGCAAAACCGATTCCTTTCAAAATTTTAAATAAATTAGATCGAAGATAATTGAAAAATTAGCAATTCAGATTAGTGCGCAATCCGGTTTTCAACAAATCAGAAACGAGGAACAGGATTAAAGATCTCACAATATTTAACAAACAGTAATTTATATTCACTCAACAATGAAAGGTCGCACAGGTGGAACAAATTCGAGCAAATCACAAGCGAGCAGAAAAATCCAGATTACTCGACTTAACCAAGTCAAAGGCTTTGTTGAAATTCGTACCAGAGTAAGAGAATCCAGGGATCTCGTTGTAATTTTCTCAGAACTAGGGCTCGGCAGTCACGGGTGCAGACGCGGGTGCGGGTGTGCGCGGGTGTGCACTGTCGGCAGACGC
Organism: Apostasia shenzhenica; assembly: GCA_002786265.1. NCBI lineage: Eukaryota > Viridiplantae > Streptophyta > Magnoliopsida > Asparagales > Orchidaceae > Apostasia > Apostasia shenzhenica. The sequence continues at coordinate 551,274 of KZ452027.1, forward strand.
GCGCGGGAGTGCGCGGTTCGGGCGCAGACGCGCACAGGGTCGGCGGAGCGCATGGTCGGATCGGCGGCGAGCGCAGGCGGTGCGCAGACGCGTGGGGCGAGCGCAGGCGACGTGTGCGGCTGGATGCAGACGCGCGCAAGAGCACCGACGGAGCGGGGCAAGCGCGGACGGAGCTGGGGCGAGCGCAGAAGGAGCTGGGGCGCGCGCGGGCGGAGCTGGGACGCGCGCGAGCAAGGCACGTAGGTGGAGAACAGGCGCATCTGACGGAACGGCACGAGGGCGTCGAGCGGAACCGTCGTGCGCACGTCAGCGTAATTTGCACGATTGCGTTGTTTGTCGTCGGGGCACGCATAGCCAACTGGATGCAAGCACGCAGGCTAGCAAGCGGAGTGAACGAGGATGTGATGAAGTGAATGTTGAAGGGTGCAAGATGAATGGAATCGAATCCGGAGTGAAGAGCTGGAGCGAGTGGAGTTTAGGGATTCTCACCCAAGGCCCAAGTCCTTCCCTATCCAGGATATCGATTCATTCCAGAATCAAATAATCCCAAGAAAAACACAAGTCAAATTCATTCAGCATTCCAAAAAAATAAGAATAACAGGAGGCGTTTATATAAGCCTCCATACAAACCGACTTAATAAAGAAAAATACGTAATGTAATAAATTCCTCACACAAATGAGGAAGTACCAGATAACATGCCTAAAGTAATAATCACAGAAATAGAAACAACTAATACAAAATAAATGCGAGAAATAAAATCATCCCAAAATGGAATATCCAATCAATCAGAATGAATGAGAGATTTCCAATCTACCAAGTCAGCGATCCGCAGCATCCATGCTTCCAAATCTGTCCTGACAGTTAATCAATCCAGATCGAAGTAGCGTGGCTAGATCTCGGCCGTCGACGATAAACTCTGCTAGGAATGAATCGACGGTCGATCGTGGTGTCCCCACCAACGAGCTATGAAATTTGACTCATTAACTGAACTAAAACTTAAAACATGATTTTAAACACCATAATGAATATTAAATGTGATTTATTGTTGCGTTTACATCCTTGCCTTAGCTTGAGCTTCGGGGTGACAATCTCCAACCTGCCACTGAGGGCTATTTGTGAATAACTTACTGCTGAGGGCTATAATTGACAATAAAAAGAAAGTTGATGTGCAAAGAAACCAGGGCCCTATAGTATAAAATTGATTAATAACTAAAATGGAACTTGACTCGTGATTTTAAGTTCGCATTAATACGCATTATATTATAATCATTACAACTGTACTAGTTATTGTTTATTACTTTTATTTGTGATAAACTGAGATTGTATACCTACTTGCAATTGTTTTTATTAATCTTTTTGTACTTTTTGGAAACCTGTTGTGTATTAACTTTTGATAACTCTCAAGTGATAAGCTGGACTTCCATTGCTAATGTAGTCAAATCATGTGGCTTGACATGTATGTGATAATTATTGTTCTTGATATAACTTGATCAATTGTTTATCTTAAGTTTCGTTTATCAATTTACTTCAAGATTTAAATTGTATACTATTGTGATTTTTTATCATGCCACTCGGTGCTAAGACCTTATGGCTATTTGATCTCCTGTGTTGGGCTCAGGTGTCAAATTAGGGTTGTGACATTATGGTGCAGAATAAGGATGACAACTATACTGTGCAAAACAGGGAATCAAAGATGTTGCCAAACTTCAACTAGGTGAGGAACGCAAAAGCAACGACAATGTAAGCTAAGCGTAATGGTGCGGTGGGGAGGTAGTGCAGAGCTTGGAGGCTACACAACACAATGGAGTCGATCAGTGATGGTGAAGGGAAAGGTGCGGAGAATAATTCAACAAGAGGGATTTCGTGAACCTTATTATCAATGCAAAAGAAAGAGAAGATACTTCTCGCTAGATAACTTCATGCTCATCCTCCAGTGAACTCCAGATTCATCGTAAGCTGCTGCCAAGCGCCACCTCAAGGTGCTTGTTCGATAAATTCCGAACTTGGTCGATCGAGAACCAAATCGATTCAGTTGGTAACTAGTTTTCGCTACCTTGAACCAATTCAGGTCCAAACTAGTTCATGGTTTCAATTACCTTCTGCATTAGGATTTTCAAATTTTTAAACTATTCATGTTGAAACAGAAATGGTTATGGTTTGAAACTGATTCAGATTAGATTAGGTTGACCTAGAGCAAACTGGTTTAGGATGAACTCTGCTCCTCATTTAATGAGAACTGGTTAGAATCAGTTTAGTATGATGGGTTTCGATTTAAGAAATTGGATTGGGAGGGTTAGATTCCGGACCAATCTGACTGGAACCAATCCATTAAGCAATCCTAGTGAAGTGGTGCTAAGCGTGGTCACAAATGATGTGGAGAAAGGTTTTTTTAATTCTACTCTCATACCATGGTGGAGGAGGAGAAAATTGATTCATTTCATAAAGCGGTTCTCACTAAATATAAATAATTAAAGTAAGACACAATAAGAATAGAACAAAATAATTAAATTAATCTACCATATGAGAAGACAAACGCATTCAAATTGGCTCACAAAATTGGAGCTTCAATCATTCCCAGTTTCACACAGAATGACAGGTGGTTAGAATCCCATCATTCATTCATTAATTCTTGGAAAACTCATTTCAGAGGATTGAAATTTAACTCCAATTTAAAACGTGTAATTATTTCTTATAGTGAATACTATTTAAATGAATTTTAAATTACAGTACTCACATTTATCAAAACAAACTATTAACTATTGAGAAATTACAATATTTCTCAAATCATTATCAACATCATCAATAATCTTATCCCAACCATTCAAGGTAGGCGAAGCTTCAATGATTTCCAGTTTCACAAGGAATGATAGTTGTTAGCAGCCTTTCGACTTTATTTTCATTCACTAATTCACGGAAAACTCATTTCAAATCTTCCAAGGAAAAAATACTTTTAAAAAAAACTCATTTCAGAGGATTGTAAGTTAGCTCCAATCTTAAATGTTCAATTATCTCTTATAGCAAAAACAATTTAAATGAATTATAGTACTCATATTAATCAAAACAAAGATAAATGTTAACTCTAGAGAAATGCAATACTTACCCAATCATTATCAGCATCATTGATAATCTTATTCCAACTATTCAAAATTGACTTTATCAATCCTCAACTCAAGTCTTTCTTGATGGATGTAGATTGTGTTTAATCTAGTTCAGAGAGTGTTATTTATTTTACCATTATCCTTGTCGAGATGGACCATAGTAGTGTAAATGAAGATTCAACAATTAAAACAAGGGAAAACATCCATTTTTTATTGCTACTATAATGCTTTCTTTAATCGATGCCCATTATTTCTAGTGCATCACAAATTTATGAAATCTAATTATGTGTAGAACACAAAATGACCCAAGAAATAAAGAAGAAATTATGCCATAAAAAACAACTTAAATGAAATGAAAAAAATAAGGAAAAAAAGGGCAAGAATATACATACCTCATTAACATTTGATCTCTTGGTATACGCACATGATCAAATCTTAAAACACCATTGTCCATGGTGTTATATGCACCATTTCCAAATTTTGTTCCAATGTCACCAATTGTAATTCCAGGGAGAGGTGAATGATCATCCAGACTTCGTAATTGCACAATGAATCCTAACAGACATGAAGATTGTCTTATCAAAGTACTACATGATAATTCTTTTTTAGACAAATACATGACAATAGTTCTAATAAGCTGTCAGAGCATACCATGCACACCATAATCCTTCCCATCTGTGATCAGACGGGCATAAACCACTGCATGAGTAGATACTTTCCCCAACCCACCAGGCCACCACTAACCGAAGTGAACACATTAAATAGCAGATAAATTTTAAAAGTATCAAATTATCCTACTATGTACTCTGGAATTCTAAAAAAGCATTGAAATGTACTCTGGAAATCATACAAAGATTCATAAGAAAGCATTGAAATGTGGCGACAACATATCAAAATCATTTATGTAGAAAGTGGCAGGCAAGGGAGATATAGGCAAGATAGACAAAAGGTGAAATGACATCATCATAAGCAATAAAATACATCCATTAATTAGTTCTTATTACTCACTTTGCTTGATGTCAGTGTGGGGCTATGTATGACAAATTCATCAGATTTGGGATCATAGGTTGAAGTAGTCTCAAGGCCTTGAACATTGGAACCATGACCAAGCTCAGTTTGCGCATAGCATCCTATTATCTGCATTTTATATGCCATGGATAACCACTTCTTCTGCTGCTCATCAGTTCCCTGGCCTTTTATAGCCGGAATAAACATGCCCTGCAGAAAATCATTAAGTATTTATTGAGGAATGTAGCCATGAATGATCAACAAGCTTACATGCATCTCAAAGAGTTGAGACTTCTCTAATCACATCAAAAGATCCATAGTCCTATTTCTAACTATATCTGGTAACACGTGTCACACAACACCAGCTTTCATTCATTATCTAGGGAAATATTCTGCTTGGTCCAAACACAAAAGTTTTGGAAAAACCTAACAGATAAATAGAAATCAGCATAATTTTCGGTGCTCACAAAACGAAATAGGATTAACAACATCATAAAGATCAGCATGATATCAGAAGCTAACAAAATTGATAACAGGATTACCTACCCAATGTAAGTCCACATATGCAGGTTCATCAACAAAAAACCTAAACATTGATGCCTCTTCCTCTGTAGCCAAAAAAAGGAGGAAAAAACACATCCATTAAGAAACCCAAACAAAGAAGATAAACTAGGAGTTCAAAAACTTACAACTTTAATTTTTTTTTTTAAAAAAGCAAGCAACTAAAACTTGGTATTCATACAACATAAAAGCAAGGACATCAATTAGTCTCATCAATATTAGCATATCAGACGCTGATGATTTCATCATCATGACCAAAAACTAGCTGAAAAGAGGTGTGAACCTCGGAAAGAGAGTCATGACAATTTTTCTCCTTCTAACACTAACAATTCCACGTTAAATGATTATCAAAAAAATCTATGTTAAATGGAATCTGATAGAAGAAGCCAATCAAACCACTTGAAAATAAAAAATATAGAATTTTGCCTACATCAAAACCCTTGAACTGGTATTAAAACCAGAAAAAGTTTTTCCTACAACAAAGAAAACATTGAACAGCAAAGAAAGAACATAGCGAGTCAAAAAGAACTTTTGATAAGAATTTTTGAGGCCGGTTTTTCAAATACAATGAATTACATGCACCATAAGAACAGTAAAATGAAGCAAAGGTAATAAGAGATACTACAACCAGACAATATATAAACATATTTTGATCTTACAACTAGACAATATAACAACTGACTTTTTGGTAACACCCTTCAAAGACGTACAGAAATTTCAACACCAAATCTATGGTCCTTCGAGAAGGACTAGCAACAGAAGAACTCCATAATTTAAGAAGAAAAGCAACAAAACAAAGAAAACCCAAGTACTGGGATAAAAACCAATGGCCAAAACAGCAAAAGATGGATACATACAAATCTAATCTAAAAAATGATTACGTTTATATGATAATAATTTGCAGATTTAAATTACTGAAATTATAATAAAAAATCATTTGATTCTATTTCATTTTAGGTTTCTATGGTTATTGGCAGAAACAAAATAATTGTGTTCTAAATTTATGTTTTGCTAAATCATCTTTGTGCTTGAATGGAGATTTATTTGCTTATCTTGAATTGTTTGTTTGCTCGGCTATGTAAACTTTAAATCCGGTTACCAGTGGACATTTATGGGAGGATCCTAAAATTTTTGCTCCCTAATTCTGTAATTTTGAGATGTTTAGACAGCACTAATCTAGTAGTAAATTCTAGTTTAACTTCGATCTACTTTATATTACAAATTTGAAATGATTTATAGCCAGGATTTCAGTATTGATGAAGAGAAAGATATCTTAAAGATGATACAGATCTAAAAAAAATTATATTAGAATTTAATTATTTAATTTTTAATGGAGAATAATAATTTATTTAAATATTAAATATTTAGTATTTATCTTTATTAGAATTCAAATATTCAAAAATATAGAAAATTTAGTTATTATCATTAAAAATATTAGTAATTACCCTTTTATTTTATTCATTTTTATTTTATAATTAGTTGGGGCTAGAATTCTATAAATAGGCCTTACATCATTGTAATTAGGGACTTTTATATGATTTGAATAAAATTTTCTCTAATTTTCTCTCATTTCTTCTAATTTTCTTCTTTTTCTTCTAATTAATCTTTCATCTCTCATATATGTTCTACATCATTTAGTATCAGAGCTTCAGTATTCTATACAACGATGATTGGTGCACGCCTCGGAGATCTGCACATGAACCGCCTTGCTTACACACCCACACGTGCCTGTACATGTCGTAGGATCGCAGGCACCGCGTTCACATGCAAGTGCCCACCTGCGAAAGAGCGCATGAAGCGAGCTCTTGCTCGTGGCTTGTGCCTCCTCGGCCTACACTTACGCACCAATGCAGGCCTACTTTGCCCACCGAGCATGCGAGGAGCACCCACCCCTCCAGCCCGTGTGCCCTTGCCTTCCTCGATTGCTTCAGCGCACAAGCTCCACATGCGCTTGTCAGTCCTTTGCCTGCCCCAACTCGCTGTCACCAGTGCAGATTCACATCATGCTAGATGTGTTCTCACTCGCCATCAACCTTGCGAATTTCTTTGTGTTGCCTTTGAGCGCCAAGCTGCTTCAATCATCTACCAGTATCCATGTTGTTTTCGTGCTGACTTCATCCTCTTGCAAAGCTTTTAATCGACTTCTTTCTTGTATGCTACTATAGTCCTAGCGCACCACTTTTGAGTTTGCAGCACTACTAGCCTTTTCTTTAGCGAAATACCTTGACAACTAATAGATTTTGTAGAAAAGAGGAATCAAGCTACCATGACATTCAAAAAAATAGCACAAGTCAAAATTTTATGTATTTACCCAGATATTCCTTATAAGTTATATCAAAAATCAAATTCATTAATTTTATTGAAAATCTTTTGAGAAATATCATTATAGTTTTTCATTACGTTATAAATTTCAAGATTCTTTATATCAACCTGTCACATTAAAGCCACAATCACAACGTACACTAATAAGAAAAAAACATTAGCTTTGCCCACGGTTAAACGAGATGAAGCTCTAGAAGCAACCTATCATTCGTCTTCTTATGACCTTGTTATTCCAATAAATGAAAGTTCTGAAAAGTATATGGTTCATAAGAATGAGAAGAAAGTAACTATTGAGACGGTCCAGCTGCCTTTACACCTAGTGCTAAATGTGTGCGTGACTTCAAAATGTTCATAGAAAATTGTTTGAGATAACTTAATCATGTGATCCAACAAGTAAGATAAATACATGAAACATTATTGAAAAATATAATTACCATGAAGTCCTACTGTCGAGAAAATTCCTATGAAAGAATATACAGATTCATTTGAGGTAATTACCACATAGTGCACTCCACTGGATAAAACACAAAATATGTTAAGAGACACATGAAAATAGTGATTCTTCAAATTCAATATATTTTTTGAATAATGAAGATAAAAAAAAATTGGATAGCATTGGCAAGGAGGTAAAACAAAAGACAACTACTCAAAAAGATGAATTATTAATAATGAAAATATGAGCTCCAATGAGGTTTTATATCAACACACACTCTTTCTCAGGAAAATCAATTCTCTTCAAGTATAAATAAACATCAAGAAGTTGTCATATCTCCTTTAAACAATTCCAAAGATACGCTTTAAGTTATAGAACAAGACAAACCGAGAAGAGGTAAAATTTAGAGGGTTAATAGATTTGGTTTCTACTCCCAATGTATTTTGGCATGTGATGTCACCTACATCATTTGAGTTCATTGTTTTACCTAGTTTTGCTCTAATAGGATTATTGACATTAAGAACGAACAATAATTTTTCTTGGAGCATAAAACAAGGATACCTCATATTAGATCAGATTTTCTTACTTCATGTTTGCATTCAGACTCGATGGAGTTGAGTTCTCTTCAAGCGAAGGAGAATGATGAAGATAAAGATAATCTCAAAGATAATGAAGATCTAAGAAATCTTATATTAGAATTTAATTATTTAATTATTAGAGGATGATAATAATTTTTTTAAATATTAAATATTTAGTATTTATCATTATTAGAATTAAAGTATTCAAGAATTAAGGAAAGTTAGTTATTATCATTAAGAAAATTAATAATTATTCTTTTTATTTTATTCATTTTTATTTTCTCTAATTAGTTGAGACTAAAATTCTATAAATAGGCCTCACATCATTGCAATTAAGGACTTTTAGATTATTGAAATAAAATAATCTTTAGTTTTCTCCCATTTCTTTCAATTTTTTTCTCTTTCTTCTAATTATTCTTTCATTTCTTTGTATATCTTCTACATCAAGGATCTTGATTATTAGATAATAGACTTTGGTTTGTTCTTGTTAACTCCTGCAAAAAATTTGTCAAATCCGATTTGTCAATCACAAAATGCATTCATCCTGCATAACCCTCTCCATTGCCCACTCTACCACCTCCCGCCCCACCACCACTTTAGCCTAAGAAACATGTCGATGGCTTCAGCCTAACCGCAACCCCAAATTAGGGCATTTTATTTTATGTTATCAATCAGCACCACATATAAATTTATTAGGATATATATATTTTTTATGTAAATTGCATTTTACTTGCATACGCACTAGATCTAGTCTAGATTATGCCTTATTGAGTTTCCATCCATCCCCAAATATTGATCCTAATTTGAGAGATCAATTGGCCAATACGAGGGCTAAGTTTGCAACTTGACTGCTGAGATTCATAACTTGATGAAAGATTACCCAATAAGGCACATAGACTGTATGGGAGCTAACGCGTGTCGAGTGTCGGAAGATCAAGAAAGATGGTGATCTGATGGCAAAAGAGTCAGTGACAAAACTCCAATGAACAATAGCCATAACAGTCCTAAAATACAACCCTAGATATTGAGGCTAATGAAACTCCATTGTTCTACTGCATAACCCAACATGATCAAAATCCTCAGGATTTCAATGAGGGTATCCTATACAATATAAAGATAGACACTCCTAATTTTGATGAAAAATCATATCCTAAATTGTATTTAGGCTAGCAAGAAGTAATAGACCATTACTTTAAGTAGTATACCATGGATGATTAGCGAAAGATTATATTCGCTATAATGAAGCTTACCCCAAATGACACATTCTATATCAATAATGTAGAACATGATCGTTGCCACCACAGAGTAGCTTATGATATCAATAATGAAGCTTACCCCAAGTAGCTTTGTCTTCCTCTTCACCTTCCAGTGATTTACCTTCTTGAAGATGCCTTCTTCAACAACACATTTGTTCAAGGATCACCTTCTCATTGCCTTCCCCGACTTCTTGTCGAGCATCCTCCTCAACTCTCATGATCAGTGGCGGAGCCACATGGGGATAGGGGGTGTAGTTGCACCCCCTAATTTTTTTTTTTAACTTACAATCCCTAAGTTTTTTTTTTTTTTTACTTTCGGTCTTAAGTTTCATATAATAAATATCATATCAAAAATTGAGATAATAAGCTCAAAAAATAGATATTAGATTAACAAATTATTTAGATAACTTATAATTTCAATTTTTCATATATTTTTCATAAATTATTCAACATACAAATTATATAAATGGACTTCATGTTGGTAAGAACTCATTCAACATAAAAATTTTATTTAAGTATCTTATATTTAAATTAAAAATTTGGTATATAACTCTAATAAATAATCAATTAACTGATCATAATTTAGAGTTTTAATTCACTAAATTATTTAATAAATTAACACTTAATTCATTGAATAATCTAGTGTATTAAAATTTTAATTTAGTAGCTATTTTATTGGTTAGTTATTTGAGATATGTAGCAGAACTTTTAAATCAAAATCTTTCATTTTAAAAGAAATATAATTTAAATTCTAATCTTAACTCCTTAGAAAAAAATACTTTAAAAAATGAGATAAAAATTGATTGTGAAAAAAATTATTAATAACGAAAAAAAAATATATCAAGTAATTACCACAATTCACATATAATTAAAGTTTATACAAGATTATTTATATTAGTTTTATGGTAGTAAGAATTTTAAATTTTTTATTATTTTATAATTTAAATAATTTTAAATTTTTTTAATGTTGTTATAAATAGTTTATTTGACCCTCTGATTTGAGTTCTTGGCTCCGCCACTGCTCATGATGAGGGATAATCCCAAAAATAATTGTCTAAGAAACACAAGAAAATGAAGAATAACTCCAAGCCAATTACAGTTCGTAGGTTATGTGCTATATGTACTTCACAAATGAAAAAAAGTAATCCCATAGGCGCACTAAGTACAAATATTCTTGATATTGTCAACTATGACTGTATCAGTGGCCATACAAAAAATGCAGATTAGAAAAGACAAAGCAAAAGAAGCAAAAATAAAGGTAAACAAAGCTATCTATGGAAAAAATAAAACATTAATCAAATTTTGGGCAGACCAGATAGAGATTGGCGGAAGATTTAGCAAAAGAGCAACACAATTACCAGTGAGGCTCAGCTCATTAATGCGTTTCCACGCATGAGCAGCTTTCCTCAGAGTGTTTGTAAACAAATCTTTACGACCAAGCGAAGTTCTGTTATCCTTCCGAAATTCCTGAATAAATGAAGTCAAGTTTCACACATCAATTTTCCAAATCAAATCTGATTATATATCACGTGCAAAGGTACAATTTCGTATTAACGCACAAATTTATGCAGATCAATTGTAGATTCCAGTATGAAGCCTATGGACTTGCAAGAAATCAAGATCATAATCTTCAATCTACATCCAAGCTATCTTGGTAGAAATACAAAACGCAGATCCATTACTTCTATACTTTCCACTTCGCCCAACGGAAATTCTAAAGCAAAAATCCCACATTCTAAAACCCGGCAGAGTTATCAATTTGCAACTTGATCTTTGAATTGATAAAAGACAAACTTATGATCCCCTCAAGTAAACAGCAAGATAAGCAATCAAATCCATTAAAAGTTCAAAATCAACAAGTACAATAAAACTCTAAATCACACAAAACAATCCTCAATAAACCCAATATTGACTTGAGAACAGCTGTAGAGCAACGAAGAACTTAAGGCTGTTAAACAAACAACGAGATACGGAAATCAACAAAAATCAATTAAAAGACCGGAAGCATTAAAAAAACCTAAAAGCCCTTAAATTAGCCAACTTCAACTACAAGCTAAATAAACCCTTACAGGATCGCTCGCGACGAGGCGTCCCACACGATCAGCGATCTCGAAGGCGCGGCGGGATCCTGCCCAGACGACCTTCATGGCATCCACATCGAAGTTTGCTGTCCTCCTCTCGTGCGCTAGGTGATCCACCTCTTCCATCTCCACCAAAAATCTTCTCACAGCTAACGAAAAATCTCAAAATCGATGCAGAAAAATTCAGTCTTTGCTCTTCTTGAAAGATCAATCTCGGCTCTTCGAGCATTCCTCAATCCTTGTGTAACGCCAAGGGTTTGCAGTCATTCGTACAATGACACCCCTATTAGTTCTTTGAAATAACGCAGTAACCTCCTAGTAATTGCCCGTAATTTTATTACCATAACAAGGCTAGTTTCGGTAAATAAAAATTAAAATCAGACTTGACTTTATCTTTGACTATTTACAAATTCATTGAATTTAAGGTAAATTACTCACTGGTCCCTGATATGAAATCATATTTTTAAACTGGTCTACTGATTTTAAACCACAGTTTTTAATTTTACAAAGGTCCTGAATTTCACCTATCCATTAATTTTAGTTTATTTTTTGTTGGAATCTATTTAATATGAAGAAAAGTAACATTAAACTTTCATAAATTCAAAATTCTTAATTTGGGATAACTGAATCACAGGCATATCTGTAGACAAGATTTTAAAATTTGATTTCTATCACAAGATAAATATTTCTATGGTGTCCTGAAGAGGGCAAAAATAATCATTGGGTAATATTCTAAAAGAAAAAATTATTAAAATAAAGTGCGGCTTCTAACAGACTTCTAGGTCGATAAAAAATTGTGAGAGAGGAAAAATTATTGCAGTCGGACAGCCTAACAAGTCGATTTTTCGATAGCCATTCGGCGTGCGACGCGTTGCATGCGAGTCCCACCATCACTGGACATCATAAATTTCTATTGCTCACATATGTATTTCATACGTAGCAATTTTGCTTAAGTATGTATCTCATATATAGCAATTTTGCTCACTTATGTATTTCATATGTAACAATTTTGCTTAAATATGTATCTCATACGTAGGAATTTTGCTCACATACGTAAAAATTTTGCTCACGTATGTATCTCATACGTAGCAATTTTGCTCACTTATGTATCTCATACGTGGCAATTTTGCTCACATATGTATCTCATACGTAACACATTTGCTCATATATGCATCATAATATATCTCATATATATCATATATGTATCATAAAATATATCATATATAGTGAAATTTTGCTCAGGTATGTATCTTATACGTAGCAATTTTGCTCAGTTATGTATCTCATACAACTGCGTTAAAAAAACTCGCAATTAGTGTACTGCAGTGCTGGTGGGACTCGCATGCAACGCATCGCACGCCGAATGACTACCGAAAAATCGACGTGTTTGGCTGTCTGACTGCAATAATTTTTCGTGAAAGAGACACGGGAATGAATCTTCCCACATCAGAAGACGGGAGATTCTGAGCTGTATAAGTAGATAACATAATCTCAAATGGTAAAACTGTAAGGTTAATGATGAGAAACTCCGTAATTAAACGTATCTGATGTAGAGTAGTACTGAAATGGGTGACCTCCTGCGAAGTACTCAAATCACGTCGTTCCTCAAAGCCAAAGCAGACAATACTTCTATATTAGGATCACAAGATATTACATTTTCGGATTCGGTAGTTTCAAAAGTTTCAATAATTTCAGTATCGACAGTTCCAAGTTTTCTCTATAAATTATTTAAGTTTTACAAATTTAAAATTATGTTTATTAATGATAATTATTGAATTTTTTTTTGGAAAGAACTGGTCGAGTTTTAGCATTTTTGATTTAGTTTCGGCAATTTCGGTCGAAACTGTCGAAATTATCAAATTTCAGCCGAAACTGAAACTCGATAGTTTTTTTGGATCAGTTTCTACCGAAATTAATCCGAAACGAAACTCAACAGCTTAGGCAGAGTTTTGAAATGTTATTTATAAATTTTCAATTTGCATGTTTTTAATCAAATTATATATCTTGAATCTGCAAGTTCGTATTCGAAGAAGTGAGTTTTCTCATTAATGCTCCAGACGAAGAACTATTAGGCGCATGCGACCGCATGGCTGCAGAGGGGCTGAGAACGATGCGGAGGCGAATTCACGTTATAGTCGGATATATAATAATATTTTTAATTAATTAATTATAAATTTTATATTAAGTTCTTTTATATATAAAAAAATCCTATTAACATTTTAACTTTTTGTTATATCATTTCATTAAATAAAACAATTTTGTGACACTTATTAATAAATTTACTTTTGCTAAATTTATAACAAGAGTTTTTCGGTCTTTTATTATAATATATTAATTAACAAGAAATCTATCACTTTTATAAACTTTCTAATCTTACAAGAGATAGGAGACTTTTATTATAAATAGTTTAATTGATCCCCTCGATTGAGCACAATCAAAACTCGGTTCTTTTCAATTCGATTCAAATTTGAGCTGGCTCGGGACTTATCGAGCCAATTCTTTTTACTTCTAACCCTTTCATTACAGGATAGATTAGAGACGACAGTGAGAGCAGCCAAAAGTAATAAATTAGACATTCGACTTCTATTTGAAGCAGCATTACTGCTAGGAGTTTCGAAACTGCAAGATGCACGTCAAATCGGTCCATTCAGCAAAAGCTATAGTCACTACGGAATTGAGCATCACAGTTAACGCTTTGAACCACATAGGAGTTGTTAGAAATAATCACATCGCTGTGACCATGTATCTCCACCAAAGACACTTGAGTTCCCCACCTCTCGAATGATTTAAAGTAAAATTTAATAAATTAACACAAGGCGGTGGCATGATAGAAGCTGTGTTCATTGCAGAGACTATCTATCAGACTTCATTACAAGTGGCAACAAGAGGATTCTCACAAATGCAATTCCAACTACTGAAAAATGGGATGCACTTAAATAACTCAAACCAGCTACACTAGTAGCACCGAGAACAACATGTATATGGCTGGAGGATAACTCGATAGAATTACTTAATTTTATCCAAACTAAAATATGTCTCGTTCCACGTTCGGTCAACATGGGTGTTGCAAGTGTGCAACCCCACTAGCCCACCAACATGATGAGAAAAACATTATTTTCTCACTATTTCATGCCATTTTTCATCATTTTGAAAAAAAATTATAAATATTTTGTTTAATTCATATGCATATCAGAATGCTAATATAAAATTAGAAATTGTTGATAAACAATATAACTTTGTATGATTTGTCTGGATAAATTTTTTACTTTTTAATAATAAATTTTTGATTTTGTATGAATACTTTTTGACTTTTGTATATACATATAAATTAAATGAATTCATAAAAATATTTACAAAATAATGAAAAAATAATACAAACAACAAAAAAATAGCACAAAATAGCACATTCCTAAATAACTGAATTCGGCTTGTTTGGCTCGAGTACTAAAATCAGGACTAAAACGATATTACTTTAAATAATAATAATAATAATAATTTTAATTATTCTATATAAATTTTAATATAAAAAATATTATTTTATTTCACATACTTAATAATTTTTTATAAAAATATAAATTTTATTTCACATCCAACACTAAAATACTCGATTCTAATATTCTAAATATAAAATGTGAAATACAATAAATATTTTTATTGAAAATCATTAAATATGTAAAATAAATAATATTTTTATATTAAATTTATATAAAATAATTTAAAAAATTTATTTATTAAAATTAGTATTATTTTTTAAGCTACAACAATTTTAAACTTAACTTTGATCTTTACATCAAACAAAGCCCAAGTACAATATAATCATTTGCCTAAAATCACTTTTAAGTCTAATTTAATTCAAGTTTTTTTTAACAAGAAAAAATATTTTATTTTTTAAATCTAATACGAAAAAAAATACTTTAGTATTAAAAAATATGTAAAATATAAAATAAAATTAATTATAATATTTATATTTTTATTGAAAGTGAAATAAAATTATTTTTTATAGTTAACGGTTGTATTTAGTTAAAAAAAAATAGCCTGAATCAAATGAAATATAAGACAGCAGAGTTCTGACACTCTGAAACACGTCCCCAGTACCAACATTTCATTCACTAATAAATTAATCAATCATAATTTAAAATTTTAATATATTATCTTATCCAATATAACAAATATAAATTTCCTAGATACTTTAATATATTAAAATTTTAAATCGCAATAATCAATTTTTCTTTTATTAGCGCAATAATAAACAGTTAGAATTGCATAACATATTTCTAATTTTCTAATATAAAGACACAACCCTTGGGCTTTGACAATATAATGGCTTTAGGTAAACTTGGGAAAAATGAATAATAGCCAATTGTCTTGAGATTAAAATTTATAATAAATCAATAAACCAAACTTCATTTGAAAGAAAAAAAAAATTATAAGCAACATACTATTTTAAACTGTTTAAATCTTTGGATAGCTTAAACTTTAAAAAATAATGCTACATAACCCTAATAAATAACTAAAAAATATAAAAAAATTTACATTGTCACCTCAAAGGCCCATTATTTTCAAGTGACATCCCAAAATTCATTATTTTCATATAACACCTTTATCTAACTTCAAAAGCAAAATATTATATATAAAATTTCCCCAAAATAAAATATGCTGTCTAAAAATAATAAATTTTGAAAATACCAACTGCTAATAATGAATTTTTTGAGATAACAAATATAAATTTCCCAAAAGTCAAATACATTCAGTCATTATTGTCTTTGTCCATTAAACTGCTTCATCAGCCATAGTACTCATCCAAAAGTTAGAACAAATGACTAAAAATTCTAGAATTTTTTTCATCTGCTTATCAGAGCTACAAAAATTTTTTTTTTATTGATGGCATTTTTAGAGCTACAACTCAAAATAAAATAAAATCAACATACACTTGAACATAAGATCACTTTCTATAATCCCAAACCATAAAGCATTGCACCAACTTATATATAAAAAATAGATTAAAAAAACTTAAACATTAAAAATAGAAAAAAAAACTTTAAAACATTACTATTAAAAAAAAAGTGTTCCAATTGAGTGAAGTAATCCAATATATAGTAGTTTAGGGGATTCCAAACAAAAATGTGGCAATTGTTTGAACTAGATGGGAGTTTATAGTCGAATCGCAGAACTTCAGATAACTTAATGCATTATCAACACTAATAGAAATACAGAGGAAGACAATCACAAAATTAAGACACTACAATTAAAATGAAGAGCAACAAAAGTTCTATATAAATAAATCATACTTATCAAAAAGAAGAATCATGAAGTAAAAAGAAAGAAAAGACTGAAAATTGATCGAGTTATGGTTATTCCATAAGACCTTGAATCAAACTTTGCTTGTGGTGAGCATCACTCTTTTACATACAGTTCCGTGGAGTAGAATCCATATAGTATATACCTACTTATTTGGGATATGTTCCGTATACTAATCTCCAACATCTTTCACAAACATTATTCCGGGGAACCTAGGAAGCTAATTTGACTCCAAAACAATGGAGGTTAAGAGAAATGAAGTGATGCAGAAGTTTATAAATGTTGTGCTAGTCAGGATGCTTACCGGACCTGTTCTAAACGAGTTCCAACGGGCCGAGCAACCGTCCACCCTGGTTAACAACCGGATTTGACCGGGTCTAATTGACAGGATCCTGAACCAGATCAGGTTACACGTTCTATCCAATTCCAGACCAGATGTGATCCCTAAAATTATTTTTGTGATTAATTATATTTGGTTCTAAAAACAGACTTCTAGCAACTAAAAGTATGCAGAACTTAAGCAGTTTCTTAACATGAACAAGTAGCAAACATAATAAAGGTTACAGTACGAACACCACAATGTGATAACTTAAAATAAAAGTCTAAGGCAAACTAACAATACCCTTGCTATAATAAATAAAAGCAAATAACCGTAGATCACTAGTTTTCATGTCTAATATGGTCCAAACCGACTGGATTCACTGGAGAAAGTCTGGCAACGATGCCTAAGGCTAAATAAAGACCGACTAAGGCTAAATAAAGACCGACGCAAAAGCAGCATCCTCCATGCACAAAACCTGTTCCGCATCAGCCGCGTGACAATCAACGCCTACTACGAGGTCCACCAGATGACCTCGGACCAGGAAAGCGAGCAAATTGCAACCTCAGACAGGCTGAATCTCGGTCATGCTCATCGAATTTATAACCTGCAAAATCGAATCATGACTATTTATGGCCGAACATTCTACAATGGATCAAGAGGATTTATAGGTTAGCGCTTGCATTATAGTGTTATTAAACCGTAAACTTCACATTAGACCCTGAATAAACACCACTGAGACAAACCATAGAAAGGACTATCATGAAATTTGATGTTGGGGCCCCACTTCTGTTTTATTGCCACAGCTTTAATTTAAGATATCACATCATCTAACGGGGGAGTATGATTAAAACCAATCAAGATATTAATGTTTAAATGTCAATATTATTTAGATGTCTATGTTATATATAAATTATAATTTATTGGGATTAATATCATCATATTAAAAGATGGAAATGCAATTTACTAAATTTAATTATCCCTAGCTTCACTAACGACTTTATATCTCATCTCTTTTCATTACCATGTTAAGATAACATTTAGATGTCACTCAATTTTAGTTAACATTTAAATATCATTTTAGAATAATAATTTTATAATTTTTACAATATTATGGCACCAAACCAAGCAACTCATTTCTCCAAATAACATAACATCGTACCAAGCTATGCAGGACAAACAGAAAAAACACCAGTCACAACCTACTAAGAAGGAAGCTTTACAAACAAGATTCAAGTACAGATGCCTAACAGATAAATTTGTGAATGGATATTCCAAAAGAAAGGATCCTATAGCAAAACAATTCAGCGTGACAGCATTGTGGGTCTACAATAAATTTGTCCTTGGACATAAAAAAAGGTTATACAATTTTGGACCTATAAAAAGAAGAAAAGAAAAAAATACAAAAAAAGTTGAGAATTAATGCATTAGCTTACTAAATGACGAGCGCAGGTCTATCATATTAAACTAATAATAACTGAAATAATAAAATGCATACACAACTAAACTGTTCAAAGAAGTTCCCATCAGCCGAGCATCACAATGAATCAAAGTTGGGATCAAGACGGTTAGTAATTACTTTTTAAAGCCAATAATAAAAGCCATACCACGTACCCAAACAATTACACAAAAAAAGCATCATGACAGTAACCACAAAGAGGCAAGTCATTATAGAAAAAAAAAATCCTAAAAGATTCAATATATTGATGCAGTAAGATTCATAGAAAATATAAGGGATAAATGAAGCTTCCCAGAATATTGACTAAACATTAGGTACGTTATGTTCACCTTGTAAAGCATCCAATGCAATTGTGGCCTGTCTGGCGGTGGCAAAATCAACAAAGCACAGCACAAGTGGATCTCCTCCGGGCTTTGGAAAAGTAAAAGAAACCAGTAAAGTAGCGAAATTTGACTACCAAACAGGACTTCCACTAATAATAAGATTTTGACTCACATGTCTAGAATCCTTGTTGACCAGTCTGACATCCTGAAACCCAACAAAGGGGCGAAAAACATCTGCAAGGAGAAGTTAAAGGAACCACCCAAGAAAAAGTAAAACCGTGAATGCTTTAGTTCAGCAGAATGTCATAAATACTGGACTGAATAGGCAGGACACGTGAACTGGCTCATAGGTATCATGAAATTATTATCTTTTTAAATTTTTAAAAATAATGGTAATTACCAGTTCAACAGTCTTGAGCATGAACCACAAAAACTAAACAGTAGGCTGGTTCTTAATTTGGCTCAATTTTTACAGCAAGGATACGAGATACTTCTCGGCGTGTACAATTTGCAGGAAGGCCTTCCACGAACAAAGTATTTGATGCATCTGGAGGAAGAGGCGGTTCTGGTCTCCCACTGCCATAGCCAACAACAGGCAACCGAGGATCATCAACTGGATGGCTGCTTAATCCTCCAACGACTGGTCTAACAGGCTCAGCAGCACCATAAGAAGAAATCTACAAGAGTAGTGAAACATATTTATAATACACATTCATCCCACAATAAGGGAACATTCTCAGTTAGTGCAGTAAATAGTGATGAAAGCAAAATACCCCATTCTGCAAATAACGATCATATGAAGCATTGATTGCCCCTGGATCCCTAGAACCTGGAAGTGCTGTTCTATCACCTTCACGTGGATAATAACCAAGCATCTCTGGTGCAGCTGCTATATCCTCAAAAGGGATAATCCCAATAAGAATCCAAGTCCAAATATGAAAAATTCAGCATAAGAGCAAATATGAAAGCTTCAGGCACAATACGAAACAATCGCTGGTTCACCTAGACAATGGCTAATACCACACGGTAAAGACAATTAAACAGGCCATAGAAACGAACTTATGTCTCTATTCCTGTAACGTGCAAAAGTTATAAGTCGTATTTCTATAAAGCTTCCACTGTGCCTCTAATTTTCTATTACGACAAGATTATAAGGTACAAATAAATTACAAAAGAAAATTATTTCTTTATTATACATATAATTCAACCAAGATATTGAGATGTTAAACACAACAAAATATCATTAAACATTACAAACTTATCATTCGGTAACCATAAAACACAAATCCAACTACACTCTGAGCCATGAAAAGATCTAGGGTCTTTTACATGTATGTCACAATAAACTTACCTAATTATATACAAAACACACAAAACACACAAATTACATAAGCAACTCCCAAAAGTTGGCAAATTTCAAAAATAGCATCTTCCAGTTAACAAAATAATAATTAACACAAATTGAGCTAAATTAACTAAGCAAAAATTACAAACAAGCCATCTTATATATAAGCATGAATTAAAAAAATCATTAAAACTAATGGAATATTCTTCATAACCTGCACTTTTTCATATGCAAATCAATTAAGGATTCCAAAAAAGATCTAAAATTGACCAATTCAATTATCAACATGCATACCCATTAAAGGGAAAATTGCTTTTACATCCCTCAAGTTTACAATCAAGATGAATTTTTTAGATCAACCACAAATCAAGATGAATTTTTTTAATAACCTAGATGAAAATCATACATTAATTTCAATATTTTTTTTTTAAAAGTATCTTATAAAGTTCGAGGACCATTAAGAAAATTTAAATTTTTAATTTTTAAAAAATAGAGAGGGTGTCGTCTAATTGATGTTGGCCTTGTTGTCAATGAATGAGGTGAATTAACCTAGTAAAATGCTACCACGATAAGGATAGTTCACACTATCAATTAACAGAACTACTTTATTGATTTTGATATGAAATGAATTAACCTAGTAAAATGCTACCGCGATGGGGATAGTTCATACTATTAATTAATAGAACTACTCACTCTATTAACAAAAATAGAGAGGGAATCGTCTCAATTGATGTTGGCCTTGTCGCCAATAGATAAGGTGAATTAACTTAGTAAGACGTTACCGCAATAAAGACAATTCACACTATCAGTTAACAGGACTACTCACTCTATTAACAAAAATAGAAAGGACATTGTCTCAATTGATGTTGGCCTTCTCGCCAATAAATGAGGTGAATTAACTTAGTAAAACGCTATAGCGATAGGAATAGCTCACACTATCAATTAACAAAACTACTCACTCTATTAATAAAAATAGAGAGGGCATCGTCAATTGATGTTGACTTTGTCGCCAATAGATGAGATGGATTAACCTAATAAAACGCTACCGCGATAGGGATAGTTCGCACTTAGGCCTGCTTACTGGACCGGTTCGACCCAGAACCGGACTGAAACTAGTCCAATAAGAACTTGTTTGGTCCAGAACCGGTTGAACCTGCCCGGTTCTAACCGGTTCCGGGCTGCAGAACCGGTCTGACAAGTTCTGCATGTGCAGAACCAGTTATCCGATTCCAATTTTTTTTTTAAAAAAATAATTGGGAGCAGCGCCCGCGCGCTGCCCCCATGAACTGCAGTTGGCAGCATTAATGCAGCCAGCTGCAGATATAATTTTTAAAAAATATATATATATTTTTTAAATTGAACAGTCATTTGACTGTTGCAATTTGCAAACGGTCAAATGACCGTTTTAAATTCTAAAATGATCGTTTTAAGGTCATTTTAGATTTTTTAATATGTATTGAGCTTTCTATAAATAGTAGAATTTTTGTGAGGATAATTCCTAGAATTTTTGTGATGATAATTTCTACAATTTTCATCAATTTTTTATGTTCTTCTGCTCTGTCAAAAAATCTGCAAACGTGTTTTAATGGCTTCCCAACGTCGATTCTCTAGCGTTTCTTCCTCAAGTCGCCAAGGAAATGTTGATCCGAAGTATGTTCCAGAACTCGATCGTCTTCCTGCACTCGGTGAGAACTTTGACGAAACTTCAGAACCTGATCTCGATCTATCTGCAGAACATGATCCTGAGGCAAGTGGAGATGTTGGCACCATCACTGGCCCGTCAACTTAATCTTTAAATATTTCTAACAGGTCTCGGACGAAACGCAGTAAGGTATGAGAGTTTTTTTATTTACAAATTAAACCGAATAGCAATTCGGAAAGACCTGAATATGTCGCTATTTGTAAAATTTGTAAAAATCAATATTCATACAAACAAGGTGGTATCGATGGTGAGACTGGTACATTTAAGAAATGCCTAGTTAGATTTCATAAGTTTGATGAAAAAACTTGTCAACCTACTACTATAGAACCAACCCAAACACAACTCAATCCACAAAGTGGATCTATGCCGTGAGCTTTTAGAAATGATAAAGCACATCAAGATTTAGTTTAATTTGTAGTACAAACTGAACAACCATTTACAATATGTGAAAAGAAGGGATTTTTAGAATATATTATTTAATATTTACAATCTCAATATACCCGTATTTCTAGGCATACACTTAAAAAAGATTGTATGTCAATGTACGAAAAATATAGAAAATCTCTAATTCAACACATCAATAAAATTAGTTATAGGATTAGTTTAAAATTCGATATTTGGACTAGTATTAGTGGCGCGAGTTACTTAGTTGTTATTTTTCATTGGAAAAATGGATAGTAGGGAATACAGAAACAGATATTATCTTTAGATATATTAGATGAGGCTCAACCTTTTTTCTTACATTCGTAATATTTGTAAAATAATTTTTTTCCATTACTTTGGATAATGTCTCAAATAATAATTCTGCAGTTAATTTTTTACAGTAATTTTTAAGGCCTCCATTTTATGGTTCTCTTTTTCATGTTAGATGTGCATGTTATATCATTAATTTATGTGTTTCTAGTGCTTTTAATTCCGAATATTTAATTATCGATAAATTTAAACATGTTGCAAAATGAATTCGTTTAAATTCAAACGTTAGGCGTGAATGAAAACGTGTTTGCGTAAGTGCCGAAAAAAATTGTGTAAAATTTTCATTACCTGTAGAAACTAGATGAAGTTCACTTCATCGTTTATTTGAATCACTTTTACCGTACGAAGATTTACTAACTGCTTTTTATAATTCATATACACTTAATCATGACCTTCAATTATATTCTTATAATTGAATTTTTTTAAAAAAAAAATTCAAATTATTGTCTATTTTTAAGGAGTCTACTGAAAGCTTTTCAGGTTGTTATTATCCGACTTCGCCTATCTTTTTACCTTATATTTTTCAAATATTTCAAAAAATTTTAGAGTTTACATCAGATCCAATTCTGAAAACTTTTATTGCTGATATAAAATTAAAATTTTAAAAATACTAAGAAAAAATTTCACTTTTATATTCAATACCTGTTATGCTTGATCCTCGTCAGGGAACCGAAGCTATTGAAACATTTTACGCGAAATATTCTGATTTCTTGGAGAGTAATACTGATGTCGAAAAAAGTATTAATTTTTACAACTCTCCAAGAGTTATTTTCTCTTTATTACAGTGGGCAGGTTACGAGCAAGAATGTGCAACGTGTGGAGATACGAACAGGAACACAAAAAAAGCCTGACATTTTCAATGTTCTTAGATCAGCGGTGGCAAAAAGATCTGTTGCTACAGACAAAGGAAAAGCAACTGTTGGGGAGCAATCCACAACACATAGTCATGCACCTACCAATTTGAACGAGTTGTAGTTCTATTTACATCTCGAGAAAAAATTTGATGATATGAACTTATTGGAGTGATGGAAAAGCTCATCAAAGCAATATCTCATTATATCTGCTTTGGCACGAAATGTTCTAGCAACCCAAGCTTCAACTCTAGCTTCTGAATCAATCTTTTCCACCATAAAAAGAATAGTAGGAGATTACAGAAATAGTTTGTCTCCTGCAACCCTTTGCATGCTTACCTGTCTACAGGATTAGTTTACTGCTGAGTCACGAAATCAACAGTATAATTTCATGGACGAATTTAAGGATAACAGTTCAGAAGAACAAGAGTACTCGAGAAGAATTCTTTGTAATTACAACGAATAATTTTTTTTGTAATGTGAAATATTTGTACGAACTGTAATTATTTTTTGTAAATATTTTCATTAATATTAATAACATTTCTTAGAATTTTTTATGTTAATTTTGTCAGAAATATTACAAAATATATAATTTTTTTATAAAATACATTAAAAATATATATTTTTAAATTTATTTACCAAATTGACCCAACCCGACCAAATATATGGATCCAGACCGGACTCAAACAAGATCCAAGTGAACCTAACCGGTTCCGGTTAGGACTGGACCGGGAACCAGGCCTATTCGCACTATCAATTAACAGAACTACTCACTCCACTTCAACAAGGAGATCAACTATTCAATCAAATTGCCAATGGGAATTTGATCACCATCTACACCACCGTCCCTACAGCAATGATGTCGAGCCCCTTCATTTAATTTTTCTATTTTCTAATTTTAAATAGTAATGATTTTATATATCTAGAATTTTAAGATCCGTATCATTTTGGGATAAGTACCAAGGGAATTTTCTATCAAAGCAAAAGGTACCAAAGGCATTTTCGACTTTCTAAAAGTTTTCATTAATTAGCATCATATAGACAAATCCATCTATTTGGACCAACTTGCAACAGATTATGTGACTTAGGAAACTAAAGCCTTGTTTGGCACGAGAACTAAAATCAGGACCAAAATGGTGCTAGTTTAAAAAACAACAATAGTAATAATAAATAAAAAATTTTAATTATTCTACACAAATTCTAATATAAAAAAACATTATTTTACTTCACATACTCAATAATTTTTAATAAAAATATCAATTTTATTTTACATCCTAGACCAAAATATTCGGAATCGAATATTTTGGTCTAGGATGTAAAATAAAATTGATATTTTTATTAAAAATTATTGAGTATGTGAAGTAAAATAATGTTTTTTTATATTAGAATTTGTGTAGAATGATTAAAAAAATTATTTATTATTATTGTTGTTTTTTAAACTAATACCATTTTGGTCTTCGCGCTAAACAGAGCCTTAGAGAGCAAAAGAATTAGTAGCTCTAGCATCTAAAAATATATTCAAAAGTCATGGACCACAATGGAATAAACTGCAAATCTACAAACTATTACAAAACTTCGCATGATTAGCTGCAAATAAAAATAGCAATGCTCCCACAATTACAGACTAACTAAATATTTCACTCAATCTAAAATAGAATACGAGCAGATTTTCTTGTCAAACTTGAAATTCAAAACATTTTTTAGTCAATTCCAAGTTCTTCCTAACACGCTCAAGAGACTTTTTGAGTTGACTCAATGTGAGAACTTTTTCGTGGTCGATCCTTGGTTCTGCTGCTTTTTGGAACATGCCATTTTTTTCTTCGACTCCAGCTCTCAACCCCCGGAGCCACACACACACAACCCCCACCCAACCATTTAATTTAGAATCCTACTGGCAGCCCATTTACATTTTCATAGTGATGCCTAAATTTTCATAGTAATGCCTCAAGCCCTTCTCCAATGTTTCGCACTTACTGGATGATTCAATGTGCATTGGTCATATTAAAATGATGGGATTGAGGCTAGCCAGATAATTACTTGCCATCCATCCAATGTGAATCCAACATAGAGTGGTGGGGGCACCACGATCGACCGTCGATTCATTCCTGGCAGAGTTTACCATCGACGGCCGAGATCTAGCCATGCTGCTTCGATCTGGATAGATTGACTATTAGGACAGATTTGGAAAGATGGATATTGTGGATCGCCGACTCAATGAATTGAAAATCTCCTATTCATTCTAATTGATTGGAGATTCCATTTTAGGATGATTTTATTTCTCACATTTATTTTGTACTAGTTGTTTCTATTTTGGTGATCATTATTGAAGACATGTTATCTAATATTTCCTTGTTTGTGTGAGGAATTTATTACATTATGTATTTTTCTTCACTAAATCAGTCTGTATGGAGGCCTATATAAACGTCTCCATGTTACTATTATTTTCTTAATGCTGAATAAATCTGATTTGTGTTTTCCCTTGGGATTATCTGATTCTGTAATAAATCGATATCCCAAATAGGGAAGGACGTGGGCCTTGGGTGAGAATCCCTAAACTCCACCCGCCCCAGCTCTTCACTCCGGATTCGATTCCATTCATCTTGCACCTTCCAGCATTCACCTCGACTCCTCATCCACTCCGTCTGCTAGCTTGTGTTCCTGCGCCCAGTTCGCGGACGCCGATCTGACATGGATGCGTCGTCGTGCCTCGACGTCACCGACGGCGTGATCGCGCCTACCATCTGTTACGCCGACGCCCTGGTGCAGTTCCGCCCGACGCTCTCCGGCGGCGCGCACCTCTCTGTTAGCGTGCTCGCGCGCGTCTGCGCTTGACCCGTGCGCCTGACCGCGCCTGCCTAAGCAATCCATCGCGCGACTGCCCGAGCGCTCCTGCTGCACCTGCTGCACCTGCCAGCACGCGTCTGCGCACCTGCCCAAGCGCGTCTGCGCGCCTGCCCGAGCGCGTCTGCGCGCCTAGCCGAGCGCTCCCGCGCGTGCCTGCTAGCGCCCAGCACCGCCCGCGCTCCCGTCTGTGCACCAGCGCCCACGCGCCTGTGTGTCCGCTCCCGCCTGTGCCTGCACCAGCACCCACACCCGAGCTCGCGTGCGCCCCAGAGCTGACTGAGCCCTATTTTTTTGGGGAAATTACAACGTGATTCCTGAAATTTTCCGACTCAGGTACGAATTTCAGCAACCTTTAACCTGGTCAAATCTAGTACTCTGGATCATTCTGCTCGCTTGTGATTTGCTCGAACTTGTTCCGCCTGTGCGACCTTTCATTATTGAGTGAATTTGAATTGTTGTTGGTTAAATATTGTGAGACCCTCAATCCTGTTCCCTGTTTTTGATTTGTTGAAAATCAGATTGCACCCTAATCTGAATTGTTAATTTCTCAATTACCTTTGATCTAATTTATTTAAAATTTTAAAAATAATTAGTTTTGCGGGCTTAATTAATTTCTCAATCATCACAAAATTGTTCTCTGATATTCAAGCATTAGTTTGTGAATAATCTGTTTCATAAAATTGCTTATCTCTAAACTGCATTGTCATTCATTTGTCCCGCATCAGAGAGTAACATGAAGAGTTTCCATTACCTAGAGTAATTAGTAAACAATAAAAATCCAGTAAAAGAGTACTCAGCCCCTGCAACTCTACTCCACTTATTTTCAAATTCTTTCTATAGTCCTTCTACAGTCCAGTACTATAGTCCCAGAAACTTCTCTTTCTCTACTGGTTTTTTCAAAAAAATTTGAAGGACAATTTCTAGTCTTGTGGAAAAACCTTTTTTCAAAATATACAAGATTTTTTGTCTAAAACAATCCTTCATCGTTTTTTCTAGGTATTTCTAATCTTCTTAAATTTTGAAGAAGAATTCCGCGTAAGTGAGAATTAAACTCTTATATGTGCATTTAAAGCGTACGTTTTGGCTTGCTCATATGGCTCGTATTTCTACTTGGCTTTATTTTTTGAGGAAACACAAAATATATTTGGAATCAACCCAAAATCAAACTATTCTGAGTCAAGATAACTCAGACCAAAATAATATGGGTTTCAAATCATTTGTTTTAAATACTAATATGGAACTAACCCAAACTCAACTCAATGCAGCCCTAGCTGCAAAATATTTTTTAATACTAATAAAAATAGGTTTGGTTTGAAGAATCTATAGAAAGATCAGGAACTACCATTGGCATGCAGTGTGCTGGAACAAGATAAAGCCATACAAACACAATTCGATTAGACATTTTCAACAAACTAAATGTTAATTCAACTTTTAAATACAAACTGTAAGTTTTTTGAAAGAACAGTTGAAAGGGTAATTTCGCAAGTTCTTAAAGAAGCAAAAGTCAAAAGAAAATGCCCAACATGAAAATGACAAAGCTGAAGGGTGTATGAGTCTCACATACTACTTCAACTAATACACATAAAGGCTTCTGGGGAACATTACTGCCAACAAGAATAATATGATTCAACAGGATTCAGAAAAGAGCATAACCATCCTTCACAAGATTTGAAGGGCAATAAGATAGTGTTTTATTTGGTGTTCTAGATATAATATTTTGATTGTTCAGATAAAATGTAAATTCGCATTTAATATAAGAGTGATTTCATAGTATTTGAAAAAAAAATATAATATTGCAAACAGAACTTCTTGAAATAAAACAAATTCCAATACAACATCCATACAAAAAATCAAGCATTTCACAACATTGTTAAAAGAAGAACATTAGCTGTCCCCAGGTCAATCAACACGAAATCAGAGAGCAAAAAACAAAAAAAACAATAATCACCCACTATTCTTAATAAACTGAAGCAACCAGATTTCTTTCAAATACATAATCGATAATCACCAAATTTCAATCAAAAAATACAGGATGCATTTCATATATATATATATACCCATTTTCGCATTCTAATCTTTGTCAACAACAAATATTCCCCAATAAAAGATCTTAACAGCTATTAAAAGCAAACCCTAGAAAAGCTGACAATAAAAGAAAACAACGTACAACAATATCAATAGCATAACACCTAGAAAATAAAACAATGGATGATTTACCACCATAATCCGGTCGAGGGCGCTTCAAAGAAGCCGCCGACGGCGGAGCCACCATCGCTGCCTGCTGGCGCGGATCCGAGTATCTCCAATAGCCGTCCGCCATTACCTTCCCCGCAGCGATTTAAGAATCAATACCTAGGTTTTCCTGATCTTTCTTTCGCGAGAACGCGAGGCCAAGAGGGGAAGAACGAAAAGGAATTGAAGTAGCATAATATCCCCGTCTTCTCCGTGTCAAATAGGCAGCGAACAAAATCTGCAACCCTAATACGAAGCATATCAGCCGTCGATAATTTATGGGGGAATCCGACGGTAGATTTATGTCCGCATAAAGATATATTCTTTTTTGAAAAGACGAAGAGATCTTTTTATTTGGCCCAAAACTCAACAAAAAGACATAAAAATACAATTAAATTTTATTTAGATGTTGATATTATTTCTAAATTATTTTATATTTAATTTAATATCATTACAATAAAAAATTAAATTACTCTCATCCTTTTACATAATAATTTTTAGTGATATTAATATATTATTTTAAAATAATAATATTATAATTATTTACAATATTATTCAAATAAGGTATTAAACTAAAAAATCAAATTTATTTAAGGAACGTTTGGTTTAATATTATTTTGATGTTATATTATGTTATTTAGAAAAAGTAATTATTTTATTTAATGACATATATAAATAATCTTCTATAAAATTATTAATCAAAAGATAATATTTAGATGTCATAACATCTAAATTATATAACATAAACTTAAGATAATAACAAATCAAATGTCTTCTTAAAAAATTCACAATATCATCGAAGGCAAATGACTCTTGAATAAATAAATAAATATATATATATATATTAATTCTCTAAAATAAATATTAGTATTACTAAATTTTAAACTATTCTATTCCGTATGATGGGACAAAATTAAGGGGATGCTTGGTTAATTGGTTCAACATAACTGTGTTGTTGTTTGAACCTTCTCTAACACCCCTCGCCGAACAGCTGCTCAACAAACCCAAGTCGAAGAGCAGCTACATAGCCCCAAGTCGAAGAACAGCTCAACAGCAGCTCCTTGACAAAAAGCTGCTCAACAACAGTCCCAAGTTGAAGAGCAGCTCAACAGCTCCAAGTCGAAGAGCAGCTCAACAGCCTCAAGTCGAACAGCTGCTCAACTGCAGCTCCAAGTCGAAGAGCAACTCAACAGCCCACCAGATCGTACTCTCCGTACTACTATGTCAACTCAGCATTTAAGACAGTATGGGAGTCCACTCCCTAATCGTCCTTTGTAAGAATAGGTGTCAAATATGACAGACTACCTATTGTACCCTCTCCTCCCCAGGCTATAAAAAGGGGACTTAGGCTCTCACAAGGGGCCACTCTTTCTCCTCCCTCTCTCTCTTTTGTACTCTTTTGATCTCCCATGAGAGACCCTCAAGCTTTGTAAGAGGAGATGGAATTAGTGGATTCAAATCGCCTAGACGGCGTCGTGGTTTTTTCCCCGGACACTCGGGTTTCCACGTAAAAATCGTCGTCTCATTTCTCTCTGTGGTGGTGCATTTTTTGCATCAACAGTTGTTATATTATTTATTTATTTATTTATTTATTCTCCCAAATATCACAATTCATTGTTCCAATTTCAGATAAGCTTACTCTCCACTAGATTACGAGAAATTTCACTTAAGTTATTATATTATATTATTTAAATAAATTAATTATTTAATTTGATGAGATATTTGAATAATATTATAAAAAATTATAAATTTATGATTTGAATTTGAGTATGACTAATAATTTTTCGTGTTTGTGAGCGGAGAATTTCTTACCATCGCTACAAATCTATGAGAATTAGACATTTAACCCCCAATTCCCTAAAGAGTAGCGGCATACATCAA
This sequence comes from Apostasia shenzhenica, assembly GCA_002786265.1. Lineage (NCBI taxonomy): Eukaryota > Viridiplantae > Streptophyta > Magnoliopsida > Asparagales > Orchidaceae > Apostasia > Apostasia shenzhenica. The sequence goes on from KZ452027.1 coordinate 581,619, forward strand.
ATTACAGAGAGGATATTATACAAATCCATTAATTATTATTAAATTTCTCCAAAAATTGAATTATTACTGAATTTCAACCTCCACCCAATATTCTTAAAGATTACCTTAAGATCTCCAAATCCACACATAAGTAACCGCATTAATATGGATTGAAAATCAAAAATTAATCAAAAATTAATCAAAAATTAAATTAATTTTAGATTGAATCGAAATTGAATCAATTTAAACGAGCCGACTAACCAGCCAAAAGTTCAGCCCAGTAATAATTTCAAGCCGAGTAGGCTCAGTTCAACCTAAAATACTATATATAAATACACATAGATATAATATATTTATATGATATATATTAAGTATAATATATATATATGTTATATAATATTATTGTTATGTTTTAAACTAATAATATTTTGGTCCCCGTGCCAATTATTATTGTTGTATGGCGTTTTCGTGCAAATGCCTCGGAATGACTCAAGTATTGACAGCGAAAATAACATTACTCTTAGAAAGAATTTTGAACAAAAAGAAAGAAGATAGAACATCCTTTGAAGTCGGAAATTTCATCGGGGCACTGTCTCTTGATTTTGTTAATCGATGTTAAGTAGTATTCTCAAGTGTTCTTCAGTTTTTCAAGATTTTTAGAATCCACTTTTCACTTCGTGCAAAAAGAAGCGATCTTCGAGAAGTTCGAGGGCATTATATGGATGCTGAAAGCATATTAGGTAATTTTTTTTTTTGTTATTTGGAGTCTGCAGTTCTATATATATGATTTTACAACTCTTCCTCCCTATTATTTTGTATTACTTGTTTACCCTACTTTTGCAATGTGGTTGGATTCTACAAATTCACATAAAACTCATCATTTTAAGGGTTGATTTATCATGTGTAGGGCAGTTATCGACTCGATTTCGAGCAGAGCCAATATTGATTCAAAATTGGATCGATCACATTCAAAATCGAGCAGAGCCAATATTGGGTTCGGCTTCGAGCCGGCTCGAGTCAATTCCAATCAACTTCGTGCCGATTTTGAGTTATGTTCGAGCTGGCTCGAAAAAATAAAATCTCAATTTTTTTTGAGCCGATCTCGAGCCGGGTAGGCTCGGCTCGATCTGACTTGAAATCGGCTCAATTTATAATATAATAAATAAATTTTTTTAATCATTCTACACAAATTTTAATATAAAAAATATTATTTTACTTCACATACTCAATAATTTTTAATAAAAATATTTCACATCCTATATTAAAATACTCAATTCAAATATTCTGATATAAAATGTAAAATAAAGTAAATATTTTTTATTAAAAATTATTAAATATGTAAAATAAAATAATATTTTTTTATATTAGAACTCGTGTAGAAAAATTAAAAAAAATTATCATAAAATGGCAAATACCCTTGTAGCACATTATCTGATTCTCAGTTGATCCATCCCACCCTGCATTTTTTTAAAATTCAATGATGGTAGAGAGTACACCACCACCAAGGAGCCATTTAGTAATTATATAATATTATGAAGAAATGTTTAATATATGATGCTAGCCCTGTCTGTTTTCAAGTTAAAAATTAACTTGATTTAATTTTAATCTGGCATATCATATTATACATAAAGATTTAATATTAAAAATTAACTTTATTTCACATCCTACGCACGTATCTCAATATAATAACTAACTTTATATCACATTCCTCACATATTACATCATTCACAATTTTTAATAAAAAAATATCTCTATCTAAGTTTAATTTTAATATCTATTGATAATTTATATATTTTTTTAAACTTAATATAACTATATTTATAATTAGGAGACTTCAATAATTATTATATTAAATATTAATTTTTATACCCCTCAAGGACTCATAAGAAATGAATTCAAATTTATGGATCCATGCAATATCAAAAAGAAAGTGTGGAGCCATCGGAAAAAGAGGTCCAACCTCAGGAACCCTGATGACATTTAACCAAAAAGAATACCTCTGATGAATGCTTGAACTCCGCGGCTCAGCTACTGGCTCCGGAGAAGACCAACCATTAGCGATGCACCCAACCTCCGTTCCGCACCTCCGACCGCTCGTGCTGAGGTTCCCGGTGAACCCACGCCGGAGTTGGATTCCCACGTCGGCCGGTTTCTCAGGATCGCAACTGCTTCTGGTAAGGTCAAGTGGAGAAACAGCTGAGCCGTCGCCGCGGACCCCGAAGGAGGCGGTGGCCGGGCTGCTAGGGCATCGAGTCGAGGATCTTCTGAAGAGGGAGGAGAACAGGCCGCTCCTCGAGGGTCTGAAGGAGGCCTCCCGGCGCGTGGAGAGAGCCAGAATGGCGCTCGCTGACATCGTGGGGCAGGAAACCGAGGCCCTCAGGGCCAAGCAGCTCGTTATCCAGCTTCAGAGCAGAGAGTCTGAGGTTGGGTTCTGCTTTTAAAGCCTTTTTATTGTCTCTCTATACTTGTGTTTGAAGGGCAAAGACTGATTCCTGATGAAAATTGAAATGGCAATCCTATGAACAAAAAAGACGGACCATAACAAGCCTCAATTCAAAATTAGTTGTGGTCAGCTTTTATATTTTTCTTCTCCATTCCATTCTGTCTACTACATCGCTTTTTGTAAGTGCGACTGAGTCGAGCTTTCATTTAATGACAGTATATGAAGTCATTCTTTGTCTTCCTCTGACTTTTTGTCATCCCGAATTGCACCTGCACCCCTGACATCTATGCACCGTGTCCTCTAGAGTTTGTTGATGCAAATGTCTCACATATGAATTGCTGTCGTAGATAGAACTTGCAAACCTTGTTGAAGAAAACTTCATCCAACGAAGAAAAGCAAACATCATACTTGAAAAACCTCAAGATTTTTTATTACAATTTTTCGGTTATAGACTTAGATGAACAACTACGGAACAACTATTCTAGGACCTTATATTGTGTGTAATAAAGACAGGCAGCTGCAGGGTGAAATATGAGTGATAAACAACTCACAATTGTCATAAGCCAAGCAACTTAGCTAAGTTAAAATAAGATTTGGTTTGAGCGGTTCTTTTCAATAACTCATCGAAGAGTTACAGAGGTCTTCTTTTAAGTCTCACTACTGAGATGAAAACAAAGTCTTCTCTGTGTTCTTCTCTAGCGACAGTCATAATAGAATTTTGATGGGTTGATTATGTTTTCTTCAAATCAATACTGCTAGACTTACTCTTTCTCGGTGAAGATTTCCTGAGGCTCTCACACTGAATATCTCTAACTTCACTCTGCTAGAGTTTTTCTTTAACAACATCAACCACTTAACAAACTCAGACTACCTCCCTATTTATAACCGGAGAAAGTTGTTACGGTCTTTGACATATTCTTTCAAGAATGCCCTTGCACATGGTCATCTTATGCAAGCACTCTCTCACACAATTTGGTTAGTGGATGATGTGGCTTTTACTCCTAAGTTGCCTGGTATGTCTACATGACCACTTCCTATAACCTTTTTTAAGATTCTCTTGGCTACTAGAAGCATATACGACACTCCTCAAAAGATTGCTTTTTCAAGGGCCTCGTCGGACGGAGTTTGCCAGACCTTGATCTGAACGTCGAAGTTTTCCTCCATTCATGTTTCTTTCATCACATGACGAAACCCAGGCATGAAGTCTTAATTCGTGGGCTGCCTTCATTTGAGGTATCCAAATCTCAACTTGAACCTTGGCTCTAATCTTTAATTGATATTTCCAAAGTCTCATGTCAAACCTCATGGACAAGTCTTTAGTTTGACAAAATCTTTATTGAAGCTTTCTTTGTTGAGGACTTTCTCCGAGGATCGTTCTTCGAAGACCTTCTTGGCTTGATCCTCATTCTCATAATGAGAGATCCCCAACATGAATTATCCTCTTAAGTCATTTGGTTGGTTGCGGTCAAGCATTCCTATCATCTTAAAGTTAGCCAAAGAATTTTCAAAATTTACAAGGTAAGTGTTGGACATTTTGGGTCTGTTAGGAAAATATTTTTTGCTATTTTTAAAAAATATGTATAATGAGAAATAAAATTAGTTATATGTTTAAAGTTGTGTACAATATGAAATAAAAATAGTTTATATATAGAGAATTATGTAGAATGTAAAATAAAATTATTTTTTAATGCTAGAGTTTATATAGAATGTGATATAAAATAATTTTTTATATTTTTCTAAATGAAAAAATGATCAAGGCTTCTTCTTTAAAACGAAATGCCAACATGCTTTTTCTGGGCTTATGTTTCTATCATTTTATTTTAATCATTTTGTTTTTCAGCATTCCAGACTCCCTCTAGGGCTTACACTTCACTTTCTTTTTGTAGTTTTTAACCATTGTTCTAATGGTTATGTTTGTAAAGAACAGCTCTGGTAATTTTAAGGATATATGAGATTATATATAAAGACTGAAAGCTTCATGAATCCTTTGCAGATGGATGCCACGTAGTCAATGAAATAATGCCAACTTGTAAGATTGATTTGACTGGCTGAATTAAGGCAAACAGATAATAAACTAAAGTGATAAAAGAGAAATATGTGAACATCATTACTTTTGGCTTTAAACATTACAGAAAATAGCTTCTAGTTTCAAGAAAGGATGGTTCCACTAATACATGGTGATGCATCTTTGTTAAGGAGGATCTTCTACAACACTTGAAATATAAAATGGGCCAAGTTTCATTTTTTAATATTGAAGCTACTTTTGTCATTTGACAAAACTGGTTGTTAAACAATCTGTAGCAAAGAGGCTAGAAAGGCTAGAAAGGCTAGAAAGGCTAGAAAGGAACATTAAATATGCAAATAATTGGTTGCGTTATTTATACCAAGTAGAAGGGCATGAAGGGATAATCTTGCTTTGTTTCATAATTGTTATGAGCAATGCAGTATATTATGCATATACGAAATTACGTCAAAGTTGCATCTTGTGGTGGGCAAGTGAGATTCAAGGGGTGTGGCTTGTAGGAGATTCCATGGAAGTGCTATAGTCACTGGAGCAAGGGTTGAACTGACAACACGAGCTCTATCCACCCTAGGAGAGTATAATAAAGTTCTTTTTTTTATTTCCATTATTAAACCACTTTTATATAACGAATGGTGAATAAGTGCACTTGCTTATATATCCCATATAGTTACATATTAAGTGATTTTGTTTAAGGAGAGAGTAGTGCACTTTTTTGGTCCCAAAACTATTTTGGTTATGTCTAAGATCAAAATAGTACTTGATTAAAAAAATAACAATGATAATAAATAAATAAATAAATTTTTATCACATTCTATACAAACTTTAATATAAAAAAACCTTACTTTATTCCATATCCTTAATCATTTTCAATAAAACTATCAATTTTATTTTACATCATATATAATTTATAAGGAATGAAATATTTTGATTTTAGGTATAATAAAAATGTTCTTCAAACTAAACAGGTCCAAAGAGTTTTGTACTATCCTTATCCATGATATATCTTGATGCATTTTTCTAATATTCCTAGGCCACATCTAGAAAAAAATATTACATCAAATTTAACTGTTGTACCAAAAGAGTTAGGTTGGTTATAGGTGGCATGTTAAAAGGTACTATGGCTGTAAATAGCTAAAAAATTGTCTTTCTGGTCAATAGCTAAAAAACTGTCTTTCTGGTAATCTTTTTGTAAGACTCTGCCCAAATCAAAGAACTTATATCTTTTAGTAATTTTGCCAGAAGTAGTTTAAGCTGTTAAGCTTAAATATGTTATCAAACAACAACTGTTTTTAAACAAAAACTTTTATCTAACCTTGTCATAAAACCGATTAGCTTCTGATATTTTATTTTTGTTGTGGTTTATTGCCTACCAAAGATTGCAGAAACTCAAAAGCAAATATTAACCGCAAAGGCAAAGGTTGAGGAAGCAAAGCGTGCTGTGTCTTCTAACATGGATGAAGAAAACTCGGAATTCTTGCGAGACGAAGCAAAAACTAAGCAGATTGAGAGATTTGAATCGATCAAAGCAGCATCTGTTTCATCCTTAGTCGGAGCTTTCTCCAGCTTACCGATTTCTATGTACGAAGCAACCAGTTTCACTCAGCTGGCTCTCCATACAGTCATCGTGTTTCTGAGCACTGCTCTATTTGGAGTTACTTATCGATATACAATAAGAAGAGATCTCAACAACTTGCATCTCAAAACCGGGACTTCTGCAGCTTTTGGTTTTATTAAAGGTAGTCTGTTGTAAGTGTTCTTTGCTTCTCATCTATCATTTACTAAACCTTAGTTTTAAGGGGTTTAATTTTTGAACATGCCATGCTTTGCTACAACACAACTGTATATACTATTGATTCCACTGAACCACCAAAATTTCAAAATACCGTTATCTCGTCCTAGTCAGCTGCCATGTCATCCATTCGGTGAACATGGTTGAGTTGACGGCTTTTTCCTAAAGTCGTTAACCTTGTGAATGACTTATATAACTTACTATTAAGCATAAGTCAGCACTGATGGCTTCTTGTCCAAGTGCGCATGTAAATCATCACCAAGGTTGACAGTTTATGCAAAATGCCGCCAGCTGACCATCAAGTAAATGTCATGGAAGTTGACTGTGATGAGATTCAAATCTTACTGAAAACTTTTGTGTATGTAAATTCCTTTTAACAGACCATATATTTTAACAATTGTCCCTTAGTTTAAGTACCACAAATCAGCCTATGAGTCAATAAAATGTCAAACCTTCCTATTCTTGTACAGTAGCAACAAAAACAATGTCTTAATCCCAAATTAGCTGGAGCGTTTGATTTAATTTAGTCTAAATATTAGTGTTATTTAAATATCAGTGTTATCTAAATGTTTATGTTATCTAGCAATTATTATTTGTTTGATTCAATGTCATTATATTATGAATTAAAATGTCAATGTTATTAAAACATCTCGTGATTTAAATATAAAAATATTATTTTCTTTAGCTTTACGGAATTGTGTAACTTGATTCTTCCCAAGAGGGTCATCCTTTCTAGTACCAATGGTGTAAAAACCGAATCGATCATCCGATTCATGGTCTAACCTGTCAAACTACTTGAACTGGTCAGTCTAACTGCTGACATCAGCACGATAAAATAATATTTTTATGTGCATATTTAATATTAAAAATCTGTCACAAATTTAGTCATTATGTTTTTTGCTTCCACTTCTTACATCCCAAATCAAAAATCTCTTGCAAATTTTTACCAACCAAACCTCATATTCAAAAGTTTGATATAAAAGAACCATTAATGGTAGAGCAGGATAAAAGCTAGAAGGACTGACTTAGAACCATTTTTGTTGAACCAGCATTTAGTCGGTTCGTCCAGTTCTGGTGGTTCGAGCGATTCTTTTCAGTTCAAAGCGGTTTAATGGCATTTGTGGTTTACATGGAATCAGACTGAAGACTGGCTTTCAGTTCAACCAGTCTGATCGATCAGTTTTGACAACATTATCTAGTACTATTCTAAGTCAAGCACACTTAATTATAAGTTTTTCATCATTAGCCTCATAGTTTTGCCCTAAAAGACTTTTTTATCATTTGAGATCACATTATTTACTTATATAGCTCAGAAATTTTTCTCCATTTTCGATGTAGTACGATTCATTCTTATGCCTTTCTCACCTCTCATTATTCGGCTTAAAAGTTTGCCAAGAGCTGCACTTTGATCTGATAATTCCATTATTAGAATATCATCAAGCAATTACTCTGTGTCCTCTTCAGTTCTAAGTCATCACATTTATTATATCTAAAAGTAATTTACCCTTAAAATCGTAACCTCTAACCTTTTTACTATAGAATCAAATCTTCTCCTCCCTTATGTTTGCTTTATTTGTTTCTTGTCATCGTTGATATATTCATGGGGTAGAAGACATCTTAGATGTTAGCGTAAAGTTCGTCTTTGGAATGAAAATTTTTGACTTCCCTTGTGATGTGTGTATGATAAAAAATAAAACTAATTTGTTATAAAATTTATATTGAATATTAAATAAAGTTTATACTTATATTGGAAGTTATATATGATATGAAATAAAATTATATTTTTATATTAGAGTTTATATAAAACACAATATAAAAATAAAATTTTATTTGTTGAAAGATGGAAAATTTCTTGGCTATAGCTTTTAAAGAGCGATAATTTTATAGTTTTTTTAGGGGCAATTGATTCAATATTATCTTGATGTTAGTTATCTAGAAAAAATAATTGTTTGGTTTGATGACGTATTTAGATAACTTTCTAAAAAAATATAAAATTATCAAACAAAAAATGAATGAGTAGAGGGTTGTGTTAGGAAGTTGATAATCAGTGTAAAACTTATTGAACAAACGTGACATGAATTAACAGGTATACATGAAAGGACAAAGTAAAAAAAAATGAGTATATCTGCGAAAAAATTAAACTAGTTTCAATTGAGGATAAGCTCGGAGAGAGTCGGTTTAGATGATTTGGATATATAAATCGTAGGTCAATAGAAGATCTAATAAGAAAAATTAGATTATTGAATCTTTGCCCATATAAAAGGATGGAAAAAAAGATCAAAAAAGACAATAAATTATAACGAATGATCTTATATAAGAGCTAAAAGAAAATTTATTATTTAATAGAGTTTAATAGAAACAAATGATTCATATAGCGAACCCCACCTAGTAGGATAAAGGCTTAATTTGTTGTTATTGTTGTCAATCAAAAGATGACATCTAAATAACATAACATAATATCGAGAAAATATCAAACTCCTCTAATGTTATTTAAATATGTCATCAAATCAAATAGTTATTTTTTTCAAAAAACACAGCACAAATAGAAAGATTTTATTCGTGCATCTGCCGTTTACCGTAATCGTAAATAGAAAGGATTGCTCTCCCCAATCAGATTCCAGCTCTTTTAGGTTAAGAGCTACAAACATGAGAGATGTTTTGTGATCTATTAAAGAATCATAAATTTTATATCTAATATCAAGATATTTGATATGTGAATATAATTCTCATTTTAAAATTTATGCATGCATGTGGAAGAGGATATCATTCTGTTCAAATTTGCAGGTCTTGCTGAACTAGAAGCTGGAAGGCCTCTGGAGCTAAATATTGGCAGCTTTCTATCACATTCCATTGATGGAGTTGTTCTGATCTCAGAGAACATGTTTGTGTTTCTAGCCTCAGCCATTGCCCTGGACTTCTGCTTTAAGATGAGGTTTTTGAGTCCTTTTCCTATGAAAGAATGACATAGGGGAAAGGTTTTTTAATCATGTAGTTACGTTTAATCTTGTAATATTTTTTATATTAAAAGTTACGTATAATAAAAAATAAAAATTATTAAAATAAATTGTATTTGGGCCTTTGAGATTGAAAAAGCGTTGCAAATTGATCTCAATTTTTTAAAAAAATTCAATTTTAATTTCTGATGTTGTGAAATTTTGTGGATACTGGAGGATTTTTTCGAACTACATAAACCCTCATGTTATTACTGTTGTATGCCCATTCACAATCTCTCTTTTTATTTTTCTCTTTTTATTGATATTTACCCGAAGATTGTCTGCACTTACTAATATAGCTCTCCCTTTTTTAATGTTAAACACTAAGAAATAATGTTATTTTTTAATTATAAAATATTTATATTAAATTTATGTATCAAATTATTGAAATAATATTATTAAATAATTTTTAATATTTATTATCTATTTTTAAAATATTTATGTGAATAAATTATAGATGATAATTAATCTAAAAACACTAGATTGAGCCAAATGATAAGTGATGGATAAAAATCATAATATTGAGCAAATAATATTAATATATCTATTTAAAACAAATATTAATATATATAGAATATTTTTGAAATAATATTTATGTTCTGAATTTAATAAATAAAATAAAATAATTTTATATATCACGTATATAAATCTCCTACAAAATTACGTATGATGTGAAGTGTAGAACTCCCTAATCAAACGTAGAGAAGTTTGCTTCGACACTAACAAAGGCCTCTATTTGGTTGCCATGGCTATCATAGTTAAAATGACCTCTAGCATTTAAAAAAATAAAATAAAATTTATTTTTTATTCTCAATATATAAATTTTAATATAAAAAATTTACTTTATATTCTATCTTACAAAATTTTCAATACATCAATCAACTTTATTTCACATTCTACACAATTTTTAATCTAATAAGTTTTATTTCCCATTATTTACATATCTCAAAAAAAATTATAATTTTTTTTCATCATAATTTATTTTTTTAAACAAATAACGACTAATCAAAATCACCTTCAACTAAATAGAATATAAAAAATCTATATATATCTTACTCTTATAATGCAATATCCACGCTTTATATTTTACAAACAAAAACTAGGAACTGAGAAACTGTCATCCCATTCAATCTGAATGGGACGCCCTCAGCTCTAACATGTATCTTGGAAGGAGAAACATGAAGCTCAAAATCATGGGCGTATTCAAGACTTCCAAATAGAACGAAAGGGGAATTGATCCATGGTTGATTTCGTAATAGAGAATATAAGAATAGCTAGTTATATTTTGTGAAAAAAAAAAAAAAAAAAAAAAAACTTACTAGGGATCATGTTCTTCGGATTGTCTGCTGGCAACATCAGACATTAGCTTTGAGAGTTCAAAGATGGCATTCTGGACTTGATCTTCGTCTGAATCCGATTGTCGGACCCAAGGAGGGAGCTGCCAGTTGGAGGGGATTCCAACTGTTGATCTTCTTGATTTTTTGAAGGATGACAAAGCTCTCTCTAGGTCCGATTGCTTTAGTGGCCTCGATAGCTACAATAACACGAAAAACTTCCGTTAACAATTCATAATATGTCTCAAAATTTTATCCTTAAAAGACGTGTCAATAAGTTATCCAGTCATCCTGCACCCTTCATCACTTAAAACTGTCAGGATTCCCATATTGTTTCCGCTTGCCACTCTAAGCCCGACGATCACTTACTTTCCTCAAGATGATTAAGTTATTATTAACTCTCATCACACCCGTTAATCCTTTGGCTACCAACTGATCTAAAAGCTTGAGCTTATAAGTCATGGCACAAGAATAGCTTTATACAATAGCATGTCCCTCACACACAAGCTTATTTGGCTTTACAACGTGGAGTTCAATATAAGCATTTTTTTTAACTTTATGCCGGAGATAAATGGAATCACTAGGGTTCGAACTTGAAACCCCCTAACTCCAATATCATGTTAAATATATGGCTACCAACTGACCTAAAAGCTTAAAAAGGAATAATTTTATATTCTAACAATCATCCTCCCTCGTTAAACAACAATAGTAAAAGACGTACCAAGCCCTGTGAGGCTTCCAGATTAAGTTAGACCTTGTTTGATTGAGAGTTGCTTTTTGGGTTGGAGATGAAACGTATTAGAATTTATATATGATATGAAATAAACTTATTTCAAATCAAGAATTGTGTAAGATATAAAATAAAGTTAATTTTTTATTAAAATATGTAAATGATGTGAAAAAGTTATCTTTCTATATCAAAATTTAAATTGGATATGGGATTTATATTGACAAACTCTCCCTTCTAGTGAACCATCTATTTCCTGGACTCATTTTTTTAGATACATTAAGCAAAGCATGCCGTCTAGACAATTATAATGACAATGCGAACACTAGCAACTGAATTGGTTTTGACCCACTATTTACGGATGAATGTCGCTTCGATCAGGACCATCCATATAGCATCTAGTTGAACCTACAAACCTCGACCACCTACCAAGTCGAAATCTCCAAACCCCTTGAAGCTTGATAAGGTAACAAAAAGCAAATCCAACTTCAAACCCATCCCCAGTCCTCCAGGAAGCATTCCATCAAAGCATAAATGTCAAAATAAATAAAAGTCCTTACACCCAAGGTTTCTAGCCCAAACCTTCTCTCAGATTCCACCGAAGCCACCTAACCTGGGTTATCCAGCTAGATCCTTTGGGTTACAATGCTTTCACTCCTCAGCCTCTGCATCTCCCGGAGTCTCCCACCAGTAGTCGAACTAAGTCAACAGTAATGCCGAGTCAGTATCACCTTGCTCCCAACAACTCACCCGACAACGAGCTTAAACAGTATCTTCCAGTCCTCTACCTTCCTTCTCCTTACAGATAATTGCCTAATTTCTTAATAAATCAAGAAAGAACGTGCACACTGGCTACTGCTGAAAGGGAGTCGACTGGCCGTTAGAAAAATCAATGACGTTCTCCCACCGACGTCACCACTAGAGTTATAAATCAGATCCATCAACTTTGAGATGGGCAATATCAATAGGTCAAGAGCATATCTCGCCTAAAAAATCCGAAGTCCGCAGTTCTATTTCCTAAGAGAGAAACAATCCAATTCATTGTGAGTTTGTAACTATGCCTCTATAATCACTTTTGGTGATCCTTTTTCACTTAATTAAAATCCTTCTGCTTCACCAGTGGATCAGGACCCTTCGCTTCTCTTCTTAGGACTCAAACCTACATCAAACCCACTTTTCATAGACAATGAACACACTGCGATGGTCAAAAAAGCTGAACTAGCTAACAAGAAATCTAGACCCTTTGAGATGAAAATAATCAATAAAAAAGAAGTTACATGTGAATTAGACGGCGTATTTTCATTACCACGGCGTTTGCTCCACTTTTTTCAGCTTGCAGCAACTCTCTAACTGGAACATATGCAGCTTGCTTACAGAGCTCAAATAAATCTGAACCAGTGAAACCAGCACATAGATGCGCTATGTGATCATAGTTAATATTTTCTTCAACTTCTTCCCCCTTCAAAATCACTTGCAAAATCTTGGATCTCTCACTTCGATCTGGAATACTGATTTCAAAAGCCTGTGGAAATCTCCTGAGTATCGCCTCATCAAGGTCAGTAGGCCTGTTTGTTGCAGCCAGAACCAACACACGAGAACACTCTGTTATGACATGGAAAACATCAATTGAACAATCTGAAAGAGTATTTAATCATTGCAATGGCTATAATAAAAATGAATGATAGAACCTTACTAGATAATAATGGTTTAAAAAGATTATTGCGTGAGTCTCGAGAAAATGAGGAAGAATGTACATGTTTGGAGTATAGGGGTTACAGACTTACAATGATGTGGCAGAAAGTTATAATTACCAATATACATGACATTTAGATATTGTTCAGCAAGAGGAAAAAAATATCCCATGAAAAAAATATTTTATTTCATTTCTTAAAACTCCAACACAAAAATTTAATTTTATTTCACATCCTATAATTACAATTAACTCTCAACATTATTTGACATTTTACATAATATTCAACAGAGCAGATTGCTTTTAGTTGTTCTAACCTTTCAAAAAAAAAAAACAAACCGACTTTATTTCCAGTCATACACAAATTTCAATAATGACTAGCAAAACTACCTATTTTTTCGCCAACCAAACTTAGCCTTGGTCACTCCTGCCTGCCACATTATGTTTCTATATGCCAATATACTAGGAATGTCGCATGGCAATTTTTGCTTTCATGTGCTCAAATTAAGGCTGACGTAGATCCAGATAACCCAAAAGAATTTAATTGTTGTATTTATTAAACAGGTTTTATTTTTTAATATTTATTTATTTATGTGGTTAAACTTTGTTAGATTTATATACTTTAATTAGGGGAATTAGTTAGTATCATTTGAACCTCGAGGATATGGAGAAATAGTTAACGTCATTATTGTTATTTACTATCTTTTATATTTCTTTTCTCTCTTTGAATAAACCAGAGCTTTATGACAAAGTCCTACATCTTTGTAACGGCCAGCTTCTTGTTGTAGCCGTTCCCTATTCCATTAAAGAATGAATTGGAATTGAACTAAATAAGGCTGAACAAAATCTCTCCAACTGTCCCTCAAATCTCCCTTCCTCTTCTTCCTCCTCTCTTTTTCTTCTTTTCTCTACTTAGTGCATTTTCTTCACCCTTCTCCTATGAGGTCTACATCAAAAGGCCTTAGAATCCAAAATTTTTATAAGATAGTAAGGCTTATTTTTATACAATTACAATTTGAACCGACTGACATGAACATTCCCAGAACCAATTAGCTATCATTGAACTTTAAACTACTGAAGCCCAGTGCATGTTACTTTTCTTTCCACACAAATTATATCCACCTTTTCAACATAATGTAGCCTTTTATTAACAAGTCAAGTGACATGCCATTACATTGTGTGAATAAGCTTGACTTCCGATACGTTTAATCCAAACAAACAAAACATCATTTTGGTTGAGCATATGTAAATTAACAATTGGTAGCCATATACTAATTTGCTGATTTTGTCAAGAGAGCAGCAAATTCAACATTGATTCAAGAAGGTAAAGCATATATATTCAAAATATTAGCAACATACGCATTTAGCTGAGTTATTAAGATTACTAACCAAGAGGCCACTGTCAGAGATTAGCAGTGTCATTCCAGAATTTGACAGCAAGAAAGGTGCACAAAATAACAGCTCAAATAATTATAATATGTAACCAAAAAAATAGCCTGTAATTTCCATTACAAGTAGCATATATCAGAAGGGAACGTAGTTGCACGTGTTAAAGATGACATGTATGAAAGAATGGAAGAGCCAAGATCGAGTACTCACGATCTGTGGTGAAACCATCCCACAAAGACATGAATTCGGTTTTCATATTAGTCATAACTTCATGATCTGTGTTACGACGCTGTCCCAAAAAACTGTCGACCTCATCAATAAAAATAATGGCAGGCTGGAGCTTGTAGGCCAGAGTGAACACTGCCGCCACTGCACCAATTCCAGTAAAACTTAGAAGTTGTCTCAGAGTAACATTTATTATATGCAACAATTCTAGTGAAGACTTTTAGCAAGACACAGTGTAACAGTTACTGAAATAGAAACATCTAGGTTAGGATCAAGTATTCTTAACTTCAGCATAGTTAAGCAAATGATATCAGGCATGCAATTACATTATAAAGTCAAAAACTAATGCATCCTAGAATTTTAACGTATTTCATTAAAAATATTAGAGTAGATGTTTGCACCCTTCCAGTCTTTAATAAGCCCGTTTGCATTTTGACATTTATGTTCCTCTGAGTATGCATTGTGAAACATAGCATAAAGAACTGCAATATAATGAATGAGCTTTGTATGAATGAAAATATCCAAGCTCATATTGCTGTCAGGTTTCAGCTGAACTTCAATTATCCCCCTGTTTTTGGCAATATATTAAGCCTTGACGGGTTTCAAGGGATATTTTCTTATCTCAAAGTGCAGCATTCATTGTAAATGAAAGGTACGCCATGGTCAAGTTGAACCATGCTCAAGCTGAAAGGTACAGAGAAGCTTATTTCCAAGAAGTACAACGGCATTTGGTATTCAACTATCTACAGGCTAAACAATAAAGTGTCACTAAAAATTCCAGCTTTTGAAGGATAATTTCTCTTTCCACATTTACAAGAGATCAAAATTGTGCTTTTCTCATAGGTTTTCTGGATTCCAACACAGGTTGAACAAAACATATTCAGTAGTTTCTTTGTCAAAAGGATGCTAGCTCCAATGCTCTATAAATGGAAGAGGGATAAAGAGTGATGCACTGCAAGTATATTGTTTTCATATCTAGATACACATACTTGGATTTTGGTTTATACTACTATAAGTTGTTCCCTTTTGTTTGCTTTCATTTTACTCAAAATGTCACTCTCCATTGACCGTGGGAGTTCGGCACCTGCAACTTCCTCCTCCTACCAGTCTTTTCTTGTCCTCATCATCCTTCTCATTACTAGTTTCTTAATCCCTTTCATTTAGATCAGGTTTATGCAAACTTCCATTCTGTCAAGGCTGCAGCCCTTCTATGATTTCAAGAAAAAACTTTAAATAAATGTCATTTTACAGGGTAGCTTTCTTCGTGAGTATAGTAAATCGCAGACAACAGAACATCAAACAGATTCAATGATTCAAAACACAAGAGTCTTTTGCGAACGCCAACACTAAAATTATCATCAGAATGTTAAAAGAGCACACCAAAATCTAGATAATATTTACGTCTGAATAAACCAGCAGTGTATTAGATCAAACAGCCCCCAATACCAAGTTTAAAACACTCCATATCAAAGCAAAACAGCAAATAACTTGAGAAACAACCTTTTTGTGACAATAAAAGAAAAACAATACAGGTGGAGAAAAGTCAAATGACACTCGTCAAATTAAGACAATCGGTTTCAACGTAAAGCTCACTAACATTTGGAACTTATCTAGTTCTTCATAAGAAAAAGTTAGCAGAAGAAAGGTTTAACAACAGCATCAACTAATATTAACCATCAGGAATGCTGGAAGAACAATTTTTGTTGTCCATCAAACACAGATAATCTTATCATTATGATGAACCATTTCTTTATTATTGCCTTTGCAGCGCAATTTTCTAGCAGATTCTGAAGATGCTGCATGATAATGAATGTGTTAGTGTTTATGGGTGGAAGGGTGACAGAATATCAAATCCAAGAAATTATAATACATTATTTTAGCTTTATATTCTTCCTATAATCTAGCCCGTTATGGATGGATTGTCCACTAGGGGGATTGATCATATTAAAAACTCAAAATTGTCCAAATCAGTAACCAACCAATAGACCACCATTTAGATGCTTTGGCCTCGTTTGGTTTATGGCTCAAAAGAACCCTATTTCATCAATATTTCAAATTCATCAAAATTGCAACAAACTTTATTTTATATCCATCACAAATTCCAACATTAAAATTCAATTTTATTTCACATCTAACACAAATTTCAATTTTAAAATTAACTTTATTTCACATCTTACACACCTTTCAATATTAAAATAACTTTACATCCCATCAAATTTATAAATTAATATATTTTTCTCTCTCTTGTTCAAAACAATCCTCCCACCAAACGAGTTTGTTTCTAAACTGTCAATCGTTTGAACCAACAAATTGTCTGAATTTGTTTCTAGATTATCCACTAGGGAATCGATCAATTTAGATACTTCTTACTTATAGAAGACCTTTATTTAATTTGTTTCCAACCAATGGATTATATGAAATTGTCACTCTAATCAGAGCATATGAGATATATACAAACACACTATATGTATGTATATATGTGTGTGTTTATATATATACATATATAAATATATATTATTGACGTTGGTTTCAGTAATCTAATGGCACCATGTGTTCAATTTAAAAACATGTTGAAGTCGTGTATTGTGAAGAGCTCTTCTTAATTTCAAAATGCAACACAGTCAACCTTGAAGTTGTTTTTACATATCTACAACAGAGCTCTGCCCGCCTATAGCAAGCCAATTACATGTAAGACTGATCAATTCAAATAAAGGACTTTTAGAAGTTGTTAAAATACATACTAAATTTCCTTGCCATACACAATTTGATATTAATAAAAACAAGATTACATTGGTAAACAATTATCAGGTTTATTCTGAAATGATTGCATACTAAGAAACATGAATGGAAAATATGCATAATAAGAATCCGGCTATGCCTACATCCTTGCTCAAAAGTAACAATGCTATATCATAATTATTTTATATGCAAAAGGTAGGAAAACACTAGGATTATATAAGCATGTTGGAAACAAGTATAAATGCAATCAGCCAGTCATTCAGAAAATAACACTATGGCCTTCCTTACCAAGTTTTTGAGCATCACCAAACCATTTGCTCATCAGATTGGAAACCCTCACATTGATGAAAACAGCTCCAGACTCTTTAGCAAGGGCCTTAGCTAGCATTGTCTTGCCAGTACCTGGAGGTCCATAAAGCAAGACCCCTTTTTGTGGCCTAAGAAGCTTTCCATGGGCAAACAATTCAGGTCGTCTCAGAGGAAGAATAACCAGCTCAAACAATGCTTGCTTGATGTTGTCTAATCCTCCAACCGAATCAAACTCAACATCAATATGATCTGGATTTATAACATCACAGGCTATAACATCCTGCAAACAAACAAATATGACAAATGCCTCACTAGAAATTGGATTGGACTGAGGATAAAATAATTCCTCTAATGGCTAAAGTTAAAATTTATGAGAATTTCACTGCTTGAGTATATCCTAGGCATGTAGCAGCAATGTATCACATGAAACACCACAACTTCGATGATCAACAAAGACAAAGTTACAAATGGTAGCAGCTTTCGTAATGACATATTAAAAGATCGCATTCTATTATTAGAGACTAATGTATCAGAGCACTAATACGGCAATGTAGAAAATAGTTAAAAATAAGTTTATGTTTACAAGAGAATCTACATCAACAATTACTATATCTAACTATGTGATAAAGTGAATAATCAAATGTAAGCACCGCAAATTCTCTAATAGAAAGTAGAATACAGTTTCACATAATATGTCTAGAACACCCAATTCTTCAGAAAATTTAGCCAGTTCCTGATGAAAAGGAATCATGCCACAATTTAGTAAAACCCTGAAGAGAGTCAAAAATTTCATGGGTAATTATTAGGCATATGAAATATGAGTCGCATTGGATAGGAGGCAAAGATTAAGCAACTGATATTAGACTTGAAAGAGGATAAGCATTATCTGTAAGGAGCCTTACACTTTTTAACAATCAAAATAAGTCATATTCGTTCTAATCCGTGTAGTTCTACTACCTCATTAAAATTCTAGTAGAACAAGACATTAGGGATTGAAGGCAAACGTGGAGCTTTATAGGGTGTCGTCCCCAGGGTTGAAACAAACATGGAAGAGCTCACTCTAATCTATGAATCGTTGAGAACAGACCGTATATTACAGATAACAATACAAGAACCGAAGAAAAGATAAGCACACGATCAGAACCTCGTACTGGTTAGTCTGGACAAGGGGGCGGCCAAGTCGCTTGGCGATCTCCTTCTTCTGCTCGAGAGCTTTCCTTGAGGCGGCCCGATTGGGATCGAGATGCCGGAGCCCCGCGAAGAGGACGAGGCAGCTTAACGCGGCGCTCGCCACGTACAGCACTAGCTCCTGCACCAGCCTCGCCTGCGAATCCCTCATCCAGAGAGACAGAGAAAGGCTTCTCTTCTCCTTTCTGCTCAGGCACGACCGCACCACGGCACGAGAGAAGCAAACGTTTCCTAAAGAGCTTCCACCGATTCTGGGCCAGACAAAAGCCCACAACAATTTACACCGAATTTGGGCATTAAGGTGGGCCTTCTTTGTATCCTCCTCTTGGAGGACTTAATAAGTATTTGGGCCTTTATTGGGCCTTTCAAGAAAGGCCCATAAACATTTCCTGCTTATGGGCCTTCATCTTATTGGATTCGGCCTTACACAATTACAACAACTTTTTGCTCAAGGTCTCTAGAAAATGGAAACTTGAATATCCAATTAATGAAAACATGAAGATAGAAGAGAGAGTGGGCCATGATGAGGAAGTGAGTCGGTCTTCATCGTATGTATTAATTCGAGCTTAGTAACATCATGGCACGACCATATTTAGATTATATTTTAAATTGATTAGAAATAAATAATAATTATCTTTAAGAGAAGGGACGAGTAGTCACTACATATGTACTTGACTCAGAACGTGAGTGGTCAATGAAAATAATCGATTAATTTTATTGTTGAGCTATTATTTTATTAAGAAAATTAACATTTTTTTTTGTTTTTGCTTCTCTCAGCCAGCTATTATTACCTCATTGCCAAATTTCTCCCAAATCTGCTCCTCCAGAAATTTTTTATACATTAATTTAAATATTCTTATTGTACAAAATTCTAATTTTTATGGTGCAAGTATATCCCTAGGCAATAATAAATTTTAATGGTAATTATATCTGAGTCCCTAAAGTAGACATTTTATTACATATTAGTCCACAAAATTAAAAATATTTCACTTGGGTCTCTCCCATTCAGAAATTATTTCCCACGGGTCCTTTTAATCAATTCCGTCAATTTTTGCCGCTAAGTCGTATTCTTTTTTAATATATATGTTTAAGCATTTATAGTAATTATTATTATAAGTTAAAATATAGAAAAAGAAATAAAAAGTTGAAGCTATAATAACTATGGCAAATCTTTAAACTTATTTAGTTTAAAAGCCAAATTTGACGAAATATGTAAAAAGATGACTCACAGAATATAACTTTAGGGATAAAGGGATCCAGATGAAACATTTTTCATTTCTTCGGACCTACATGTAATAGAAATTTATCGCCAAACCCTAAATAAAATTACACCTAAAAATTATTATTTACAATACGGTCAACTATATATGATCAGCCATGTCCACTATCCAGCTAATCAAAATCCACTAAATGATTCAATATCAAAAAAAAAAAAAAAATCCACTAAATTATTCTGATTTTGATTTTCTGCCTCACAGTATGGTCTCTATTTTTGGTTTTAACGTAGTTCGCACGAACAAAACTTTATCTAGCAGATTTAAATATATTTAAGTTAATTTTGAATCAATAAATATTACAAAAATATTTAAATTTGGCAACTTTAATTCAAGAATTAGAGGAATTTACTCACCCTCAGGCCTCGTTTGATTCAATTTTTTTTTTAAATAAATAAAAAAAATATTTTATTTTTAAAATTTAATGAAAGAAAAAAAATTTAATATTAAAAAATATATAAAATGTGAAATAATTTAAATTTTAATATTCATATTTATATTAAATAAAATTAATTTTTATAATTAAAATTTGTGTTGGGTGAAAATTTCATCTCAAACCAAACAAGGCCTTAAAATTAAATTTTTTATTCATTTCACATTAAAATTAAATATTTACAATTGTTACTTCGTTAATATATAATATATATTATGTTTATTTTTATATTTTGTGCTTTTATATTGATCATTATTACAGCACATTTTTATAGAAAAAGTGTTTTAAATATATAAATTCGAGCAAATATGTTAATTTCTCAATTAGTTTTCTTGATTTTTTTTTCTTGAAACTTGCAAATCCACAATTATTATATTAAATACCATTATGAATGTAGAATTATTCTCACATAATAAAAATTATATTAACATAATTTAGTCGCATTTTGACTCCATCCGCTAAAAAACAGGGCCGGCCGCCCACATCTTATTTAAAGTGCTTCTTACTCATTTGTGAGTTTGCCAAATGTCAAAATAAATTCATTCATATCATTTTTAAAATAATGTACATTGTGAAAATAGTTTCAATTAAAAAATAAAAAAAATGTAATTAATTAAAATTATTTTAATTGATTTTCTGTGTTTTCAACATTAAAATGCTTCTATGTTATTTTTAAAAATGATATTTATTTTATCATAAATTTTAAAAATTACTGATCTTGCGTTATCCTTGAAGCTCAATTTTTAGAGTTTATAGGTAATATCGTTTAATTACTATAATTTCCGATCAGAGCTTTTTGATTTACTAGATAATCATGATAAAAAAAACACATGATACTTTTTATGTATTTTATTTTATTTTTATAAATTATGTACATTACATATATCTAAACAGTTATATATAAATATGTATATATATATATGCATAACGGTATTTGCACACATATATACATGAATATCCGTGTATATATTAGGAATAGTAATTTTATGTGAAAATTAAAACTATTTTATATTTTGCTCTATTTAAAATTAATTCGATTTTCATTCGCTCAAAATATGCTTGCATCAAAAGAAATTAATTCATCTCGTAATCGACTTGATATATATATATATATATAAATATACATGTTCAAATTATTTCAAATTATAATTGAGAAATTTTTATATATAAATACTTTATAATAATTTGTATAAAAAAGATAAAATTAGAAATATATAAATAAAATTTAAAAGTAAATTTATAATATTATATGTTAGACATTATTTAATTTGCATAATTAATATTCTTAAATATATATATATATATGCATTATAATTATGCACGATTTAATTCAAAATTTAACTTAAAATTGGCAAAATTATCTGGCTTGAATCAAATTTTACTCGAAATCTAAAATTGCAATTTTATTTTGTACCCAATTCACTTAAAATTAAGTTGAACACTCTGCTATGTACATATTATATATACATATATTCTTTTTTTTTTTCATAAAAAAAATCTCATATTTTACAGATCATGTAAATACTTATAAAGATATATACCAATAAATTAATGGTTCCATAATTAAAATTATTTATTAATTAAATGAAAAGCATTTCGATATTTCCCTTGAGGCTTTGCCGTGCGCGCACGGTGCGCCTATAAAAGACAGAAACAAACTCGATCATCAGCACCCCTCCCCGTTTTTTTGTTTTAATGGCGTCGGGCTTCCTCCTATGGATCTCCTCCCTCGCCCTAATTCTGTTCCTGTTCTCTGCCGCCGTAGCTTCCCTACCGGCGAGCCCTTTCTTGCCGTCCGGCCAAGTTCCCGACGCCCGCATCGCGGGCGTGAGGGAGGAGCTGGGAAATGGGGAGAAGCCGGAGATTGCTCCGGCCGTCGTGAGAGCTGTGAACTCCGAGCGCGCACGGGAATGGACGGTTAACGAGGGAAACATGCCGGCGTCGGAGGAGTTCGTCTTTCGTCGGTTGGTGGATGTGCAGAGGGTGCAGGAGGAGGGCGGGGTGGCCAACCACATCGCCTACACGATTGCGGTTGTTGGGGGTACGCTCGACGTTGTTGTGCACCGTCTCGATGCGACGATCGACGGCCTCAATTGGAACTACGTGGATTCCACCGCTTGACTGTCCCAAAAGCAACGGCGCTGATCAGCGATCACCGTAATAAATATTTGTGTTGACGTCATCCACAAGCGCACCCGATCTACAGACTGCAATAAAAACGATAATTTGCCAGAAATATTTCCGTTTGAAAATTGAGTGATTCACGTGCATACCTTTTTGTTATCGTATCATGATTTGAAATTTTTTTTATATAAAAAAATATTTTATTTTTTAAATTTAATAAAAATAATAATTTTAATATTAAAAAAATATGTAAAACATGATCAAATACTTTTAATTTTAGTATTAGTATTTATATTTGTGTTGAATGTGAAATAAAGCTCATTTTTTATTTAAAATTTGCGTTGGATAAAACAATTCTCTCGAACCAAACAATACCAAATTAATTTTTTTTTAATTATATGTTAAATTTCTTATTTTTTTATTTTACAATTTAATTCTTCAAATTCTTTAAAAACAAAAAACTCATGGCATAGATGTATTCACAAATATATTTATAGCATTATATATATATATATATATAATCAATTATATGCATTTAAATAATTATAATAAGTAAAAAAAATTTAAAATTCTCAAAAAAAATTTAAATATGTTAATTTCGAATTATTTGAATGTCAAGTTATAAAATTAAAAAATAAAATGTTTAATATATAATTGAAAATGAATGAGGGTATGTATGTAAATGCCGCACGACAATTTCATTAAACAAAATTGTTTGAATTTTAAAGACAGTAGAATTCATTTATCATTCAAAGAGATAATTACAATCACTCCTAATACAATTACGAATAAAAATAGGATAATAATCCAGTCAAAATTTAATTTATTTACATCTTCAACCGTTAAAGTGTATAATTATCTGTGCCTAGGGGTGTGCAAATTATGATTTAAATCAAAAAATTGAACCGAACCTTTTAAATTTAATGGTTTGGTGATGGTTTGATATTTTGAGTATTTCGGTTAATTGGTTTTGGTTTGGTTTCACATATTTGAAAACCAAATCGACCCAATTAACCGATTATTAAATAACTCTCATATAAATATGATTTTAGGGTTAGGTCGGTTCAGTTGTATTATAGTAATTTTTACAGTGTTGACTTTGAATTATTAAAGTGATAGTGTATATGTATATTTATGAGTTTTCATAGTATATTTTTACGATAATTATTTAGTGTATTTTTTTTCAGGTGTGATAATTAGAATGAATTCTTATAAGAAAAATTGTCTGAAAATTTGAAAAAATATTTATTATTCTTAATAAACAAATGAAATTTTTGTTATATAATTTTGATTATATTGTGATATTAATGTAATAATGTGTTGTAATTGCTTCTGAATTCTTCTATTTTTTTTAGTTTATTTTGGTGATGCAATTGAGTTATTAAATTAAATTACTTATTGTGATAAATTACTCGCTATTATCTAAATATTAATATAATAATATTTAATATCATTATAAGAATATTAAGAAAATATTTGAGATAAAAAATATGATTTTAATCGAATCAAATTAAACCGATATTTATTTATTTGGTTGGTTGATTTCATTAAATTTAAAACTGAACTCAATTTTTTTTTTTAGTTTGATCACCAAACTAATCAATTAAACCGAATGCACAGGCCTATTTGTGCCACTATATTATTATCTCTTTTGATGTGTGAGAAATAAAAAGTGTTAAAAGTCTTTGAGATTTTAATCACAGCTTTTATGCATAAACTACGTAAAGTATGTTTACCTCAATAGAATGAAATTATCATTCTAAGAGAACATGAAATAAAAAATAAACAGAAAAAATACTTAAATACCCTTGGATAAACTTATAAAATTTTATATCATTTATGATTATTAAATTTAAGTTTATACCAATAATTAGATGAATATAATTTATATATACGTGTAAAGTTGGGGGATGCCATGCTACTAATCTTTGTGTAGACACAATTGTATTAATTAAAAGCGTAAATAAATATTCCAATGAAACATTTGGGCCTTTGTTGAAAGGCCCACAAACATTTCCTGGATCTGGGCCTTCATCTTCTTGGATTGGGCCTTACACAATTACAATAACTTTTTTTATCGTGGTGTATAGAAAATGGGAAACTTGAATATCAAAATAATGAAAACATGATGGCCGTGACGAGGAAGTGAGTTGGTCTTCATCGCATGTATTAATTCGAGCTTGGTAGTGTTCTGGCGTGAGCATATTTAGATCTAGAGTGTAGATTTTAAATTGAAAGTAACCCATTAATTTTATTGTTGAATTATTATTTCTTTTTTGTTTTTTTGTTTTTGGTTTCTCACGGCCAACAAATGACCTATTATCACCATATTTGCCAAATTTCTCCCAAGTCCCGGATGAGAAACGCGGAGGGTTGAGTTAGATAGTCGACAACCAGCGTAAAACTTGTAGAATCAATCATGTTATGAATCCTTTAGAAAATTGCGCTAAAACTAGGGCGTTCCCTGGAAGCAACGTGTTGTATTGCCTGAATACAGTGAAAAATGGGCAAGGACCGCTGCATCGGCGCCCGGGTATAGTGAAAAGTGAGTAATGGTCTCCACATCATAGACGGATGCGGGTAAAGAAGCTAGTCTGTTATATTAGAACTCAAGTCAGTAGGATTAGATTAGGAACTTGGAATATAGCCAGCCTGACGGGCAAACTAATAGAGTTGGTTGAACATACTGAGTGCATATTTAGTCAAAAAAGAAATTATTATATTAGAGATGTGACAATTAGTGATCAAATTGTTAAGAAAAGTGAGAGCTTTAGATACCTTTGATCAATCATACAAAATGATGTGAAATAGATAATGATGTTATTAGCAGGATTCAAGTAGGATGGTAAAATGGAAAAATGCTTCTGATGTGTTGTGCGGTAGAAAAATGTTATCTAGAATCAAAAGTAAATTTTATAAAACTATAGTAAGACCAGCAATGATATATGGTGCTGAATGCTTGCCTGCAAAGAGGAAACATACAATTGCAGAAATGAGGACACTAAAGTGGATGTGTAGATATACAAGAAAAGATAGAATGAGAAATGAGTATATCCAAAAGAAAGTTGGTATTGCACTAATTGAGGATAAACTTAGAGAAAGTCAACTTAGATGGTTTGGACACCTAAATAGTAGGCCGATTGAAGCTCCAGTTAAAAAAATTAATTTATTAATTTTTGCTCATGTACAAAGAGGAAGAGACAGACCAAAGAAAACATAGTAAGAAGGAATGATCTTAGTTACTTAGACTTAGATAAGAATTTGGCAACTGATAGAGCGCAATGGAAACAAAGGATTCGTGTAGCCGATCCCACCTAGTAGGATTAAGACTTGGTATTTATTATTGTTGTTATTAATTTAAAATATTCTTCTTGTACAAAATTCTAATTTTAACGATGCAAGTATATCCATAGGCAATGATAAATTTTAATGGTAATTATATCTGAGTCAAATAAATGATAAATTAATGATAAATTTTAATTATATGCTAAAGTCGCCGGCAAAATAATTTTTATTAAATATATGTCGCAATAAATTTATTATTTTATATATTATTTATTAATATTTGATAAATAAAAAATTTAAAAATATAAATAAAATTAATTAATCATGAGAGTTATCAATTATTATATTAACTAGAATATTACAATGAGTACCTTCAATTATACAAATTGTCATTCTAAAATCAGTGCATTAATTTCAAGCGAATCTGCAGAACGAAGAGCCACTAATTCGTAGAAAAATTATATATATCACCCCTAAAATTATAATTTTTACTAATTTTATTCTCAAAATCAAATATTTAAACTTGTCACCTTATATTTTAAATTTATAATTACATGCATCACTTTTTTAATAATATAAATGGTTAAATTTTTTCTAATTGATGGTGCAGATGAAATTTATAATTATGTATTTAAAATATGAAGTAATAAATATAAATATTTAATTTTTGAGTAAAATAAGTAAAAAAATTAAATTTTAAAGGTGACGTGCATAAATTTCTCTAAGTAATGTAATTATAGCTAACTTGAATCAAAGTTGCAAAAATAAAATATTTTTATAATATTTATTGATTGAAAATTAATTTAAATATATTTAAATCAGCTAGATAAAGTTTTGTGCGTGCCAACTATGATGAAACAAAAAATAAATACTACTGTGACGCAGAAAATCCAAATCAGAATCATTTACTGGATTTTGATCAGCTGGATAGTGGACATGGCTTTTTAAATAAAAAATTTTAGGTGTAATTTTATTTAGGGCTTGGCGGTAGATTTCTATTACATGTAGGTCCCAAGAATCAAAACTATTTCATTAGGATCCCGTTATCCGAGAAATTATACCCTTTGAGTCATTTTTTACAGATTTAGTCAAATTTGACTTCTAAACTGTATACTAAAAAATAAACTTAAAGATTTACCATAGTTATTATGACTTCAACTTTTTATTTCTTTTTCTATATTTTAACTTATAATAATAATAACTATAAATGCTTAAACATATATATTAAAAAAAGAACACGACTTAGTGGCCAAAATTGACGAAATTAGTTAAACGGACTCACGAGAAATATTTTTTGGATGGGAGAGACCCAAGTGAAATATTTTTAATTTTGAGGACTAATATGTAATAGAATTTTAAGCATTTGTCAAACGGGTAGGCTTTTCGTTTTGTTGGGCAGGCTAACATTATCTGATTTCGATTATTTCAAATAATCAGATAATTTAATTAATTAATCACCAATGACTTTTTCACTGGTATTTAATTTTTTATTTTTTTTCAAATCAGGACAAAAATTGACTAGATTTTCTTTGAATTATTCGTAATAAATTTATATAATCTGATTAAATTTATCTAGATTATAAATAATTAGATTTTTATACTGACATTTAAGATTTTTTTTTTTACATTAAGTGTTTTTCAGATAAATCAAAGATATTAAATAAATTTAATTTTTTATTATAAATTAAACTATTTAACTCTTGAAACTGTTTCATATCTAAATAAATGTCTTTTTGCATGAAAGTTAATTTGTGGGTTATATAGTAGCATTTTTATATACTTTCTATTATATTGAATTAGTTATTACCGCTCAATTGTTATGTCGTATGTGAGACGGATATGTTTTTTAAATTTGTATTTGTATTTATATTAATAAAAAGCTTAAAGCATTCTGTGATCTAAATATAAATATATTATTTACTTTGGTTTTAGAGGACTGCATGACTTAAGTATTTCCCAAAAGTTCACCTATCTCAATATTACTTCAATCCAAATACATTTAATTATAAAGTTGTTAGAATATTTTAATTAAAATATTCCTTTTGTGGCCCTCTTTTATAAGAAAGATTTAAGGAGGCATTTGGTTCAATGTTATCTTGATGTTATGTTATGTTATCTAGAGAAAATAATTATTTGGCTTAATGATATCTATAAATAATCTTCTATTAGATCATAAAATTATTAATTAAAAAATAACATCTACGTTACATAACATAATATCAAAATAACAACAAATCAAACGCGGTGACCCTAAATTAATTCTCATAACAATATGTAATAAAACATCTCAATAAGGCGAAAGCGCTAACAATAACATGTGGTATCAGAGCAAAGAATTAAACTTCGGTTAAGTTTTCTACCAAAGATCCTCATGCAAATAATTTGTTTTAGATTTTCATTAAATCTTTTTTATAAAAGAGGGCCACAGAAGGAATATTTTAATTAAAATATTCTAACAAAAGTTTCCCATTATTAGCCTCATATTTTTTCTTAAAAGACAGTCTCTACTATTTTACATTACGTTATGTACTTATGTCTAAGATCTCCCTTCTTTCTAATGTGAGATGATTTATTTTTGTTCACCTCTCAGGAGCTATGCTTTACTTCAGTCATTTTCTTTTCTTAAAACATCATCTGACATGTGAGAGAAAAGAGTAGAGTAAATATATCCAAGGAAGCTCCTAAAGTTGTACTGCCCCCAGCACGTGCTACTTATCCCATAAAATTAAGTCTCCTTTATCGCCCATAAAAGGAAACCGATCGAGAATAATAAAGTGAGAGAAAAGAGTAGAGAAAATATAAGCAGCATGCACCCAAGTGATTGTGAGTGCGGCTCCGACAATACAGACTAGAAGTACGTAAAAGCATGCAAAACTTTAACATAAAGTGAAGAGCTCGCTTTTTTTATAAATCAAATGATGAACAAAAAATTTCTAGAATTTCTTACCGCCAAAGTAAGAAAATGAAGGAATTACCCTCCGTGCAAGCCCATTTGTTTCGTTTTACGTGTAAGAAAAGAATCTCAATATTACTTTATAATATTTAGTTAGTTGTCAGGTTTGTGGCAACAGAGAGTTAATTCTAACGTTGAATACTTTAACTCTAAAGTTAATCTTTTACTTTTCCATAACCCTGCACAAAAAAAAGTCTACTGAAAAATTTTCTAAGTGGAAGGAGAAATTCTCGAGTTTGTGCCATTGTAAATTCTCTTGGACAAAAACCTGTTAAAATAAAATTATTATTTGTATTTAATCTGGTCAAACTTTAATTAACTTATTATTCTGAAATTAATTAAATTATATCAATTTAAACGGCCGTCTGCTTTTCATATTTTCGACCGAGTAAATTACATTCTAGTTTGGTTATGACTTATGAGTGTTTAACTTTACAATGTAAATATGAAATAAAATAAATTTTTAATTAAATTATGACGTGAAATATAATTATTTTGATTTTATTTTAGATTGAAAAAAATTATTTTGATTTTTTTCCCCTAAGCTGCCTAATATTATCTTTCTGATAAGAATATAACTTAAAATAATGATTTTCATCTTTGAAATTAATTATTAGTCCTACAACAAATCGGTGTAAATCATTTAATTATCTAATAAATAAAAAACTCATTTAATTAATCATTAGATACAAAATTTAATAGCTGGATTCTGACCAATTAATCGATGAGGTTTGACAGGTATGCTTTCAAATTTTTATAGCTTTGAATTATTTCTAATGAGTTTGATTAATTAGATCAATTATAATTAAATTAAAGTAAATTTTCTGATGATATAATATTTATTTTGAGGTTTAAAAAAGTTTAAATATAATTAAAATTATTTTGAGATAGATGAAAAAAGTTTAAAATAAAATAAAATAAAATAAAAAATAAATCATATTCCAGTTTTTGAGATTAAAATATAATATTATAGATATTTATATTTTAAAATTTTTTAATATTAGAACCCCAAAACGAGATTAATTATATTAATAAATTCTTTTTTTTTAATATCAAATTTTGATAAATTGCTATTTTGCCAAATGCTAACACAGTCGGAGAGGGTGGGACTCTTCTTTTTCTGACTTTTGACCTCATTTGATTCCAGCTTTTTCAAACAAGAAAAAAATATTTTATTTTTAAAAATTAATAAAAAAATTATTTTAATATTAAATAATAAAAAATATAAAATAATATTAATTATAATATTAATATTTTTATTAAATATGAAGCAAATTTAATTTTTATAATTAAATTTTATATTGAGTTTTTATTGAATCGATTATTTTCAATGGATAAACTGTTTGACTACTTCAAATTTAAATTAATTCGAGAGGATTGACTCGAATCAAAAAAATAAAATAAATCATTTTTGAGTTAAAGCTAATCTCATATGCCTGAATTAAGTTAATATTTTGTAACTGATCCATAATCTTAAATTTTTAATATATAGATCACTAATATTAGTTAATATTCTCATCTAGATCCTGTAGTTTATACAAATACTTTAGAGAGATTCATTTAACTTAATTATAATTTAATAAATATATTAAAAATAAAATAATAATTTAAAAATGTAATTTTTTTTATATACCGCAAGAGAGAGCGCAAAAAGAAACATGGGAGGGAGGGTGCGCAGGGGCAGCTTTAATTTAGTAAATTATTAAATAGATTAACACTTTATTCATTAGATAACCTAGCGTGTTGAAGCCTTAATTCATAATTAGTTAATTTATTTCTCAGATATTCGGACTGTATGCATATACATAATAACTATGACTTATTATAATATCCGATGAGAATTGCGTGACTTGAGTATTTTTCGGGGAGTTACTCATTATAGTACTACTGCTACATCCCAAATATATTTAACTACGAAATTTTTCATCATTCAGCTCATAATTTTGCTCTAAAATACGAGCGCACCATTTGGGATCATGTTATATACTCATATATATAGCTCGGGATCTCCCTTTATTTTTTGATATGGGACGATTCATTTCTTGCCATAAAGACTGCCATGAGTGGCACTTTATGTCAGTGATTCCCTTTTTCAAAACATCACCTGATAATCACCTTCTGTCCTCTTCAACTATAATCGTCACACTTTTTCTTATAACGTAGTTATTTTGGGGTTCCATTTTTTATTTGAGTCATATTAATTTATCGGTACAATTTAATTTAGAGTTAAATCAAGTGCAATTATAAATCAAATTTCTAAAATATCATGCATATATGTTAATACATAGAGGTAATTTAGTTCAATGCTTTATTGATATTATGTCATGTTATTTTAAAAAAAATAATTATTTGATTTAGTGACATCTACAAAAAATTTCTATAAAATTATAAAATTTTTAATCAAAAAATGATATCTAAATTACATGACATAACATCAAGATAATAATAAACCATATATATATGTATATGTATATCATTTTGAGTGGATCAATTACGAGTTTGTCTCGAGGCTCGCAGCAGAAAGAGTAGAATTTGAACCGAGCAAATTATTAAACACGAACAAGTTTGAAATATCAAAAACCATGTTACTCGATCGATATATATATATATATATAATTGGTGTTATTTTTCTAACTTATTTGAGGAATTTTTTAATTCAGGATTAACTCTTCGAAAATAAAAGCATTTCAAACTAGCAGTTTAATTACAACAAAAATATATAAAAGTAGTTTGTTCAATTATTATAAATATTAAAATTGGTAATTAATATAATTAGTACTGAAGTATTTTCATTTCATTATTTTCATGAAGTGAGAACACTTTAATATCTTAAATGGATTGTTAAAATAAATTATTAATTTATTATATTTGCATTTTATTTACAATATTCCATCTTAATCCTTAGTTATGACATCTGATCAAAATTATAACTTATAATTGCTTTCTATTTATGGCCTAAAGCTATTTTTGAAGTTACTTTCTAGAAACTAAAGTATTTTGGTAAAAAATCATTTAAATGAAGAATTTACACCGAATTAGGCCTAAAAAGCTTCCATTGATTCTGGGCTAGATAAAAGCCCATAAAAGTTTACACCAAATTTGGGCTTTTAATGGGCCTTCTGAATTTGGCACGACCATATTTAAGATTTGGAGTGTATATTTTAAATTGATCAGAAATGAATAATTATTATCTTTAAGGGAAGGGACGAGTAGTCGCTACATATGTACTTGACTCAGAACGTGAGTGGTCAATGAAAATAATCGATTAATTTTATTGTTGAGTTATTATTTTATTGGGAAAATTAACATTTTTTTGTTATCTCTCAGCCAGCAAAATGACCTACTATCATCTCATTTGCCAAATTTCTCCCAAGTCTGCTCCTCCACATTATTTTTTATACATTAATTTAAAATATTTTTATCATACAAAATTCTAATTTTAATGGTGCAAGTATATCCCGAGGCAATGATAAATTTTAGGGATAATTATCTACATGCCATAAAATTTAGTTTCATTTATACCTTCCCTATCCATTCTTACCTAATTACGCTATGCACAATCAAAACATTATAAAATCTTACATACATATATTTTAAATTATTTTTATTATAATGAATAAAGATAATTTTTTAATAATCTAACTATAGTTAGATTACAAAAAATTTGAGCCGTTCATCATATTATTTTAAGAATATTTAAATATATTTTGAGTGAAAATCCTAAAAATTTAATGTTTAGGGCAAAGGAAGGAGACATCCGCGACGTGAATTAGTTTTAGGACAAATCAGCGCTTTACTGTGGTATTTAGGAAGAGAAAAATATGTATCATTAAGAGTAAAAATATAATTTTAATGATTTACTAACAGAATATTTTTTTTTTCAAATAGGTTTTGATTAAGTTTTAACTCAAATGTGTGTATGGAGTATTTTGTAATATTTTGAGTGTGCATAGCGTAATTAACTAAGAATAGATGTGTAACACATAAATAAAACTAAATTGTGTGGCATATAGATAATTATCCCTAAATTTTAATGGTAATTATATCTGGCTCCCTAAAGTAGACATTTTATTACATATTAGTCCACAAAATTTAAAATATTTCACTCCGGTCTCTGCCATCCAAAAATTATTTCTCGTGAGTCCGTTTAACTAATTCTGTCAATTTTAGCCACCAAGTCGTATTCTTTTTTTAATATATATGTTTAAGCATTTATAGTTATTATTATAAGTTAAAATATAGAAAAAAAGTTGAAGCTATAATAACTACGATAAATCTTTAAACTTATTTTTTTAGTATACAATTTAGAAGCCAAATTTGACGAAATCTATAAAAAAATGACTCAAAAGGGTGTACTTTCTTCGATAATA
This sequence comes from Apostasia shenzhenica, assembly GCA_002786265.1. Taxonomy (NCBI): domain Eukaryota; kingdom Viridiplantae; phylum Streptophyta; class Magnoliopsida; order Asparagales; family Orchidaceae; genus Apostasia; species Apostasia shenzhenica. Next base: position 614,886 of record KZ452027.1, read on the forward strand.
GGATCCAGATGAGATATTTTTTGTTTCTTGGGACCTACATGTAATAAAAATCTATTGCCAAACCCTAAATAAAATTATACCTAAAATTTATTAGGGACATTTATATACATACCCGTTAAATCATCTTGAATTACATATTAATTCTCTCATTTTTTAATTTTATAATTTAACCCCTAAATCATCCAAAAATAAAAACTAGTAGAATACATGTATTTGTAAATATGTTTATAATATTTGTATATACGTATTATTGATAATAAATATTCAAATAATTATAAATCAGCAAAAAATATTCTTTAAAAATCTTGAGAAAGATCTAAATATGTTATTTTTGGATGATTTAGGGGGTTAAGTTGTAAAATTAAAAAATTCAGAATTTAATATGTAATTCAAGATAATTTAAGGGGTATGTATGTAATTCTCTCAATTTATTATTTACAATACGGTCAACTATATATGATCGGCCATGTCCACTATCCAGCTAATCAAAATCCACTTAATTTTGATTCTCATTTTGATTTTCTGCGTCACAGTATTTTATCTATTTTTGGTTTTAGCTTAGTTCGCATGCACAAAACTTTATCTAGTTGATTTAAATATATTTAAATTAATTTTAAATCAATAAATATTACAAAAATATTTTAATTTGGCAACTTTGATTCAAGTTAGCTACAATTACATTAATTAGAACAATTTACTTACGTCACTTTTAAAATTTAATTTTTTATTTATTTTACTCTAAAATTAAATATTTATAATTGTTATTTCATATTTTAAATATATAATTATAAATTTTATCTGCATCATTAATTACTATTTATCTTATTAAAGGAGATGAAAATGTAATTATTTATAATTATAAGAGAATAATGCATGTAATTATAAATTTAAAATATAATGTGATAAATATAAATATTTAATTTTGAGAATATATTTATAATGTTAGGGCTGATATATATAATTTTTTATGAATTAATGGCTCTTCGTTCTGCAGATTTACTTGAAATTAATGCACTGATTTTAGAATGACAATTTATACAATTGATGGTATTCATTTAATATCCCAGTTAATATAATAATATTTTTTAATTTTTTATTTATCAAATATTAATATATAATATATAAAATAATAAATTTATTGCTATATATATTTAATAAAAATTATTTTGCCGGCGACTTTAGCCATTTAGCATTTGTCAAACGGGTAGGCTTTTCGTTTTGTTGGGCAGGCTAATATTATCTGATTTCGATTATTTCAAATAATCGGATAATTTAATTAATTAATCACCAATGGCTTTTCATTGGTTACTTAGTTTTTTAATTTTTTTCAAATCAGATCAAAAAATGACTAGATTTTCTTTGAATTATTCGTAATGAATTTATATAATCTGTTCAAATTTATTTAGATTATAAATAATTAGATTTTTATACTGACATTTAAGCTTTTTTTTTACATTAAGTGTTTTTCAGATAAATCAAAGATATTAAAAAAATTTAATTTTTTATTATAAATTAAACTATTTGATTCTTGAAACTGTTTCATATCTAATGTGTGTACAATGTCTTTTGCCTGAAAATTAATTTGTCGGTTAAATATAATAGCCTTTTTATTTACTTTCTATTATATTGAATTAGTTATTGCTGCTCAATTATTATGTCATATGTGAGACAGATAAATTTTTAAATTTGTATTTGTATTTATATTAATAAAAAATTTAAAGCATTCTGTGATCCAAATATAAATGTATTATTTACTTTGACTTTAGAGAACTGCATGACTTAAGCACTTCCCAAAAGTTCAGCTATGTCAATACTACTTCAACCCAAACACATTTAATTATAAAGTTGTTAGAATATTTTAATTAAAATATTTCTTTTGTGGCCGTCTTTTATAAGAAAGATTTAATGAAAATCTAAAACAAATTATCTGCCACAGAAGGAATATTTTAATTAAAATATTCTAACAAAAAGTTTCTCATTATCAGCCTCATATTTTTTTTCTTAAAAGACCTATCTACTATTTAACATTATGTTATGTACTTATATAGTTTAAGATCTCCCTTCTTTCTGATGTGAGATTATTTACTTTTGTTCACTTCTCAGGAGCTGTGCTTTACTTCAGTCATTTTCTTCTTTTAAAACATCATTCGGCACGTGAGAGAAAAGAGTAGAGTAAATATTGTTGGTTCCTCCCTTATGATAATATTGTGATTTTGATATTTAACAATATGTTTAAGTTAATTTGTACTAACAAATTATTTAGTATCTCAGGTTTATTAAAGTTGCATATCAATTGTATTTATGTATATTAAAATTGAGATCTAATTCAGTTGAAGAGAGGCCTCAAGCATTGAAGATCAAGTGAAGCATATGTTATTATTGTTCTTTTTTATTTTACTTGAGAGTAGAATTATTGTGAGGTTGATCTTGATTGTTAGAATAGTCTGGATATGAGTTTGAGCACTTAGAATCTCTGCGAGTTAACTAGATAATCTTAAAAGTTTAAACTCTCTTAATTTTATGGCCTAATAGTGGTGAGATTACTCTAGATATTTTCTTTTGGTTGTGATAGCTCCAGGGCAGCTTTGGATAGTTGAAGGACGACCTTCAGTAGTGAGGTCGACCCGAGGTCGACCTTCAGCAGCGACCCTCAACAGAAACTTTAGGTCGACCCGAGGTCGACCTTCAGCAGCGACCCTCAACAGAAACTTTGGTTATCTTGGAGGATTTTTCCAGGTCGACCTGGAGGCGACCTCAGTGGTGAGGTCGACCTCCAGGTCTTTTCCACCTCTTTTTTCTAACCGTTAGAGCTCTTGTTATATAAGGAGATAGGGGTTATTGGTATATTTTTTTGGCTCATAAAATTCTCTAATTGCTTCTAACATTCACCTTCATTCTTCACCATCCTAAGAGTTGGTAAAAATATTCAAGTTGAGTTTTAATCAAGCTTCAAAGCGATCTAGGTGAACTTGGACTCAAGTGCTCAAACTCTTCTTCTAGCTCTCAAGATTCAATCATAAGAAGAAAAAGTGAGTAATTTTTCTTTTTATTGTAATATTTTAGTTTTTATTTTCTGCTTTCACTTTATGTGTGAAGAGGGTCTCCAAATAAGAGTTGGAGGAGGTGAGTGAGTGACCCCTCACTTAAAAGTGAGGAGGGCCTCTAGTGAGTGGATAGAGGAGGATTTGTATGGGCTTCTTAGCCTAAACTAAGGAGTGTGTTATAGTGATATCTTTCCGATCAGGGTTGGGTCGATTAGGCTCTAATTTGAGCCGAACCACATTATATCGTGTGTTCTTTGTGGATGTGATATTTTCTTTTTGTTTGCACTTATATTTGCTTCCGCTTGTATTTTGCACTAACTGTTATATTTAATAAATTAAATTTTAATTATGTCTATTCACCCCCCTTTTAGACATCATACTTGATCCTACATTTGGTATCAGAGCAAGGACTTCTACATAGGTTTAACCACCCAGAAGTAGTATGGCTTCTAGAAATTCAAAAGGCCAATCTATTCATAGGCCACCACTTTTTTATGGATCAGATTTTGCATATTGGAAGATGAGGATGACTGCTTTCATTCAAACTGATTCTGATATGATGATTAGTTTTAAGAAAGGATATATGCCACCTAAGAATAATGATGGATTAGAATTAGATGAGGAAAATTAGAGTGAAAACGATAAGAAAAGATATATAACAAATGCGAGAGGTATCACTACTTTACAATGTACCTTAACCAAATAAGAGGTTAATAAATTAGATCCCCAAACTGGTGCTAAAAAAATATAAGAGAAGTTGGTTGAATTACATGAGGGGACATCTGAAGTCAAGAGAGCAAAGAAAGCTCTCTACAAAAATCAATTTGATAATTTTAAAATGAGAGAAAGTGAATCTGTAGCCCAAATGCATTCTAGATTCAAAGAGATTTATCATGGGCTTGTAGCGCTAGGTGAGATTTTAGAAAATAGAGAAGTTGTATGTAAGGTATTGGAAGCTTTTCCTAGAACTCAATTATGGGTTGACAAAGTTGATGCTATAGGAGTTTCTCAAAACCTTGACACATATAAAATTGATGAGCTGTTTAGCCTTATGGAACTTCATAAAACTAGGCATGGTGGAGAGAAAGAAGTGAAGAAAGGCATAGCTCTAGTAGCAGAAGAAGAAGTATCCAAGAAACCTTCATCATCACATTCACCTAAACTCTCCAAGAAAGCCCAAGTTGAGATATCTTCTTCTAGTGAAAGTGATGAGGATAGTGAGCCAGAAGTCAGAATTGTAGCCCATATAGTTAGAAGAATGATGAGGAAAGGAAAAAAGTTTAGTAAAAATAATATAAATAAAATAATTGGGGGGTCTAGTAGGGATAGAAATAGGAGAAATATTAAGGATTACGAGGGAAATAATCATAATAAGAATTGGAGATAAAATATTATGTGCTTTGGTTGTAAAAAGCTAGGTCACTTTCGAGATGAATGCCCAAATATCCAAAAAGAGCATGAAGGCAAGGATAAAGCCAAGAAGAAAAAGAAGGTATTGGCTGCCACTTGGGATGACTCGGATTCATCTTCATTTGCCAGTGATGCTACCAAAAAGCATGTAGCACATTTTGCATTGATGGCCAAAACACATGATGAAAGCGATTCAGAAAAAGATTTTGAGGTAAGTGATTTTTCATTTGATGATATGCAAGATTTTATTTGTGAATTAATTGATAAGTTAAAGCTATCCAAGTCTAAGGTTAAAGGGCTCCATAAGGAGTTAAATTTTCTTAAACTTGAGAGAGAATCTTTAACTAATACTTTATCTTCTACGACCTCTCAAGTGACTTTAGATGAGAAATCATGTGATTTTTCTCAAGTTGAAAAACTTGAGAAAGAAAATAATAATTTAAAATCTAAAGTTGAAAGCCTTAAAAGAGACCTTGAAGTATTCACTATGGGGTCCAAGTATCTAGATATGATGCTTGAAAACTAAAGAGTAATATACAACAAGCCGCAATTGGATACGATTTTGCTCATAAGGAAAAGGCTTATACCTTTTTAATTGTGAGAAGCGGAATTAAATCTCTCATTAGAAAATCCTTAGGGTCATTCATGTCTTTGAACCTATTCAGAGGATGTGCTAATAAGAAAGGATTAAAGGCATGGGTACCTAAGAATTTAGTGCCTAACTCTATTGGACCCAATTATTTTTTGGTACCAAAATCTTTAGTTTTTGTTTATAAATAGGTGTGCTTGAGGAGTAGGGTCGCCGGCAACCTATGGTATCTTGATAGTGGTTGTCTACGTCATATGACCAGTGATGCCTCAAAATTCTCCTCCATCAAATTTAAGAATAAAGGTAAAGTTTCTTTTGGTGATAATAGTCAAGGATCCATAGTAAATTATGGCTCAATTATTGTAGAACCTAATTTATTTTTATCAAAGGTACTATTAGTTGAAGATTTGAAATATAACCTATTTAGTGTAAGCCAATTATGCGATAATGGCTATTTAGTAGAATTTCATTCTACTAAATGCATTATCAAACACATTGAGTCTGACTCCACCATTTTAGTTGGTAGTAGAGATGAGAATGTGTACACAATTGACTTACCCATTGCTACTAACAATTCTGTTAAGTGTTTGATGTCAAAGGAAGAAGAAGCTTGGGTATGGTATATGTTAACACGTGGTTCTTACGCTGCATCCTGGCCGAACACGTGGCGCCCGACAGACCCGTACTCGATTAGTTGTTTGCTGACTCAGCTTCAGGTCTTGCAGGACTCTTGACCCAGGTCAAACATCGGGCACGAGGTTTCAGCCAACCATCGCCCATGACGATCCAGGACCAAACCTTCGTAACCTCGGGCACGAGGGTACGAGGTAACGCCTGTCACGATCAACTTCACCTAACCGTGCCGATCGCCGTACAGACGTTCTTTCCCAGAAGAAGTATCAGCATTAAAAGATGTCACTTTCCCGTACGAACGGCAAATCTCTCCGGTGATAGATAAACGACGCTCGGAGATCGCCCATCACCTTTTCTCCGGAAGAACAGGGAACCTGGGTGAAGTCGCACCATCCCTGCCTGCAAATATCGCTGAAACAGTCCTCCAAGAAAAAAGGAAGAGAGGGGACAAAACGACGAACAGATAGAGAAAGAAATACACAGACAGAGGACGAAGAACGGAGAAAAGGGAAAAGAGTAGTTTTTCATTGTATCAGGACCCCAACTGAGGAGCTCCTTTCTTCTTCATCTCCTTCTTCTTCTTCTCCCTCACCTCTTCCCAGAACATTGTACAGCCTTCTGGGCTATCCCTTTTCTTATTAGTGAAACTTCTTCGCTGACCGATCGGTGGACGTAGGGGATTTCTTCCCTGAACCACCTTAAATCCCTTTGTGTTTTTCTGATTGCTTTAGACTAATCTTCTCCTTGAGCCTCCGTTAACAAGCTCACCTCCTTTGCACGCTGCCGTCTCCCGGAACTCTCTCTCTCTCTTCGGTGTTTCCTGAGATCCCCACATCCTACGTCAACATCTTCTGGTGCTTTCATTGAGACTGGAAAGATGGTGGCCAGAACACGCAAAACCAACTCTGTTGCCCGCAGTATACATGTAGGAGAACCCTCTGTCCGGGCGCCGGATGATGGAGCCTCAACTTCCACTTCCCGGCGACGCGCCGGATCTGCCTCCTCTTCCAGAGGCACCCGTGTCTCGGAGCTCCAAGGGATGCTCGCAAACCTCACTGACATGGTCACCGGCCTCACGGCGCAGCAGGCCGTCATCCTCAAACAAACTCAGTCGGTTTGTGCAGTACTCCCTCTCCAGGGCAGCTTTAGGATAGTTGAAGGGTGACCTTCAATAGTGAGGTCGACCCGAGGTCGACTTTCAGCAGCGACCCTCAACAGAAACTTTAATCATCTTGGGGGACTTTTCGAGGTTGACTTGAGGTCGCCCAAGGTCGACCTTCAGCAGCGACCATCAACAGAAACTTTAATCATCTTTGGGGATTTTTCGAGGTCGACCTGACGGCGACCCGAGGTCGACCTTCAACAGCGACCCTCGACAGAAACTTTGGTCTTCCTGGAGGATTTTTCCAGGTCGACCTGGAGGCTACCTCAGTGGTGAGATCGACCTGAGGTCGACCTTGGAAGTGACCGTTGGCCTACATTTATTCTCCAACGGCTAGCTGGGGGTCAACCTCCAGGTCTTCTCCAGCCCATTTTTCTAGCCGTTGGAGCTCTTATTATATAAGGGGATGGGGGTTGTTGGTGTATCTCTCTTGGCTCATAAACTTCTCTAAGTGCTCCCAACATTCACCTTCATTCTCCACCATCCTAAGAGTTGATAAAAACATTTAAATGGAGTTTCAATCAAGATTCAAGGCGATCTAGGTGAACTTGGACTCAAGTGCTCAAACTTGACATCCACTCTTCTTCTAGCTTTCAAGATTCAATCATAAGAAGGAAGAGTGAGTGATTTTCTTTCTTTGTAATATTTTAGTTATTTTTTTTTCCTTCACTGTGTGTGTGAAGAGGGCCTCCAAATAAGGGTTGGAGGAGGTGAGTGAGTGAGCCCTCACTTAAAAGTGAGGAGGGCCTCTAGTGAGTGGATAGAGGAGGATTTGTACGAGCTTCTCCGCCTTCTCCGCCTAAACCAAAGAGAGTGTTATAGTGATATCTTTCCGATCGGGGTTAGGTGGATTAGGCTCTAATTTGAGCCGAACCACGTTATATTGTGTGTTCTTTGTGGATGTGATATTTTCTTCTTATCTGCATTTATATTTGCTTCCGCTTGTATTTTGCACTAATCATTATATTTAGTAAATTAAATTAAATTTTAATTACGTCTATTCACCCCCCTCTGTCATACTTGATCCTACAAATATATCCAAGGAAACTTCTAAAGTTGTACTGCCCCCAGCACGTGCTACTTATCCCATAAAAATAGGCCTCATTTATCTCCTATGAAAGAAAACCGATCGAGAAGAATAAAGTGAGAGAAAAGAGTAGAGAAAAGATAAGCATAATGCACCCAAGTGATTGAGAGTGTAGCTCCGGCAATAAAGACTAGAAGTACGTAAAAGCATGCAAATCCACTTTAACATGAAGTGAAGAGCTCCCTTTTTTTATGAATCTAAATGACGAAAAAGAAAATCGCCAAAATTTCTTACCGCCAAAGTAAGAAGAGGAGGGAACTGCCCTCCCTACAAGCCCATTTGTTTCATTTTACGTCTAAGAGAAAAATTTAAATATTACTTTACAATATTTAGGCAGTTGTAAGGTTTGTGGCAATCGTGAGTCAATTCTTATTTTGAATACTTAAACTCTAAAGTTAGGGGGCGTTTGGTTCAGTGTTATCTTGACGTTATGTTATGTTATCTAAAGAAAGTAATTGTTTGGTTTAATGACATCTATAAATAATCTTCTATTAGATTATAAAATTATTAGTCAAAAGATGACATCTAAATGTCATGACATCTAGATTACATAACATAACACCAAGATAACAATGAATCAAACGCCCCTTTAATTTTTTTCTTTCTCTTATTCTTGCAAAAAAACGTCTACTGAAATATTTTCTAAGCCGAAGGAGAAGTTCTAGAGTTTGTGCCATTGTAAATTTTAGGGGTGACAATTTGTACCCGTACCCGATAAACCCGCCCCGACCCGCCCCTAATGGGACGGGTATAGGTACTCAAATTTTACCTGGAACTCCCGCCCCGCCCCGCCTCATTATGAAATGGGGCGGGTTCGGGTATGAATCATATAGACCCACCCCGCCCCGTACCCGATTTAATAAATTTAAAAATTAGAAGCCACAAACCTGAAATTTAGAAGCTAATTTAAAAATTAGGAAACGGGGCGGGGCGAAAACGGGTATGGAGCGGGTATGGGTAATGAATGATATATAACGGGGTGGGTATGGGTATTTATAAACCCGACCCAAATCCGCCCCGTTGCCATTCCTAGTAAATTCTCTTGCACAAAAAGCTGTTAAAGTAAAATTATTATTTGTATTTTATCTGGTCAAACTTTAATTAATTTATTATTCTAAAATTAATTAAATTATATCAATTTAAACGGCTGTCCGCTTTTTATATTTTTGACCGAGCAAATTACCTTCTGGTTTGGTTATGCATGTTTAACTTTACAATATAAATATGAAATAAAATGAAATTTTAATTAAATTAAGACGTGAAGTGTAATTACTTTTTTATTATTTTAAATTGAAAATTTTTATTTTGATTTTTTTTTGCTTGAGCTGCCTAATATTAACTTTCTGATAAGAATATAACTTAAAATAATGATTTTCATCTTTGAAATTAATTATTAGTCCTACAACAGCTCGGTGTAAATCATTTAATTATCTATAAAAAAAACTCATTTAATTAATCATTAGATACAAAATTTAATAGCTGGATTCTGACCAATTAATCGATGAGGTTTGACTGGTATGCTTTCAAATTTTTATTTTGTTGAATTAATTCAAACTCTAATTAAACTATTATAGCTTTGAATTATTTCTAATGAGTTTGGTTAATCGGATCAATTATAATTAAATTAAAGTTAGTTTTTTGATGATATAATATTTTATTTTGAGGTTTAAAAAAGTTTAAATATAATTAAAATTATTTTGAGATAGATGAAAAAATAAATAAAATAAAATAAAAGATAAATTATATTCATGTTATAATATTATAGAGATTTATATTTTTAAACTCTTTTAATATTTGAGTCCCAAAGCTAGATTAATTATATTAATAAAATTTTTGTTTTTTAAATATTAAATTTCAATAAATTGCTATTTTGCCAAATGCTAACACAGTCGGAAGGGGTTGGACTCTTCCCTCTTGCGACTATTGACTCATTTTAGTTCGAAATTTTTTTAATAAAAAAAAAGTTATTTTATTTTTAAAATTTAATAAAAATATTTTAATAATAAAAAAATATAAAAAAGTGAAATAATGTTAATTTTTAATATTCGTATCTGTATTGAATATGAAATAAAGTTAAATTTTATAATTAAAATTTGTGTTGGACCAAAAAAATACCGCGATCCTTGAAGGAGAGCAACTTAAAACTATTCACATAACATAATATAATTGATGGAAAAAAAAAAAGCGAAAGCATAAATGAAGTTAAGTTATAATTCAGAAAATCACACGCTAAGATATGTAGTTTAACATTTGTCTGAAAATAATAATGAAAAATGTCATTAGTAAAATATCTCATTTCACGTTAAGACTTGGCGAATTCCTTTACATTATTATTTTCTACACGTTCTCTACTAAATTTCACTTAATATATATATATATATATATAGTTAACATAAAAGAAGCATGCTCGTAATTACTATTTTTTTTATATTTTTTGTTGATTTGAAATATTGGGGACCCAAACTCCACCTAAGCCCAAATTAGAAAAAATTATTGGGTTTTCAAGCATTGTCTGTTGACAGCGAAGAGCCATGCAGATAAGTGGAACTCGCGTCATATAAAATGCTGTAAATGGCGTTAAGTTGCTAAGCAGCCAAACAGATCATCTGGTCAACTAGATGGTTGGTCTTGTAGCCGATCGGACTGTCTGTTGGCTTTGATTGGACAGTCAGTTTGGCTACCAGGTTAAATATGTATTTGTTTAAAAAAAGTAGGTATAGCTTGAAATAAATTAGGTATTCTCTAGAATAGCAAGTATCACATGTAAACACATTTTCTTAAATTAATACATTTCTGATTTCAAATTGTGCCTACTTTTTTGGACAAATGCCTGCTCAATGTTTACTGGCCTGGCAGCCAAACGGACAATCCGATCACCTGATTAAATAATTCGGTAGACTGACCAGACGATCCGTTCGATCGCTCGACAACTTAACATTGTTTACAAAATTATATGCGAAGCAGGGCTCATTTATCTGTGTGGTTGTTCGCTATAGGCGGACGAACACCTAATATAGTAAAGCATCTAAGCCGAATAATTTTTTCCCAAATTGGAGGATGCAATTGCTATATATATCTTTTGTTATTAATTGTAAAAGCATTTAGATATTTTCTCTTTAACCTTCTCAATTGTTGTAAAATAACTCAAAGCTAGCTCAAATTCGGGCTCGAGTTGAGCTTTGAGCTCTAATATAAGCTCCAGTGTTATTTAGAGTCGAGTTTGACCCTACGATGCCAGATTAATGCACCATATAAATTAGAGTCTGATTCAAAAAATTAATATTATTTTAGTAAATATGTATTTAAATATATATATAATTATATTTTTATGTATTATATATTTAAAATAATATATAAAAGTTATCTATTTGGAGCCACAACTGGCTCGAAATAGATCAGCTGCTTTACAGCTCTAGCCATCGAGAAATTCTTGGGTTTGGACAGCGCAGGTTTGGACCCCCAATTAGAGGGCGCCACGTGTGCCATACAGGATCCGGGTACACGTGGTGCCTTTGATTGGTGGTCCGAATGTGCACTGATTTTTACAGCTCTGGCCATCAGCCTAAATAATAAAAGAAGCACCGGCCTCCTCTCTCCCTCAGATCACCCTTCCCTCAGGGCCTCAACCATCAACGTCTAGAGCTCGTTGAGACAATTAATGGCGTCCTTTCTTCTACCCTCCTCCTTCGCTCTCCTCTTCCTCCTCTCCGCCGCCTCAGCTTCCCCGGCGGCGAACCCTTCTCCGTCCACCGACGAAGTTCCCGCCGGCGGCATGGCGCGCGTGATGAAGGAAGCAAAGAACGACGTCGTTTGGCGGAACCCGTCGTTCAAGGAGATGAGTACGATCGTTGTGCTCGCCGCGAACTACGCAGATACAAAGCAGTGGAGCCAGGACGGAATCAATGAGAATTTGCCGTCGGCACCGTTCGCCTTCAAAGAATTGGTCTCTGTGCAGGTGAGCAGGAATGGGATGGACGGCGAGATCATGAACTACCACCTCGTCATTAGAGTGACGTTGACGGTGACGGGCATACCGGCGAATTCTCGTGAGCGTTTGCTCCACGGCCATGTGCGGCGCATCGGTGATTCCCCGCCGGCCCTCGTCGACTGGTACTTCGACAACTCCGGCGTCCCACAGGGCCACCATTGATCTCTGCAATAATTAATTTGCACTGGAGTTAGATCGATCTACAGTAATCCTGATCAGTGATCATTCGAAATCCATCAGTTTGTATTAATAATATACAAAAAAATTTATATTTGTTAGTTTCAAAGAAATTTTTTTTTACAGGAGTTATCGTCAAGTCAAATATTTGGAAGCGAATATGTTAAAATATAATTTAATTATGTTAAAATATGATTTAATTAAAATTTAAAGGGGCATTTACATACATAACCTTTAAATCATCTTAAATTACATATTAAACCCCTCATTTTTTAATTTTACAATTTAACCCCCTAAATCATCCAAAAAATAAAAACTAGTAAAATACATGTATTTGCAAATATATTTATAATATTTGTATATATATATATTATTGGTAATAAACATCTAAATAATTATAAATCAGCAAAAAATATACTTTAAAAATCTTGAGAAAGACCTAAATATGCTATTTTTGGATGATTTAGGGGGTTAAGTTGTAAAATTAAAAAATAAGGGATTTAATATGTAATTCAAGATGATTTAAGAGGTATGTATGTAATTCTCTCAAATTTAAATTCGCTTAGCTCATTGAATTATTTAGTCCTTATAATCTTATTTTAACATATATGTAATAGGATAAAAATTGATTTAAATAATTCTATTTATACGAATTAATTTTTATTAGGTTGTTGAGATTTTTATGAGTATCAGGTATGAAATTTATTATTTATGCATACTACCACTATTAATATGACATAATTTGATAAGCCGAATGATGATTAACTGAATTTCTAGTTCAAAGCGGTTAGCTCTAAAAACCTTCCTCTTGGAAAACGTGAATAAGTGATTCACTTGGGTATTTTCAGTAGTGATTTTTCTTGGTTCTTCTTCGTCACCTGCGGAGATGATTTTGTGGGAATTTGGAGACAATGGCTCGAGGTTCTAGGAGCGATTGAATTATCTAATTTAGAAGAATAATAAGATCTATTTATATCCTATCTGAAATTGAGAATCATTTCATATTTATTTGATACAATTTATTTGGCTAACTACACATCTGGCGATCCAAATTTTTCGTTGCATAATATTATTCCACAACACAATTACCTGTATTTTGAATATAAATTTACAAGAAACACCTCCATGTGCACTAACTTCTATTTGTTATTTCTTTAACCAAACTAGAGTAACACATGTAAATAATATTAAATCTAACTTATTTTAAGAAGATTCACATCAATGAAGTTAAAAAAAAGAAAAGAAAGGACTTAAAAATGAACAAAAACTTGAAATAAGAGATTTAGAAAAAAATAACAATGAAAAATATAAATACTAAACTTTTATTTAAGTGCTAGATTACATCTCATTTCATGTGTTAATCGTAATTAGATTAAAATAATAGAAGTTAATATGCATACGTCGTTTGTAAATTTTTGATTTAGAAGATAGTGCTTGTAAAGGAGGCTTCTTTAAAGATGATAAATGTAAATTCCTTATAATATATTTGGAGCACAAAATTAATTCAATTCAACTTATAAATAACTTAATATGTATACAAACATAATTGTATGTCTAGAAATTTTCTAATTAATTACTGTTTGGGTAACTCGAATCAAGACTTTGGCATAAAATTGAAGTAATATATTGTAACGAATCTATTTATAGGATTTCTTAATTTGTATACAAAATATCCATTACTTTGAATGCAAAGGTGTTATAATGATTAATATAAACTAATCAAAGTAGAGATACACTTACACATAAATAAGTTAATTTATAATGATATATTTAAACGTACATAAAATATGTAATGCTTTACAACTAAATATGACAATATTTAATGAAATTCAGAAAAATTTTAGCTAATTTGAGAGGAACTAGACTGAACTTCGAAAAATTTGGGTTCGAGTTGAGCTAGCCCAATTTGCTAGCTCAGACTCGATTTGAAGCCAACCTGTGATGTTCTTGAATTGCAAAAAAAAAAAAAAAGTGCTCAAATTAATTAAAGGCATCTTTAAGAGGGAACCACTAACTAATATTTCATGCTTTTTTTATTCAAAATATTTATTTCATGCTATTAATCCGCACTGTTTTGGGAAATTATGCATATTGAGAATAAACTAATTAATGTGATAAAAAAAGTAATTAATACAGAATAAACTGATGATATATATGGTAATTTTCTTAGTAAATTTTTTTTAAAATTTACTGAATTTTAATTGAAATATGGTATTCAAATATTGATCAATCACTTGGGTCCGTTTATTTCCTCAAATTAAATTTAATCTGAGAAGTTAACTAATTTTACAATATATAAAATATTAAAATTATATAACAATTTTTTTTAATTTTTATGTAAATTTTAATATTAAAATCAAATTTATTTCACATTTTATATAAAAATTTATAATAAAAATTAAAGTTAAATTCACATTTTATATATACCTTAAAATTATATTAATTTTATTTTAATGTTTTTTATAAATTTTGAAACAAATAAAAATCTCGTCACTATTAAAATTAATCATTAAACAATCAAATAGGGTAAGTTGAACAAACAGAATAGGGTGAACTACATCTAGGTATTATCTTAAATAATAAACTCTCAAATTTATTATTATTATTTTTTTTTAATAAAATAGATTAAAAAATAGTATTTTATAAAATTTTGATAGTAAAAATGACAAAAACTCTAATTAATGTATTATAAGTAACTTTGGAACATAAATGTAAAGAAATTTAGAATCAAAAATTTATTTGATATTATGGCTCAAAAAAAGAGATTTGGATGAAATTTATCCAACAAATTTGAGCTTATTTAGCAAAAATAAAAATTTGAAAACGCCTATTTCATGCATGTCACTAAACTCTAGCTATTTTTCATTTTTGATATTTAAATAATTAATAACATATGTTGGCTACTAAAATTTTATAAAAATTACCGTATGGGCTACAAACCTCAATTTTCCGTAAAATATAAAGAAATTTTTTTGGTAAATGTCATTCGAGCTCCCAAGATTGTATCGACATTATAAATTGGTTTTAATTTTTGAAGCACTATTTTGGCTTTTGCAGTAAAATTATCTATTTTTACTGTTTTGAGTCATTTATGTATTATAAAGAACTACCGTATTTTTATATTCACAATATTCTTAAAAACATTTAAAGTTAAAAATAAAATTGCAATTTTTCTTATTTTTTCCAATTATTTTAATTTAAAATTAAAAGATAAAGATATTTATATTTTAAAAAGCAGAACATTAACATTAAAGACTACTTAGTTAATAATAAAGTATTAAAAGTTATCCGCTCCGTTTTAACATCTTGTAATTTAAATATTGACATATTGCTCACTTTTATTTTAAGAAACTATACAATTTAAGTATTTTTCAGAATATCATTTATTACAAAACTACTCTAATTTAAGCATATTTAATTATTTAGTTTCTCATTATTAGTTTCACAATTTTATACCAAAAAATATTTTTTTATTTGAAATCATGATATTTATTTATATAGCTCAAAATTTTCATCCTCTTTTTGTTAAGGGGAAGAGCATATAAAATTTACAAATTATGTACAGTGCATGCCATAAAATTATATTATACATATATAATAAAAATTATAAATTATGTTGTCAATATATAATATTAAAGATTTAGATGTTAAATATATAAAATAATTAGATTTTAATAATATATATATATATTTTTATAATAATATATATGTAAATATGTATGTACATTTGATAGAAAAATACTTTGTATAAATATAATTGGAAGTCAAGTAAAAAGATTATGAATAATATGAATCAGTAATGGTTGGTTGGTTTGAGAAAACAAATAATTCTTGATCATGATTTCTAGGCCTTCTTCTTCACAGGCCCACATATGCAGCAGGTTAACGGCCCAATATGAAAGTTTGTGGGCCTCTATATGCAACACTAGCCCAAGAATTAATTGATGTAAAGTCTACAAGGCCCAATTACAGGCCCATTTAGTCATCAAGAAGACAAGTTACGAGCTTACAATTGCTTCATAATGATTGTTGTTATATATTAATTTGGTATTATAAACTTTTAATTGCGAATATTCTATATTTTGCAGTCAATGACGTTAATAAATAGATTCCTATAGACAAGTAGATATTATAATATTTGTCAAAAAATATATATACTTTAAACTGGGTAAATATCAATTAGAGAAATTGTTATATATAATATTTATTATTTCAGATAAGTACTTATCAGATATCAAATCATACCTATTTTTTTAGATAAATACCTACTTAATCTGGCAAACAAAAAGAACATTTGGTTAAAGTGAACAGACGGTCCGATCGGTTTCAAGCAGTACATTCGGCCAGCTGGATATTTTGTTCGGCTGCTAGATGACTTAACGTCGTTTGCCGACGTTATTTGTGAATATATTTGTTGTATATAAAAAATGAATTATTAATTACTTAAAATAACAAATTTCAATTAGCTTTCGACTTTTTGTTCTTTAACCCGGCTAACATTAATTTTTTAGGACTTTTACATACATATCATTCTATATCGTCGTATTTATATATAAAATACTTATTTTTAAATATTATAGTATAAACACCAAAATATTACATTTCACACATTTTTCTTACACATGCATTTATTTTAAAATTAGAGTGTAATATTCTAAAAATAGGTATAATACAACATAATTATAGTAGTATAAAGTGTTATGTACGTAATTATTCGTAATTTTTTATGGCAAAAAATAAATTAAAATTATTATTTCATTAGTTAAACTTATCGAAATCTAATAGTTGGATTCGAGCAATTAACAGATGTGGTTTGACCAGTATACCCTTAATTATTTATTTAATTTTACTGAATCAAATAAAACTTATTTTATGTGATTAATTTAATCAAATAAAATACATTTTTATGAGATATTTTATGTTTGTGATAATTTTAAAATAAAAATAATATTTTTTAAAATTTAGTGTAAATAAATATTTTTAATAAAATTTATATATAATGCAAAATAAATGTGAATTTAATATTAAAATATATGTGAAGAATTCAAAGATTAATTTTAATTAAAATTAACATGATAATTATATTTGATCACTATATTTCAATTAACATTTAAGTGATATGAATCTGAACAGCCATCTACTTCAAATATTTCCCCACATATATATAATTAAGTAATTTATTCTCCATATGTCTAATTTTGAATTTTTGATAATCAATATGAATTAACAGCAAGAAATATTTGAGGGAATCTTTAATTTGCCCACACTCAATTTTAATTTCAATAAAAAAAACAATGTAGCTCAATTTAAAAGTAATTTTTTATTTTCAATCAAATTTAATTTTTGTTGAATATTTTTTATTTTAATTTTAATTTCAAATTAAATTACACCTAGTTAATTATAAATACATTTTTAAAATTAACATTTTATATATATTTCATATATATTAAGATATAATATATATATTATGTTTATTTTTATATTTTGTGTTTTCATATTGATCATTACAGTACATATTTTTAGAAAAAAATGTTTTAAATATATAAATTCGAGACGATATGTTAATTTTGAGGCGAATTTTTTTTTGTAAATTTCAAATCTAATGTCTTGCCCCCTAAAGCATTTTTTTGCCACCACCATAATCGCGAGGGAAATATTTGAAGTAGATGGCCGTTCAGATTCATATCACATAAATATTAATTGAAATATAGTGATGAAATATAATTATCATGTTAATTTTAATTAAAATTAATCTTTGAATTCTTAATTAGCATATATTTTAATATTAAATTCAAATTTATTTTGGATTATATATTAATTTTATTAAAAAATATTTTTATTTACACTAATTTTTAAAAAATATTTTTTTTATTTTAAAATTTTCACAAACATAAAATATCTCATAAAAAATGTATTTTATTTGATTAAAATTAATCACATAAAATAATTTAATTAAAGTTTTATTTGATTCAGTAAAATTAAATATATAATTACGGGTATACTAGTCAAACTACATCTGTTAATTGCTCGAATCCAGCTATTAGATTTTGATAAGTTTAACTAATGAAATAATAATTTTAATTTATATTTTTGTCTTAAAAAATTACGAATAATTACGTACATAATACTCCAGACTGCCATAATTACGTGTATTACACCTATTTTCAAAATATTACACTCCAGTTTTAAAAAAAGTGTGAGAATGTAATATTTTGGTGTGTAGAGTAACATATTTAAAAATAAATATGTTATATATAAATATGACGATATAGAATGCTATGTATGTAAATGTCTTTTCCTTCTCCTTCTCATTGTTGAGAGTATGGGAGTCCACTCCCTAATCTCTCCGTACTACTATGTCAACTCAGCATTTAAGACAGTATGGGAGTCTATATCGTCATATTTATATATATATATATGACGATATAGAATGCAAGTTGGCACAATCTCTCTGTACTACTATGTCAACTCAGCATTTAAGACAGTATGGGAGTCCACTCTCTAATCGTCCTTTGTAAGAATAGGTGTGAGATGTGACAGACTACCTATTGTACCCTCTCCTCCCCAGGCTATAAAAAGGGGACTCAGTCTCTCTCACAAGGGGCCACTCTTTCTCCTCCCTCTCTCTCTCTTGTACTCTTTTGGTCTCCCATGAGAGACCCTCAAGCTTTGTAAGAGGAGATGGAATTAGTTGATTCAAATCGCCTGGACGGCGTCGTGGTTTTTCCCCCGGACACTCGGGTTTCCACGTAAAAATCGTCGTCTCATTCTCTCTGTGGTGGTGCATTTTTTTGCATCAACAACGTAAATCAATTAAATCGATTGTGCTAACTTGCACGATGCCCTTAGCGTTCACAGCGCTCTCGTCCCATTATTTGGTCGGGTTTACAATTTATTATTACGCGATTCTTTTTGTCACGTAGTTAGCTTGAAAAAGATGTATGAAATTGAGATTCAGTGTGGTGATGGGAATAGATTAATGAGATCTTGTGGCTTCTGTTTGTTTAACTAATTTATTATAAAAAATAATATTTTTATTTCATATTTTTATTTCATATTTTTAATAAAATTATTAATTTTATTTTATTTTTTAGAATAATAAAAATTTATTATTAATATTTTTAAATTAATACTAATTTAATCCTAATTTTAATCTACTCCGTAGCAGTGTTTGACTCAGCATAATAGCGCTCATGCTTTCGTTTAAACTTTTGGGATTCTTACATTACATATATATTATTGTACTACACAATCATAATAAAAATAATATAAAATATATATTTAATATAATATATCGAGATACATTCTGTATGAATATTTTTAAATTTATTTCTTTAATTTTTTTTATTAACTTAAATTTTAATTAAATTTTGACCAAAAATTATAATTTCATCTTAAACCTATTTGATTCTGAATTTTCATGGGATCACCGGCTATTTTACTAATGAACAAATTTTACAGTTTTCATGATTTTTTTTTTTGCTTGAAACTTGCAAATCTACAATTAAAATACTAAATACCATTATTAATGTAGAATTATTCTCGCATAATAAAAATTATTAACATAATTTTGTCGCATTTTGGAATCTCTCCGCTAAAAAAAACGGCCGGCCGCCCATATCTTATATAAAGTCTTTCCTACTCATTTGGGCGTTTGCCAAATGTCAAAATAAATTCATTCATATTATTTTTAAAATAATGCACATTGTGAAGATAGTTTCAATTAAAAAAAATAATAGATGTAATTAATTAAATTTATTTAAATAGATTTTTCTGTGTTTTCAACATTAAAATGCTTCTATGTTATTTTTAAAAATGATATTTGTTTCAAGATAAATTTTAAAATTTACTGATCTTAGGTTATCCTTGAAGCTCAATTTTAGAGTTTACATGTAATATCTTTTAATTACTATAATTTTCGATAAGAGCTTTTTGATTTACTAGATAATCATGATCAAAAAACACAAAATACTTTTTATTTAATTTTATTTTTATAAATTATGTACATATACGTATATCTAAACACTTATATATAAAAATATATAAATGCATAAAGGTATTTGCACACATATATACACGAATAATATCCGTGTATATATTAGGGATAGTAATTTTATATGAAAATTATTAAAATTAGGGCAAATTATATGAAGGTCATTGATTTTGATACTTAATAACACATAGGACCACATTTTTTTAAATTATAATATCAGGTCTCTGAGTTTTAATAATTTATTAAATAATTTTTTTATTTTTTTATTATTAAAATTTTATAAAATTACTATTTTACTTCTACCCTCTCTCTCCTCCCGTTCCCACGCACGCCAAGGCTAGGTTGGTCCGGCGACAAAGCGGCGTGTCAGCTGGCGGCCGCGCGACCCATTTAATAATTTATTAAAACTAGGGACTTCAATGTTAAATTTTAAAAATGTAGATCCGTGCGTTATTAATGGTTAAACTCAGAGATCTGATTGTAATTTGCCTTGAAAATGATTTATTAATTAAATCAAAAGCATTTCGATATTTGCCTTCAGGCTTTGCCTCGCGCCTATAAAAGACAGAAACCCATCGCTGCACTCGCCATCCCAACTCAATACTCGCTCAGTAACCCCACCGTGTTTTTTTTGTTTTAATGGCGTCGGGCTTCCTCCTATGGATCTCCTCCCTCGCCCTAATTCTGTTCCTGTTCTCTGCCGCCGTAGCTTCCGAGCCGGCGATCCCTTTTTACCCGACGGGCCAAGCTTCCAATGACCGCATAGAGGACGTGAGGAAGGAGCTGGGAGATGGGGAGCAGCCGGGGATTGGTCCGGCCGTCGTGAGGGTTGTGAACTCAAGACGCAAACAGCAATGGCAGATTGACTATCGAGGGGGAGAGATGCCGGCGTCGGAGGAGTTCGTCTTTCGTCGGTTGGTAGATGTGCAGAGGGTGCAGGAGGAGGGCGGGGTGGCCAATTACATCGTCTACAGGACTGTGGTTGGGTACTACGATTCTCGTCTTGGTACGATCGAGGCCCGGGCGGAACGTCGCGCCGGCGAGATCATCTCCTTCGGTTTTAGCTTCGTGGAAAACCGGCGATCACCGTAATATGACGTCATCCACAAGCGCACCCGATCTACTACAATAAAAAATATTTCTGTTTCGAAATTGAGTGATACACATGCATGCCTTCGGGCCTCGGGCCTCGTTTAGTTTGTAATTTTTTTTTTGGATTAATAAAAAAAAAATTTATTTTTTAATTTAAAAAATAAGTAAAATATTAAATAATTTTAATTTTAATATTTGTATTTGTGTTGGATGTGAAATAAAATTAATTTTTATTATTGAAATTTGTATTAGACAAAAAAATTATTTCCAACCAAAATAATCAAACCTTTAGTTCTTCTTTAATTATATATTAAATTTTTTATTTTTTAATTTTATAATTTAATTCTTCTAATTCTTTTATAGTATTCACAAATATATTTATAGCATTTTATATGTGTATATATATATGTTATTAATATATAATAAGTATCTAAATAATCATAATAAGCAAAAAAAAAAAATTAAACATCTTGAAAAAAATTTAAATATGTTATTTTTGAATTATTTAGCTGTTAAGTTATAAAATTAAAAAATAAGAAATTTAATATATAATTGTAATAAATTCCCCTTGACAATTTCATTAAAAAAATGTTTGAATTTTTCTTTTTATGAAAGATATTAGAATACATTTATAATACATAGAGATAATTACAATCATTCCTAATAAAATTATAAATAAAAATAGGATAATTTCAATGAAGTAATAATTCAATAGTGGCAACGTCGATCCTGACTTCTAATTATTAAGTGAAACAAAAAATTTATCTAAAATCATTATAATTAATTTTTAAGTAAGATGAAAAACAAATATTAAAGGTAAAATTAAAGAATATATATATAAATAAAATAAAGTCAAAATTTTATGTAATTGTATTTTTATTTCATTATTTTCATGAAGTGAGAACACTTTAATATCTTAAATGAATTCTCAAAACAAATTATTAATTAGTTTATTATATTTGCATTTTATTTACATTAATATTCCATCTTAATCCCTAGTTATCACATCTGATCAAAATTTTAACTTATAATTGCTTTCTATTTGTAGCCTAAAGCTATTTTTGAAGTTACTTTCTAGAAACTAAAGTATTTTGGTAAAAATTCATTTAAATGAAGAATTTTAAAATAAAATTCTTATCAAAATTGGTCTGAAATAATGAAATCTCATTCCCATGCAGAACCAAAGGTGGTCATGAGCAGATGATGTACGAAATTAAAACTATTCACAAAACATATTATCGAATGATGAAAAATAAATAAATAAATAAGTGAAAGTATAAATGAAGTTAAGTTATAATTCAGAAAAGCACACACTAATATAAGTGATTTAACAGTCTAAAAATAATAATGAAAAAAATCATTAATAAAATATCTCATTTTACGTTAATATTTGATCATGAAGTTCTTTACATTATTATTTTCTACACTTTCTCTACTTGATTTCACATATAGTTAACATAAAAGAAGTATGCACGTTAGTATTCTTTCTGCATTTTTTGTTGATTTGAAATATTGAGCACCCAAACTCCACATATTGGGTTTTCAAGCGTTTGTCTGCCGATAGCGGAGAGCTAGGCAGATAAGCGGGACTCGCATCATATAAAAAGTTGTAAATGACGTTAAGTTGCCAAGCAGCCGAACAGACCATTCGGCCTACCAGAGTGACGTTGACAGTGACAGGCCTGACAGTGAATTCTCGTGAGCGTTTGCTCCACGGTCATGTGCAGTGCGTCAGTGATTACCCGTCGGTCCTCGTCGACTGGTACTTCGACAACTTCAGCATCTGACAGGGCCACCATTTTAAGAAGATTCACATTAATGAAGTTAAAAAAAGAAAATAAAGGACTTAAAATGAACAAAAATTTAAAATAAGAGATTTAGAAAAAATAAAAATGAAAAATATAGATAGTAAACTTTATTTAATAGCTAGATTACATCTTATTTCATGTGTTAATCATAACAGAAGTTAATATGGGTATGTTGTTTGTAAATTTTTGATTTTGAAGGTAGTACTTGTAAAAAACGATTATTTAGGGGTGATAGATGTAAATTTCTTATAATATATATATTTGGAGCACAAAATTAATTTAATTCAACTTATAAATAACTTAATATGTATACAAACACAATTGCAATATAAAATTTTTTTAATAAATATTTTAAATTTATATGTAAATTTTAATATTAAAATCAAATTTATTTCACATTTTATGTGCAAATTTATAATAAAAAAATAAATTTAAATTCACATTTTATATATACATTAAAATTATATATATTATTTTCATTTTAATGTTTTTTATAAAATTTGAAACAAATAAAAATCTCATCAATATTAAAATTAATCATTAAACAATGAAATAGGCTATTTTTTTTTTTTGATAAACATCAAATAGGGCAATTTGAACAAACAGATTAAGGTAAACTACATCTAAGCAAGTGAGATTATGATGCAACTTCAAAAAACTCCACATTATTAAAATTTTACCATTTAAGTTCCTGAATTAAGTTAATGTTCTCAATTAAATTTATGGGATTATCTTAAACAATAAACTCTCAAATTTATTTTAATTGTTTTATTTTTAATAAATAGATTAAAAAATAGTATTTTATAAAAATTTGATAGTAAAATTGACAAAAACTCTAATTAATGTATTATAAGTAACTTTGGAACATAAATGTAAAGAAATTTAGAATAAAAAATTTATTTGACATTATGGCCCAAAATAAGACATTTGGATGAATTTAACCCAACAAAATAACAATTTAATTAAAATTTGAGCTTATTTAGCAAAAATAAAAATTTGAAAATGCCTATTTCATGCGGACCACTAAACTTTAGCTATTTTTTATTTTTTGATATTTAAATAATTAATATTATATATTAGCCATTAAAATTTTATAAAAATTACAATATGGGCTACATACCTCAATTTTTCGTAAAATATTTTTGTGATAAAATGAACTATTTTTTACTGTTTTGAATCATTTATGTATTACAAAAAACTACCGTATTTTTATATTCAGAATATTCTTCTTCACAGGCCAACTTTCTAGCAGGTGAACGGCCCACTGTGAAAGTATCTGTGGGCCTCTACATGCAACACTGGCCCAACAGCAAGCAAGAATTAACTAATATAAAGTCTTTCAGGCCCAATAAGAGGCCCATTTAGTCATCAAGAAGACAAGGTACGAGCTTACAGTTTAGTTGCCGAGTGACCGAACATATCAGCTGGACCGTTGGTTCGGTCACTATAGACAAGTAGATATAATAATATTTGTCTAAAAAAAGATATACTTGAAACTCGGTAAATATCAATTGAAGAAATAGTTATATGTGATATTTATTATTCTAGATAAGTAACTATCAGATATCGAATCATACCTATTTTTCTAGATAAATACCTACTTAATCTAGCAAACAAAAAGACAATTTAGTTAGAGTGAACGGATGGTCTGAACGGTACCGGGCAGTACATTCGAAAAGATATATAGTATGTTCGGCCGCTTGACAACTTAACGTCTTTTGCTGACGTTATGTGTGAAGCTTGGCCTAAACCCAAAATTTCAATTTTGTGAATGATTGGCCACTATTAAGCTCTTATTGTTGTATATGTTGTACATTTCTAAGTATAAACAATTGTCGAGGATAATGTATAGGGCAAATTATGTCCAGATTCTTGAGTTTAACGCTTAATAACGCATAGGTCTGCATTTTTTAAATTATAATATTGGGATACTTGAGTTTTAATAAATTATAAAATGGATTTTTTTTATTAAATTTTTTTAAAATTATCATTTTACCCCTACCTCACTCTCTCTCCTCTTGATCCCCGCGCACGCGCGAGGCTGCTAGCGGGTACTCGGCCGTGCTGCGTGTGTGACCGACCTATGGCCGCGCGGCCCGCGCGCTTGCGATGGGACAGGGAGGATAGAGAGAGGCTGCACACTTCGCGCAACCTGCCGCGCAACCCGCCGTGCGCGGGATCGAGAGAATAGAGAAGGGCAGATGGTAAAATGGTAATTTAAAAAAAAAATTAATAATAAAAAAATAAAAATAATTATTTAATAATTTATTAAAACTTAAGACTCCGATGTTATAATTTAAAAAATTTAGATATGTACATTATTAAGCATTAAATGTAGGTATCTGAGTGTAATTTGCCCTAATGTATATATAGTTTTGTATGAATATATTTGTTGCATATACAAAATGAATTATTAATTACTTTAAAATAACAAATTTTAGTTAGCTTTCGATTTTTTGTTCTTTAAGCCGGCTAACATTAATTTTTTACGACAAGAAAATAAATTAAAATTATTATTTCATTAGTTAAACTTAACAAAATTTAATAGCTGGATTCGAGCAATTAACAGATGTGGTTTGACTAGTATACCCTTATAAATTATTTATTTAATTTTACTGAATAAGATAAAACTTTAATTAAATTATTTAATCTGATTAATTTTAATCAAATAAAATATATTTTTCATGAGATATTTTATGTTTGTGAAAATTTAAAAAAAAAATAATATTTTTAAAAAATTAGTGTAAATAAATATTTTTCATAAAATTTATATATAATACAAAATAAATTTGAATTTAACATTAAAATATATGCGAAGAATTCAAAGATTAATTTTAATTAAAATTAACATGATAATTATATTTGATCTCTATATTTCAATTAACATTTACGTGATATGAATCTGAAGATTCTGAACGGCCATCTACTTCAAATATTTCCCCACATATATATAATTAATTAATTTTTTCTGCATATGTCTAATTTTGATAATCAATATGAATTAACTTCAAGAAATATTAGAGGGAATCTTTAATTTGCCCACACTTATTTTCAATACAATAAAAAAAACAATGTAGCTCAATTTAAAAGTAAAGTTTTTTATTTTCAATCAAATTTAATTTTTGTTGAATATTTGTTTTTATTTTAATTTGACTTTCAAATTAAATTACACTAATTAATTATAAATACATTTTTAAAATTAACATTTTATTTATATATATATATATATATATATATATATATATTTCACATATATCCACAATTCTTATACTCAACACCATTATTAATGTCAAATTATTCTGAAATAATAAAAGATATGTAACGTAATTTTGTCTCATTTTGGACTCCCTAAGCTAAAAAAAAAGGCCGGCTATCCGCATTTTATATAAAGTCCTTCGTTCTCATTTGCGCGTTTGCCAAATGTCAAAGGAGGCTCAATTATATTATTTTTAAAATAATGTATATACATTGTGATGATAGTTTTAATTAAATAATAATAATAAATGTAATTAATTAAAATTATTTCAATAGATTTTCTGTGTTTTCAACATTAAAATGCTTCTATGTTATTTTTAAAAATAATATTTATTTTATCATAAATTTTAAAATTTACTGATCTTACGTTATCCCTGAAGTTCAAATTATTCGAAATTATAATTAAGAAATTTCTATATATAAATATTTTATAATAATTTATATAAAAAAAATAAAATTAGAAATATATAATTAAAATTTAAAAGTAAATTTATTGTATTATATGTTAGACATTATTTAATTTGCATAATTGATATTTTTTTTTTAAATATATATGCATTATAATTATGCTCGATTTAATTCAAAAGTTAACTTAAAATCGACAAAATTATCTGGCTTGAATAAAATTTTACTTGAAATCTAAAATATTTTGTATTTGATTTGCTCAAAATTAAGTCGAACACTCTGCTACATATTATACATACATATTGTTAGAACCGTCTCTAACGCTCTTTGCTGAAGAGCAGCCCAAGTCGAATAACAGCTTAAGTCGAACAGCAACTCAAAGAGATATGTTTAAGTTGAACAGCAGCTCAAAGAGATATCACCAGATCGTACATTTCGTACTACTACGTCAAAGCAGCACTTAAAACAGCATGGAGGTTCACTCCCTAATCGTCCTTTGCAAGAATAGGTGTCAGATGTGGCAGATTGTACCTAGCTATCATGTTCCCTCCTCTCCAGATAAGGGGAAGGAGAATCCCCTTGAGGAGGGCTCTCTCTATCTTCCTCTCTTGTACTCGTTCGGTCTCCCTTTAG
This sequence comes from Apostasia shenzhenica, assembly GCA_002786265.1. Taxonomy (NCBI): domain Eukaryota; kingdom Viridiplantae; phylum Streptophyta; class Magnoliopsida; order Asparagales; family Orchidaceae; genus Apostasia; species Apostasia shenzhenica. The sequence continues at coordinate 642,162 of KZ452027.1, forward strand.
AGACCCTCAAGCTTTGTAAGAGATGAGATTCGATTAATGGATTTAAATCGCCTAGACGGCGTCGTAGTTTTTCCCCCGGACACTCGGATTTCCACGTAAAACTCGTCGTCCCATTTCTTTCTATTGTGGCATATTTTTTTGCATCAACACATAAGTAGTAGTTTAGTCATATTTTTTTTTCATAAAAAAATTATCATATTTTACGGATCATGTAAATACTTATGCAGATATATGCCAATAAATGGTCCCTTAATTAAAATTATTTATTAATTAAATGAAAAACATTTCGATATTTCCCTTGAGGCTTGCCGTGCGCGCACGGTGCGCCTATAAAAGAGAAACAAACTCGATGATCATCAGTACCCCTACCCGTTTTTTTGTTTTAATGGCGTCGGGCTTCCTCCTATGGATCTCCTGCCTCGCCCTAATTCTGTTCCTGCTCTCTGCCGCCGTAGCTTCCGAGCCGGCGAACCCTTTCGCGCCGTCCGGCCGAGTTCCCGCCGACCTCATGGCGGGCATGAGGGAGATGCTGGAAGATAATTGGGAGAATCCGGGGATTGGTCCGGTCGTCGTGAGTGTTGTGAACTCAGCGCGCGCACGGAAATGGACGGAAAAATTTAACGGAGGAAACATGCCGGTGTCGGAGCTGTTCGTCTTCCGGCGGTTGGTATATGTGCGGAAGGCGGAGGAGGGCGGGGGGGCCAACCACATCGACTACACCATTGCTGTTGGTGAGGGTACGCTCAAGGTCCGTATGCGCCGTCTCGGTACGACGATCGACTTCCTGAAGTGGAGATACGTGGGTCCCACCCGTTGACTGTCTCAAAAAGCAACGGCGCTGATCAGCGATCACCGTAATATGACGTCATCTACAAGCGCAGGCGATCTACTACTACAATAAAAACGATAATTTGCCGGAAATATTTCCGTTTGGAAATTGAGTGATTCACGTGCATGTCTTTTGTCCTTGTTGAGTTTGTAATTTTGTTTCGCATGAAAAAATTTTTTTATTTTTTTCATTTAATGAGAAAAAATTAATTTTAATTTTAATGTTTATATTTGTATTGAATGTGAAATAAAGTTGATTTTTATCGTTAAAATTTGTGTTGGGCAAAAAAATTACCTCGAATCAAACGATACCTTTAATTCTTTTTTAATTATATATTTAATTTTTTATTTTTTTATTTGGATAATTACCTACATGTCACACAATTTAGTTTTATCTATGCCTTACCCATCCATTCTTAGTTAATTACGCTATGCACACTCAAAAACATTATAAAATCTTACATATACATATTTTAACTTATTTATATTATAATGAGTAATCATAATTTTTCAATAACCTAACTATAGTTAGATTACAAAAAAATTGAGCCGTTCATCATATTATTTTAAGAATATTTAAATATATTTTGAGTGAAAATCCTAAAACTTTAATGTTTAGGTGGCAGCAAAGGAAGGAGACATCCGTGACGTGAATTAATTTTAGAACAAATCGGTGCTTTAGTGTGGTATTGAGGAAAGGAAAAATATGTACTATTAAGAGTAAAAATATAATTTTAATGATTTACTAACAGAATATTTTTTTTTCAAATAGATTTTGATTAAGTTTTAACTCAAATGTGTATATGTAAGATTTTGTAATGTTTTGAGTGTGCATAGCGTAATTAACTAAGAATGGATGGATAAGGCATAAATAAAACTAAATTGTGTGGCATGTAGGTAATTATCCCTTTTTCATTTTACAATTTAATTCTTCAAATTCTTTAAAAACAAAAACCAGTGACATACATTTATTCGCAAATATATTTATAGTATTATATATATATATATGTTATCAATAATAAGTATCTAAATAATCATAATAAGCAAATACTTGGTGTGTGGATGTAGAAATTTTCTCCACAACTTTCATAATTTATATAACTGCGACATTACTCAGGTGCCAAATTATTACACGTTTACTTTGTAATACTGCCAGTCTGCCAGTGAATCAAGAGAGCATGTTTTTCGAGATTACATCTATGCCCAACAAACTTTATTGGCAGCAAGTTCCCCCACTTTATCACTAAAAACAACCTGATTGATATCCAAGCATGGATCACTAACTCAAATTTGTCATTGGAATATTTCTTTATGCTTATGTGGTAAATATGCAACTCTTTCAATATATATATATAGTGTTAGTGGGGAAACCAACATGATCATTGATAGACAAATAGAGAACTCAATTAGGAACTAATTAGAGGAGATTAAGAATGTCAACAAAATTAATAGAATAGTGCATGTCTACCCAAAGACAGATATTATGGCATTCCCCGCCTAAGCGTTTTATCAAGATAAATTTTGATGCAGTATTAGATAAGGAACGCCATATTTGCTATGAGATTTCTCTATAAATACCTCATGTACGTCCAATCTTAATCAAATCTGATCATTGTGAGCTATTTTAGGATTTGAGAGGGTGAGATTCAGAGATCTTTTGAAGAATAGTGAAAATTTTCTCTGGTGCGGCCGTGGTTTTTTCCCGGATTTGAGATTTTTCACATAAAATTGGTGTTCTTTTATTTTTTCTTTTTTCTTCTAAGATTTGCATCGGATCTTCTGCGTAGTTTTTTTTTTTTTTTTTTTACAATATTGTTGAGGGAATTATCGTGGGCTTTGTGTTGCCCAGCGAGATCATATTTCCAGCAGAAGAAAGGCCTACTCCATGCTTTATATCTTTACCTATCATATATATATATATCCGTGTATTTGCTAGTAGGTCTTGTATAAATCTATAACCCATCATCTCCGTGTATATATATACCAGACTGATGGTATGCCCAAATTCTCTTATTCGATGCTGAAGTATATATGTCTCCCAGTGAAATCTAGTATACAGTTTTAGCGTCAGCTTCGCACTCTATTCAATAGCATCAATATTAATCCACCACTATTTCGAGAAGTTAATTAGATTATCTACTATTGCATTTTCTGTAAGAAAATTGACAGGTGAAAAGACTAACTTAAAGTTCCATAGCTTTGGTGTCCACCTATCCTTCCAAACATTGAGCCATTTGTCATTCCCCTATTCATCTCCAAACAAATCCTTTTACAGATGATGTGTTTGGCTTCCCAAAAGCTCCTCCAAAATTCCAAACTAACATACAGCAATGGATGACTTGAATATGTTTTCAAAGTTTATTGCATCTCTTCTACGAGTTTGACCGTCTTCCCATTTTCGGCTTTCAACTATGTAATCGAGCTCCTTTTTCTTCCCTATCTGTGGCTAGTAAGTGAAACAAGGTAGTATTTCGACCTCCTTTTTTTAGCCGCTCCATTTTAGAGCATTGTTTTCATAGAATTTCATCTTATGCAAGAAGTTTATTGCTTCTCGTTTAGGTGATTGCCTCTAAATTTCCTCAAGTAAGCTTTGTGCCTCTTTGATACTCTTTTAAATATTATTTCCAAAATATTTTTTTTGTTCCGCTTCTTTAATCTACATAGGTTCAAATCTGAATGATCTTTGTTGTGTTTGTAGGTTGCCTTTACTCCTCTTTTTCAGATTTATCAATAAGACGCAATAGTCAGAGAATGAATGTAAGTGACGCACCTAGTAGAGCTAAGGGGACATTTAGTTCAATTTTATCTTAATGTTATTTTATGTTATCTAGAGAAGTCAACTGTATGATTTAATGATATCTATAAATTATTTTCTATTAAATTATAAAATTATTAGTCAAGAGATGATATCTAGATGTCATAACATAGCACCAAGATAACAACGAACCAAACGCCCCCTAAAACTTATCCCGCCACTGAGAGTTACCTAACGCACGATCTAATCATTCCAAGATCATATCTTTCCCTAGCTACTTGTCCAACCCATCAAGTAAATTGCCACTTAAAAAACCCAAATCGTATAAATCATATTCAACAAAAGTATCTTAGAAAGCCTTCAAAGGTCCCTCATTTTTCTCAACACCTCCTTATTTTTCTTCGTGGAATAAGATCTCATTAAAATCTACTGCACATAATTAAGGAATTGGCTGGTCCGAACCCCAACTCTTCAATTCCTACTCCGGAAGACTCACAACTCTCACACGGGAGATTAACAACTTCCACCCGAGGAGACTACTAAATGACTCAACTTGAGCGAAAAATTTTAATTTTATTTGAAATTTAAAACTTATTAAATCGTATTTTTTTTAAACCTATTTATTTTAACCTGACGAATCCGTGACAATGACCTACATCACAGTGAATCATGGAAGATTTATTAATTTGTACTTTTGCTCTATTTAAAGCCTACTCTAAATTAATAAACTTGTAATATTCAACTCTATAAACCTACTATAATCATAAATATTCAGAGATTAAAAAATACAAATACTTCTATAATATATATTGAACATTTTAATATGATTATATATATTATCTTATGAATCATTTACGTTGAAATTCACGTCCACAATCAAATGAATCTCCCTAGATCTGCAAGCAAAACGCTCGACGTCAGTTCCCAGTATATTACGATGAAATAAATAATATACACATAAAAGAATATTTAATTTATGTTGAAAATCAAATAAAAAAAAAGAATTGAATACAATTCAATTTGGAATCGAAAAAATTTAATTTCAAATTGAGCTAATTAGCCTAACTTGATCAAACTAGATTGGAAACCAGCCTTTACCAGTTTACCTGGATTAATGTTTAATTCTCGAGTTGCAAATAAGTATACTGCAAATTAAAAATGAGCGGCTAATACTTCGTGCTATTAATAAACATCATTTTTGAAAATTTATCATATAAAGAATAAACTAATTAATGTTTATATCAAGGAGTGATCGCCAGTGTGATGTTCATATAATTGAATTAAAATTACCCGAATAATGAGTGGCTCTTGATAAGCTTCTAGGTGAAGGATCACATGAATGAGTCATTACATATAAGAAAGGGAAAGAAGCTCCTGAGTTATATAAGTAAATAATGTAATTTCAATACGTAGAAGTGTTGTTGAGATAAAATTGTGAGGTTCACGATAAAAAAAACTCTGTAATTAAGTATGCTTGGATTGAAATAGTACTGAAATATGTAACCTCCTAAAGAATATATATTCAAGTTAATAGTTTTCTAAATAATATAGTACAACACCTATATATTTGAATCACAGTATAATATTATATAGTATTAGAGTCGACCATTCACAATACGATATAGCTAAATGATAACCAAGCAAAGTTGGTGGGTCTGTGATGGCCCGAGATCAAAAAGGATGGGGATCGAGTAATAGCGTAGGTGATAGTTATATGATTGAATCAGAACGATCCGAACAACTAGTTGTTTCTAGCAGGTTTCTAACTTGGTGGAGGGTGACAAATAAATTATCCTACATGCGAAAGGGAGGTAACTTACTAAGTAGTATAAGCAAATAAATGATTCAAATATATAGATGAATTTTTTAGGATAAAATTGCGAGTCTAATAATAAAAAACTTTATAATAAATGTATTTAAATTAGAATAGTAATAGAATAAGTGATCTTATAAAAAAAATTAAAGAATCACGTAATTCTTTAATATGAATGAGAATAATTAATTTTATATTTAAATTATAAGATATTACAAGTAGATGATCGTTCAAATTCATATTACTACATCTTAATTGAAATATTGTGATCAAATATAATTAATGTTAGTTGACTTGTGGGAGGTTAACTATAATCTTAATTAGAATCAATCTTACATATATATTTATCATAAACAAATTTTAACGTTTAATTAATAGTATTTCAAATTTTTACATCATAATTAATGCGATGGTTAATTACAATCTTAATTAAAATCAATCTTACATATATTCATAATTACTATAAAAAATTAATTTTATTTTACAATTTATGCTGATCTAAAAATAATATTATTATTTTTAATTTATCTGTAAATCCACTATATCTCATAAAAAATAATGTTTAATCTGATTAAAATTTACCCGATTAAACAAATAAAATAGCAATTTAATCAAAGTTGATCAGATTTTGCAAAATAAATAGTACTTTGATGCAAAATTTATAAAGATATAGAATAAAATAAAATTTTTTTCTTAAAATTTATTTATAATATGAAATAAACACAAAAAGTAAATAGCAGTGATTTTAGAACGATTTTGGATAAAGTTGACTTGAGTAAAAAATAAAATCAAAATCAAAATAAATTTATTTGACTCAACTTAAAATTTAAAAATTCAATTTCAAATTGAGTCAGCATGATTCGTCAAATTTGACTCGATTCGAACTCGGGCAATGTGGAATGTTAAAGATCTCTTTCTAGCATGCATGGAGCCTCTACTATTTCATGCTACTAATCCTCATTGTTTTTAAAAAATAATTTTTATATTATATCATATATCATACATAAAATTAATTTTATTTTAAAATTTTCATAAATCTTAAAATAGAAATATTATACCAAATATTATTTTTATTCTAATTAAATTTGCCCTGATTAAAACTAATATATCTAAAATTTTCAAAATTATAATTTAATTAAAGTATGAGCTGTTTGTAAAAAATAAAAAGTTAATGCATACTATTCAAACCTCATCTGTTAATTGGTTGATTCCAGCTATTAATTTTTATATATGATGACTAATTTAATGAGTTATTTTATTTTTATCAGAAAAAACAATATTTGCCGCCTTAATAAAATATTTAAAACTTTATATTTTATTTTAAATATTTAAAGTTAATTATATATCAGTTTTACGTGAACTTCGATATGCAATATTTATTTTAATTCATCTGATACGTATGCAAGTTTTAATATAATTATTAACTTTATTTAGGGAGCGTTTGGTTCAATGTTATCTTGACGTTATATTATGTTATCTAGAGAAAATAATTGTCTGATTTAATGACATCTATAAATAATCTTCTATAAGATTATAAAATTATTAGTCAAAAGATGACATCTAGATGTCCTGATATCTAGATTACATAACATAACACCAAGATAACATCGAACCAAACGCTCCCTTAGTATTATATATAATTTTTAATATATATCTCATTTTATTTTTAGAGAGATTTACATCTGTCACCCCCAAAGATTCATTATTTTCAAACAACACCCTTAAAAATTCATTATTCTTATGCATCAACTTTATCTAATTAGGCGGAATGCTGCTCGTAAATTCATCCTAAAATGAGAAGTAATGTCTGAAAATAATGAATTTTGGGAGTGCCACCTGAAAATAATGAATCTTTGCGGGGGATAGATAGAAATTTCTCTTATTTTTATCACTCGTGCATATTAACAATGCCGACCAGTTTTCAATCCTAATAAATTTTCTTTGAGCCCAATGGGCCTAAATGACCATTTTTTGTGAGCAGCCTGATAAGACAGACAGGTGGCCCAAATGATATTTGCTGGCCCAAAATTTTATTTGGAGAAGTCTCAGGGGCTGTGAATGAACCGAGGTGAGCCGAGTAATGGTCTGCTCAAATTTATATTCATTTACTAAAACTGAGCTCGAGTTTGAGCTTTGTTCGATTTTATTTTGCAAATATAATGGCGTGTTAAGGCTTGCTGCGTATAGTTCTTGAACAAGCTCAGTAATATGCACACGAATACAAAAGTTATAGATAAGCTTTATGTATTAAGAATATTAATATGTTCACAAATAATTTCCTATAGTTTATAAATTTTTTTATTAGTAAATAACATATAATAAATTCTATAAAAAGAATTATATTAAGCCTTATAAATAAGCACGTTTACGATTATATAAATTATTCATAAATATTAAATTTTTAAAATTATTTTCAAGCTTATTTAATACTATTAATAATCCAAATATGAATAAGTGATTATGAATCAAACGTCGAGGGTTCATCGAATACTACATTCATTTGCGGACACCGACTTTTATTCGTAATTCCACCAAAAACTTGAGCCACCATCTTGAGGTTTTGTTTGGCATTATTATGTTTTATACAAAAATATTGTAATGTAAATTGTATAAAAAATTATTAACAACAAAATAGTTTGGTTGATATTGTCATGCTTATATGTTGTATAGCTAATTAATAATTATAGTTCGAATTAATTATATATATATATATAGCTATTTTGGATTATATGTTTATTATTAATAAAAAATAATATGTATTTTGTTGGTAAGTTTATTATATAAATGTTGTTTAATGAATGGTTAATTTGATTATATATATTTTTCTAAATTATATTTATTATTTGTAAATATAATAATTATGTATGTTATTAATAGATTTTAGAAATATATGTACAATAATTAGTAATTTTATATAATAATTATAATTACAATTAATTATATATAATAAATAATTTAATAATTACTATAATTACTTTAATTATACAAATAATATTTATAATTACAACTATTTGAGATAAAATAAGACATTATATAACTTGTATGTGGGTAAATTTATATAAAATTTAAAAATAATTTTATGAAAAGTTCAGATTCTAATGGACTTATTTATCAACGTTTTACCATATATACCTTTTTAGTTTTTTAAAATTTTAATATCTTTTACATATTATTTTAACGGACGCAACTTTTGCATAATTGTTTATATTAAAATGACAAGATTAAAAATATAAATTTAAAATTTAAAAATAATTTATTTTTATCAAAAATGACTGATATGCTTGCAATTACTCTCAAAAAATCAACTCAAAATAAAAAAAATGTTAATAAACTTAAATTAAATTCAACTTCAAATGATTATGCCTTCACTCAGCAGCTCTAAAGAGTGGTGTACTACTTAATATCCCCACAAAATTATTTTTAATTAGTATTATTTTTAATTAAATGATAAGTATTTCAATATTTTTTTTCTTAAACGTTGCTTAAAAACTTTTTAGTAAACTTTAATCAAACTCAACTCAAAATACATAGAAAAATATAATATGCCCAAAGTGTAGAAATCTCAGAACTGCTGTCAATTATTAAAATAAAGAGATAATTACCTATATGCCACATAATTTAGTTTTATTTATGTCTTACCCATCAATTCTTAGTTAATTACGCTATGCACACTAAAAATATTATAAAATCTTACATATATATATTTTAACTTATTTCTATTATAATGAGTGATCATAATTTTTCAATAACCTAACTATAGTTAGATTACAAAAAATCTGAGCCGTTCATCATATTATTTTAAGAATATTTAAATATATTTTGAGTGAAAAATCTTAAAACCTTAATATCTAGGTGGCGGCAAAAGAAGGAGATATCCGCGACGTGAATTGATTTTAGGACAAATCAGCGCTTTAGTGTGGTATTGAGGAAGAGATAAATATATACCATTAAGAGTAAAAATATAATTTTAATGATTTACTAACAGAATATTTTTTTTTTCAAATAGATTTTGATTAAGTTTTAACTCAAATGTGTGTATATAAGATTTTGTAATGTTTTGAGCGTGCATAGCGTAATTAACTAAGAATGTATGGGTAAGACATAAATAAAACTAAATTGTGTAGCATGTAAGTAATTATCCCTAAAACAAAATAAAACAATAGAATCTGAAATGGTGGTATGCTTTCAATAAACAGGGCCCACTCACATATCCCTTTTTATCTATCAACTATTTTTTTTAAATATTGTTTTTTTTTGCTAGAAATGTCGTAGAGAACTAGTTGGTGAAAGAAAAATTTCTAGACGACTTCAATACTAGAACATGACTCAATGGTGACAAAAGCTTGCCTTTATAGATAAGAGAGAGGCAATTGCATCTTTGATGACCCGATTGATACTCTAACAATGAAGAATTTCACGACCGCAAGATCTCAAAAAATAACAGTTGCATGGTGCAAATTAAGAATAAAATTTGTTGAGGACATAGGATGAGTCGAGTATATTAGCTAAAAGTTGTGCGTCAAAACTACTTTTGTATCTCGAGAATAATGCACAGGAAAAAAAAAACAAAATGAAAACTTGTAAAATTTAGATGCGTGCTACACAAATTTTAAAATTATATTGTCTGTTCACAAAAAAAATAATCGCAAATAGCGTAAAATTTTGTAAAGAGAATGTGCGCAGTATAATATACCGAAATTTGTGTGCGTTGTGTGTAAATATCTCTTTTTTCTATATGTACTTCTATAACTATGATGAAAGATGAAGCCTAAAATTCTCATTAAATTGAGAAATTATTGTGTGGGACAAGCAATCGCCACAAAAGTTCGCTCGTCAATCCCATGTAAGCGGACCTCACTGTGTGCAGAACACTGTAGATGATGTTAAGTCACCTTTAGTCAGACTGGCCGTTTGGTCAGCTAATCAGACCGTCTGGTCGACATTTGGCTACAAGAAATGTAAATATTACAGGTAGATATTTGTTCAAAAAAATAAATACTATGTAAATCAGGTAGGTATTAATTAAAGAGGATAAAAGTACATATGATAGTTACTATTTTGGACATATGCTTATTTAATTTCAAGGTATACCAACTTTTTGGACAGAAACCTAATTGTCACAACCCAACTCTAATTTCTTTATAATAATTGAAAAGTTGAATTAGTGCGTGAAATATTCAGAATATGCGGAGCTGGGACACAATTAAAACTCAAATATGAATATTTATATTACAAGTATAAGTAGTTTTTAGTCTCCCGATAACTTATTATAAACACACTAAATTAAAGTATAGATGGCTAAATGACAACTAAGTGCAAAAATATGTCATTGAGTTCTAAGTGAGTCTATCCTACTCTTGATTCTTCTAACAGTCTGAGATTATCAAATAAATTAAACTGGTTAGTTGATGGCAGCTAGTAAATGGTTATCTTCATAGTACATATAACAAAAATAATTTTAGAGGATGATCTCAGTTGAATTTTATTATAATATAAATAGTTTGATCCACACAAAGAGGTCAATTATACGAATTTAAAATAGTATATTTTTCTCGAATTATATCAGGAGTATGAATCAGTATTTCAAAACAGATTAGCAACTAAACAAAACTTTTTCAAAAGCCATGTAAATGGCATGGGAAACAAAATCCTTTAATAACCCCGGTACATTTAAAACCTTAGCTTTCAAAAGTCAGGATTCCGACATAAAATATCACAAATTGACATAAAGTTCATAAAAAATTGCTCAAACTAATAGTTAAATATTATTTCAAAGAATCAAATATCATTCATACTGAAAAAGTTTGAGAACATATTTAATTAAATAACACTTTATTATTAATTTGAACTTAAGAGAGAACTATAAAAAATTAAGAAATTTAGATGTAATTATTTATTCAAAATTCTATTCATTAAATGCTATAGGTGTTATGATTTAGTAATACAATTTTTTTTTTTGATTTGAATAAATAATAATTATATTTGCAATTGTAAATTATAATTTTTATATAAAATTTAGGGAATATTTTTAAATTTACAAATTTTTTAGTTTAATATCACATTTAACTTATTTGCATATTTATATAATAATCTAATTATATATAACAGCTAACAATTTATAATTTTTTCCGATTAATTTTTTATTTTAATGAAATTTGATACACATTTAAACTTTATTGTAACTTACAATTTAGAGTTTACTGAAATAATAATTATATTTACATAATAAGATTTTAGTAATCAGCTTAGTTTATATATGTCAAATTCAAATGACTTGTTAAAACATAATAAGAAACTTATTATTATAATTATAATTATTGTCAAAAGAATATTTAAGCTTCAAAATAAACTCGATACAGAAGTATAACTACTTGACTCATTCTCACAAATGCTTTTAAAAATAAGAAGATATTTCTAAGGCGAGTTAAAAACTGTCAAGAGAGGAAATAAAATAACAAAAATAAATTTATTAAGTAGTTAATTAGTGTTAAAAGGTTGTTGAGCATTTAATCCTATTTATTGACTTTGTTTAGGCAGAGAAATTGATAGAGAATATTTTATACTTGAAAAATTATAATTAGGGGTTTAAATTTTATTTCTTTCTTTCAAATAAGTTATAAAGAACGGAACAAGTACAACTAGGTCCCTCATCATTTGTCAACAGAATAAATGATAGGTGGTTGAAAAATAATTTATTAATTAAAATTATAATTAAGGGGATTAAAAAAAATTGCAATTGAGGATTTAAAAAAATAGAGATTTTCTTTTTAGTTCAGAATTTTTTTTACATTGGATATCACATTAAAATAATATTTACTTTTTTGGTGGTTGAACAGGCAATCTGGTCTGCTAACCGAACAGTCTAATCGGCCAACCAAATGGTGCATCCCACTGAAAATGAGTTAATGTCATTTATAGCATTTTGTGCACAGTAAGGCCTGCTTATTTGCATGGATTGCGTGATTGGCTGGCAAACTGTTGAATTGGATCTCTCACCGCACACAATAATTTCTCCATTAAGTTAAAGTGGAAGAAACAAAATTACAACATAATTGACAAGTTCGTCGAAAAATCTTGGGAGAATAGTTGTGGTTTTCTTAGTTGCTATCTCTTCTATCTCCACTTAAATATTATACATGTGATAATTTGGGAGAGCAGAGGGCGAGAATTGATCGTCGAGGTAATGTACATATAATTGATAGGTTTTTAGATGGAGGGGCATCAAAATGAATATTCCTAAGCTATTGTAAATAACTTGATATTAAATAATAGAAGTGCCATCTAAGAAAAGTTTGTGAGATTAATGATAGTAAAACTTTATAATTTAGTATGCATGAGTTGGAGTAATATTGTGATGAATAACTTATTGAGAAGTACTTAAGTTGTGTATTTTTAGTATTGTGATAAATAAATCCTAAACTGAGTGGGTCTGTTTGTTTGTAATGTTAAATTTAATAAAGTTAAAATTAAATTTGAATAGAGATATTTTTTATTGAAAGTTGTGAATTATATGAAATAAAGTTAGTTATTATATTGAGATATGTGAGGGATATGATATAAGTTAGTTATTATTTTAGTAATGTGTGTAGGATGTGAAATAAAATTAATTTTTAATATTAAATTTTATGTGTGATGTGATATGTTAGGTTAAAATTAAACCATATTATTTTTTAACTCGCAGACAAACGGGGTCCTAAATCCTTAACACAACAAGAGAGAAAAAACTCTCCAATGTAATAATTGAAATTAACCGAACCTCAAATCGGAAGAGAGCTCATTCATATATAAGGATGAGAACCGTAGACTTCTTGATTGCTACGATTTTTTTTTTGGGATGTTTGGTTCAATGTTATCTAAAAAAAAATAACTGTTTGGTTTAATGATATCTGTAAATAATTTTCTATAAAATTATAAAATTATTAGTTAAAAAATGATATTTAGATTGCATAATATAACACGAAAATAATAACGAACTAAATACTCTCGTAATAAATTATTAGATAAATAGTTATGAAACTATTTCATGGTAGTCATGAGCAACAACTGACATCGATATCTTGTCACATATGAAACTCTCTAGGGCCACATGCACCAAAAAAAAAAAAGATTCGATAGTAGAGAAATTCAAAGAAGCCACGCCACATGCAGCCATGCTAGCTACGTAGGGCCACATGCACTTCATAATTCAAAATAAATAAATATTTTTTTTTCAATATACATACATACATATTCGAAATAAAATAAATATTTGAATCAAATTCATGTTAATTTTCCAAGTTGGTTGGTGTAAGTTTTTATTAACTATACTCCGTCTACTTAATAAATATAATAATATTACAAATATACATTAGTTTGTTGTTAATGTAGAGACAAGGATGTGTTCTATACTTAAAATTATATA